>OU343223.1:314581543-314644928 GCA_910596185.1 Chrysanthemum makinoi | reverse complement strand
GATTTGATTTATTATTCTTTTTCCTAAAGGAATTTGAATCTATCTTCGTGATTATTTTTGATATCGATATTGAGGTTTTTATCCACACACATAACCCCTAAGCCTTCATTATCAAATCAGTGTCCGAGCCGTTTTAAGTTTCTTACGGTTAGTCATTCACAAGTGGCTAGCTTGTGTGAGCAAGCTTGACGTTGTTTGGAAACTGTGAATCAATGGACCTTTGTTTCTTGAGAAGCTTTGATTTTGTCTTGGAGGTGGTTGTCTAATAGTAACATGGGTTGGTTTCTTCTTATTAATAATAACAAAATCAGTTCTAGAAGAGGAAGCTATATTATTACCACTGTTTGCTTCAGCAGACCCACGGATCCCTGGCTGTACACTAGCCGGTTCCCTTTTTGTGGGATCCGTGGGATCCGTGACTACAGTGGTTTATTTTTCTGGTGCCTTTACGAATTGTGTTTCTTTGTTTTCACTAGTTGACGCATTAAGTTCCTGAAAACCTAGACCTTTTTGGTTGTTTCCTGTTTTAACACTCTCTAATATCATATCTAAGGTATTAGTGTTCATTCTAGCAATCTTAGAGTCTATATGATCAACTAGTGTTTGAAGTTGAACTCAAAGTTCACATTCGCCACTTGCTATCTTCCCCTTTTCTAGACGTTTTCATTTTGCCTTTAATTCTATGACTTCCTTATCTAGATGTTGGTTTTGGTTTTTCAAAAACTATTTTTTGTTGATTACTTTTAAAGTAATTTTGTAAAGTTTATCATATTCATCATGCAATGAGTCATCATCTAATGATGAGCTACTATAGTATTCATGACATACCTCGTCATTTGCCATGAGACAAATTTTTTCGTCCTCCTCCTCGCTCATTCCCTACGAACCGCTCACGAATGCTTTTTGATCATCATATTTGGGACACTTACTAATAAAGTGGTTTGGGTCCTCACATTTAAAGCAAGCACGATCATCCCTTGCCTTCTCGTCCTCTTTGCTTTTCCGGAATCTTTTCTTGTCGTCATATGGTTGTTTGACGTATCTTCCCTTTCTTCTAAAGAACTTTTTGAAGTCCCTTACCGCCATGGCATACTCCTTGTCATCACTATCCAAAGAGGAGTTCTCTTCATCGCTTGAGACCTTCTTGGCTTTAAGTTCAACAGATTTGTGCTTCTCTTTCACTTTTGAGGCTTCAGAATCTTTAGCAAGGACAAGCTCATAGACCTTTAAGTTGCCTATGAGTTCATCAAGGGTGAGGATTTTCAAGTCTTTTGATTCTTCAATTGCCGTCACCTTAGATCTCCACTTGGATGGAAGTGCCCTTAGATATTTCCTAACATGATTACGGCTAGAGAAAGATTCATCAAGTGCTTGTAAAGATGTAATTATAGTATTAAAGTTAGCAAAAGAATGATCTATAGTTTCCTCATCCGATATTGAAAATTGTTCATATTGTTGAACAAATAAATCTATTTTATTGTTTTTCACTTGTTGATTACCTTGATGAGTTACAACTAAAGAATTCCAAATTTCTTTAGAAGTTTTAAGCATGGAGATTCTTTCGAATTCCTTTTTGGGTAAAACATTATATAAAACTATTTTAGCTTCACTATTTTTGGAAAGCTTTTTCTTAATTTCATCGGTGAGTTTATCATGAGGTATATTAACTAAAATTCCATTTTCATATTTTGCAGTGGCTTCAAAATCTCCTTCAACAATGATATTCCAAAGATCAATATCTTTATACTTCACATACGTTTCGAATATATTTTTCAAATATATAAAACCATTAGTTTCAAGTAGTGGAGGTCGTTGCATAGATTGCCCTTCCTTGTAATTTTCAGAACCCATAGTGATCGAAAAGTTTTTAAAATACGGTTTACTTTAAAACTTTTATAAACTTAGCTCTTGATGCCAATTGTGGAAAACTAGAAGGGGGGGGGGTTGAATAGTTTTGCCGACTTTAAGTTAGTTTCCAAAAAATTTAGATTCGATGTTGTGTGAAATCGTATGGATGAAGAGAGTATAGATCTAAGAGTAATGCAAATAAAGAAAGTAAAGTAAGGGATAGAAATGACACAACGGATTTATAGTGGTTCGGCTACAAGGACACCTTCCTTGCCCTACTCCACTCCCCGAGTCACCTACTCGAGAGTTCAAGCACTATGTCAACAAACTCCTTTTTTTTGGGTAAAAGGGCCTTAAAACCCCGGTAAATATATCCAAAAAGCTTTGAAGTACAATTGATATAAGTGAATCTCATGTCCTCAGCCCGTTACATAGGCGATTTGATTCTACAAATGTAACAAAGCAACATACAACTGCTAAACGCAGCAACAAACACTAAACTGCTAACAACAGAATAGAAAACGATTACATTTAAACAAACAATCTAAATGTAAGACGACCAGGTTCATAGAACCACTTCCATAGTGAGCGACTCTATCTTCAACGTTCTTCATTGCTTGATCCACGAGTGTATCACCAACTTCCAAGCTGCAATAGCAGCACACACGTCTAAAGTCGCATCGCCAACCTGCCCTACCAACACGTAAGATGGCAAAAGGTCCAGGTCCAACCAACACAACACTTCGACACGGATCAATCTGCCCTACCAACTGAAGCAGCAAACAAGCCAGCTTCCTATGCTGAAATGCGACCCAAAAAGCACCGCATCACCACCATCGGACCACCAACCACACACCACCCGCGACTAATTAAGGAAACAACCCTACCCTAGCCGCACAACAAAGGCAGACCACGACTTTCGGAATAGGAGGACCCTAGGAAACCCTATAACCGCCTTATACTCTGAATCGCAGCACCGCACCAAGCACAACGGCTAACCACCCTAGGCGCACATGCAACCCATCCAACCAGGTCAATTGAACAAAAGCAATGGAGACAAATAATGCCGCCACCCATAATTCAAGCACCTCGCCGGAAACAACCACAAAAACCCTAGGCCGTAAAAGTCTAGGGCAACAACAAGGAAGACTGATTGACCTAACCAATGAGACTAGAACAATCAATACAAACGCATCCTTGATAAACCATAGAACGGCCAAAAGGAATACAAAAACCGATTGGTCATGGAAACCCTAGAGACCGATCCAACCATCAAAACCTTAATCGGTTTTGAAATACAATGATAACCATGTCGCCGCTTCCAATCAGAAAAAACCTAACTGGTTTATGAGTGATACATAGGATTGGTTCCTTCTCTATACAAAATTCTAACTGAATAATGTAAATAATCTGATCTTGATGTTTAATTGGAAGGATTTAAACCCTAGATGATAAAGAAATCGATAATAGGGAATCAAGATCAGAAAATCGCCCAAAAGGGCTAGAGAGAGAAACGACTTTTGTCAACAAACTCCTTCAACTTGGCGGAGAAGCCTTCACAATATTGCTTACACCTTTTTCCGGTACAAAGCTAAATACCGAGTTCGTAACACGAAGGACCAAACCAACAGGACTATTACACAACAAATATGTGAAATATCAAGTACAAGATCTTTGGTACAGAAATCTTGTGGAGGAACAAATCAATCAAGGACCCCTTGCTTGGATGACTTGTAGAATGCTCGTGATCTCGCCTTAGAGAAGGACCTATATGAGAATCACAAGAAAAGAAAGAAGAACAACTCTTTAGATCAAGTGATCTTTTGTTAGAAGAGCGTAAGAATATATGAGAGAGTTAGTAAGAAGAGGGGTGAGTAAAAATGAAGAAATGGCTCTCTATTTATAGGCAAAATCTTGCCACTGTTGCACGGATCCTACGGATCCCTTGCTTAAGGGATCCGTCTAGTGTAACTCCAGGGATGTGGGACGCTCCTCTTTGCCCATGGGTTGTTGGGTTATGGGTCATGGGTTGATGCATGGTTATTTATTTAGATACAATGTATCAAATAGATGCAATGCATTTAGTCAATAGATCATGAGTTAATACCATGGGTCATGGATATGCTCCATGAGTATGGTTCATGGGTTGTGATTTTTACCCATCCTGATAAACTATTACAACAATGATTTATTACAACAATTTGTATTAAATGACTATATATAAATACTTTACAAAAATAACATGTATCCTTATAATTTTACTTATGATAGCATTATATTTGTTATCAACAAAACACAAAGAGACCGCTAAATATTAATAAAGTTTTTTACGGTTTATTTGTATTAACACGTTGTAATTAATTGTTTTTTAAAATAATAAATGTACCATAAAAACCCTTTAGAAAAACAATTCAAATCAATTAAACGTATGATTTTGAGTTAAAGAAGTAACTTTGAATACTTGGATGAGCTTGTTTTTTATATAATACAAAAACATATGAACATGCATTATGATTTACTAGCATAGTATCCGCGCAAAGCAGCGGCGTTATTCAAAATGTCAGTTTTTCTCGTACCTTAATCTTTAAGCGGTATGCAACGAGAGTTAGTTTTTGACTGTTTATCCGTTTGATAGTTCGAAAAGAGTAAATGTGTATTTGAATCTCCGTAAAATATAACAATACAAATATAGATATCCATACTTATAGTCATTTGAACTTTATATAACTTGAATGTTTATGATAAAAATTACAACTACAAATTTGTATTATTGTAAGTTTATAACATCCAATTTAATACTAAAATTTAATGTGTCATTAATGTATATTATAATACAATTATTATAGTGTAGAATTTAATTATATGAATTACCAATTATAGTAAAATGTGTAGCTTTAAAAATTAAGACTTCGTTTTTTAAAAAGTCTTAAATACATTATAAGATATTATATATATACTACGATACAATACTATGATACTAGCATCAAATATTAGAAAATTCATTACTTTTACACTCAATGCTTTTGGACTAATTAATGTAATACATGAATAGGTGTCAAATGAATATATGAATATTCACGTTATTTGATTACTCTAGTTGCTCCTGCAAACGCATGTAATCAACTTTTAAGTATTTGGTAAAACAAAATTGGATATCGCTTATCTGCGTTTTTTGAGCTTCATAACATGGTTTTGCACATCAGCTTTCCACATGCTCTTGTAGAACGTGTCGTCGCTAAAACTGTGGGTCCCCCTGTTAAACTTATAACAAAAAACCAGTGTTGAAAATTTTGTCGTTTTGTGTCCCTTAGCGACCACACGTATCGTCGTTAAAAGATTTCCGTGACCAAAAGTGGTTTATGTTGTAGTACCATCGAGTTTTCTCATTTGTCGTACACTCGTACGTACCTATGTTTCCAGCTCAGTCTCATGGGTTTACCATCTTAATTATATTATTTTGTTAATACTTTAACACAAGTTTAATTTTTCACCAATCAGATTTCTTTAGTAAATACTAGTACGTAAATATTTAAGTTGTGCATGCATGAAAGATTTACTATCATCGATTGATTTATTTTATGCATGTTTTCTGACTTCATATTTGGTAGCCAATAAACCTTACATTGTTATTATGATGAAATTTAATTACCTTCTAATAATGCACGACCATGCATTGAAGAACACATACGGTTATCTTCGACACCCTTGCTACTTTCGTAACAAAAACGACTGTCATTTTCATCAGATGTTGTAATTAAATTTTTTTGTACAACTTCTGATTATAGTTTATGTCGTAATTATATTTGTTTTTGTAGCATTATCTAACCAAATATCATCATAAGAAATTAAATAAGTAAAGAAGAAGGTAGCTAGGGTTTGGTTTTGCCGTGAAAGAAGTGGCCAAGCACCATTAGGGTTTCTAGCAAAAGTTCTATTATTTATATAACTGTTATAGGGTTATTATTTGTTTAAGTCGCTAATAGGCTTAAACTCATTGGGCTCGAGACTTTGATAGAAATAAGTGCATTAGTGGGCTCTATTCGAAAATTCAGATCTAATAAAGGTAAAGTCAAAACCAATATAATAGTTTATCACAATCTTTAATATGTATAATTTATCAAAAACCCTAATCTCCTAAAACTTAATTCGGTATACATTCTCCATAACTAAATGCCACATACGATCAAACCCTAATCCCACCAAACAGTTGAGAAGCAACATGAGAAAATGAATAAACTACTAAAAAAGCTATAGGTTTCGATCTACTACCATCGTTAGAAAATATATTACTTTTTCAGAGACATAATATAAGATGTTGTCGACTTTATGATGGTTATCAATTAAGTATTATGCTAACAAAGTTCTACACAGGATGCTCATGAGGAATCGAGAGCTGTAACTAAGGCTGCTGCTATGAAAGGTAATCTTAGATTCTTTCTCTTATTTAGTTCCAGGTCTTTTTCTTTGTAGTATCACGGCCATTAGTCCATTAGTACACATATATATTCACTACAAAAAAATGTCATTCAATGACACATAAGAAAGTGTCACCAAAAGTAAAAAAAATGTCATAAAAGTAAAAGCATCCACAATGCAAAAAGTCTTAAATGACTTTTTGCATTTAATGCATTTAATGTGTATCTCATTCAATAAGGAAGACTTTGAAGAAAGATTTGAAGTTTCACAAGTCTTTCTAAAAAGCTTTTGATAAAGCTTTCAATGCAATGGCAAAAAACACTCTCAAATGAGTTTTTAAAATAGTAAAAAGCTATTAGTGGTTTATGCATTGGAGATGCTCTAAAAAAAAAAAAAAAAAAAAAGTGTGACCAAAAGTATAAAAGAATTGCCACTAAAATATTTATGTGTTTCTCTCACACTTAAAAAAGTGTAGGTAGAAGTCCAGTGACACAAAAAAAGTGTTAGTACATATTTTTTACCTTTTGTGACACATGTTTATAAAAAATGTCATTAAATTTCAAAATTTTAGCTTTTTGCCCGCACTTTTTTAAAAATGTCACTAAAAAGTTAGATTTATGAATATTTTTTGTCATTACAACCTCTCAGTGGCGGACCTAGACGAATATCTAAGGTGGTTCCTTATTAAGTTATTTTGTTAAGTCGAAAAAATCAACATATTAACGAACCAACAGATATTTTATGGACCGGGTTGGGTTAGAACCAATTTAGCAAAATGCATTAATTAAGCAAATTATTAAACTCAAATATAAGAAATAACTGATATTACAATGTCAAATGTGTCTTTTTAAATTTTATGTATGATTACATCTAACGTTTTTTTTAAACGGCAAATTTTTACTACACCACCCATCTCACTAATTCTTTCTCACATGTCTTTAAGGAGATTTAACTCCACAACCTCTAAGTTGATGGTTCACTCACATACCGCTGGATCAAGAGGCCTTTGATTACATCTGATGATTTAATTATAAAGTTATGCTTAGATCTTTTACACATGGGAATTGATACTTACACCACATTTTTTGATTCATTCACCACCATTTATGCATTACAATATGGTACTGTACAATACTGTAATGCATAAATGATGGTGAGTGAATAAAAAAATGTGGTGTGAGTATCACCTCCTTTTACAGAGTGGCGGACCTAGCCGGAGTACTATGGTGGTTCCTTTACTTGATAATAAAAAAAGTGCAACTTAACAAAAGTTTAACCAATCAATAAGTCGGGTCGGATCGGGTCGGGTCGGTGCGGGTCAAATCTAAAACAAGCACTTTATTATCGTCATCAAAAAGAGTTACGTAGTAATTGTCAAACAAACAAAATTAATTTTCACCGAGTAATTATAAAATGTTAAAAATTTGATAGTTACAAATCACTTTTATCTCTTTTCCTAAGGATCACTTTTATCTGTTTTCTAAGGTAGGTCCCAAAAAAATTCATGCTATCACCTCTATACGATTTCGGCTTCTAAGGTGGTTCCCGGGAACCACCTTGACATAAGGTAGGTCCGCCTCTGTCAGTAAAAGTTTATTTTCTTGTAGTAATCCAAATAAGGTTTTATGGGCTTCGAACAATGTAACTTCAGATGCATATTAGTCAAAGAAGCAATTTTGATTACATACTTAATAACATGCGAACATAAGATACAAGCTTCTTTAGCTGGTTTATATTTGACTTATAGTTATATGATTTTTAATATGTAGTAATCAAGCAATGTATGGAGAAAGATGCAGACGAAGTTGGAAAAATTGCTCGATTTATTATTTTATTTTGGCAAGATCAGCAACTACAACGTAAGTGACTATATATGCTCGAATTTATGTTGGTTCCTATATTGTTGCCAAGTTCACTCCCGTGCATGCAAATGGAGAATATGTAAATATGTTATTCCCGTTTACTTAGTTATCAACTATATATTAGTTAACACTTAAGTAATATGACTACTAACAATGGTTTATACAATTACACATTTAATAGTTAAGCACAATAATTCTTTTTCTTTGTTTAACTCTTTACTGATGATGCATGTGAAAGAATTATACCCAAGTATTTGCGAAAAAAACTTGAGATTGAATGACATTGTAATTGTAGTGATCCCCTCATTAAACTTAAACACAAAACCAAAGTTATTGTATTTAAGTAAGAAATATGTTAAACCAATAGATATAAAATCGGGGACTTAGTCTATTTGGAGAAAGAAGAAAGAACTCTTGAAAGTGTTAGAAAATTTTTAATATAAGATACACCTTTTTCCTTCACTACAACAATCTATTTATAGGCAAAGAGAATGTAGATACATGTAGGGTAAAAAGTGCATGTCAACATGTGATAAGCTAAAGTACATTTTGTATTTTAGCTTCTATTTCCAATATGCTACTAGAAATACTTTTGGTGGAACAATATTGACAACTGTTTGTACTTTTTATCAACTATAGTACTACTTGACTTTTGATAAGTGCTTTTAAACTTATATTTCCAAGGAGTTTTCCGCCCATTTATCAAAGTCCTAGTTGCTCATCAGAGTCAACCAAGTCTTCAGATTATCATCAGTGGTTGAGGAGATCTTTCAGGGAGTCAGTGTGTTATTGTCATCACACACTGACTCCATCATCCTGATCTTGGTTATTATCTTCACTCTCTAAGTTCCGCCTCAGGTTGTGATGAGTCTTCTTCCTCAAACTCTGAAGAACTTCTTGAGGATGACTAATGATGTATTGTAGCACATCAGGGACTTGTATTCGCTTAGGGTATTTATCATTTAAATCTATACTAAGGGACTTTGGGCTCTGAACTGGCTCAACAATCTCCCTCTATTTGGATAGAGAAATAGCCTAACTACTTTTTAGTATAAGTGAGAAAATACAACTTCTTCTTACAAACTGAAAGTAATTTAAATGCTGAGATAAAAAACATAAACTTATAGATATTCATTCATCACTACATAGTACAAAAGACTTTCACAAAAACTGATACAAATATCTATCTATCACCCAGAATTGAAAACTCAGCCGTTCCATCTTCACTTTCTTTAGATCGAACTTATGCTTTTCAGGCCTTTGACTAATTAGATCATCAAGTAACTTTACAAACTTCTCACTCTCAGGAGACTTGTTTTGTAGAGGCTTGATTTTTTAGAAGAACAAGGCACCAATTTGAGCTATGTTAATGTCTGACACTCTATGTTCTGGCTTTTCAATGACCACCCTATCGCAGAACCTGACTCCTTTAAGTATAGTCCTACTGCAGTGAAACCCAGAAATGAATTGCTCTTATTCAAATTCCACTTTCTTTATTATTTTTTGTTACTTTGAGGAAGCTTGTACAGGTTTCAGAGGTTATGCTTTCAATGACTTTCCTACTTCCCTCAGTTCTTCATATCTTTGCTCAGAGTTTCAAGTAATCTAAAGGCAACCTTGCCTTTCTTCTTCTGTAGGATGGGAAGCATCATGTCCCATTCTTTAACACCAAACAAGCTGAACTTGAATTCTGTGGACTACACAACTTGAGTCATCATGGTCTCTGATGATGGTTATGTCACCTTGTTTTGATGAGATATTGTACTTAATTGCTATAAATTTGTATTTGAGTGTTTATTTGGAGCAAAAAGAGAATTCTAGCGTAGAAGATCGAAAAACGAGCCAAAACAGCCAAATGTGACGGAGCCCATTCCAGACATTCACATACGCCCTATGACACTTCATGAGCATAAGACGGATGTCGTCTCGTCAAGAAATACCCAAGTGTTGAAGATGTATACGCTTTATGCCACTCTTATTGTATACAGCATATGAGCTCTCGTCATGATTTAATTTCATAAGTGTTGAAGACCATACGCTATATCACCCATTTCAACATACGTCGTATGGAACTGAAGTCTAGAAGATTCATATATGTTATTTTAAAAGCATATGGCGTATGCCCATCTATAGGCATACGTCGTAACACTAGACGTGCCAAAGGCTTTTTAGTGTATAAATACAGTCAATTCCACACATTTGAGAGGGTTCTGAAGTTTAAAAACCCATTTATTATCAGTTTTTTAATATGATTTCAATTATCTTGTTTACTCAGAATAATCTTTGATTATCATTTCTTATGGAAGGCTAAGCCTTTTGTGCTTGCCTTGTTATGATTTAATTCAATGACATATGATCTTTAATTTCTTCTATGTGTGTTTTGGATGATTTATGTACTGTTATAGACTTACGTCTTTGTGTAGACCATGACTACCTGTTGATTATATTTGTTTAGTATGCTATAACCAATTGAAAGACACCTATATGAATCATTAATTTACGTTGGCAAGTAACTTTAAAGTGGTAGACATTAGGATTTAAGATTTGGTAGCGATATTAGCGATTTTCAATAACCAAAGGTTCCCCACCTTTATCATGAAAACTTAGTGGTTTGGCACTCGCACAAAAATATAGGTTACATAGATCAATTGATGGTACTTAATGCTTAGATCATTTGTTAGCGTAGAAGACCTAACCGGGCCTCCACAGCTTTTAGGAAGAAGTTAGGAACGGTAGCGACCGTAATCGACCTCTTCCACCTTAGATTCACTGAAACACACCAGATGAACATTTCACTTAGAACATTCACTTCACCAAGCTATCGTTATTTTACTTTTCTTTTTATTTTGTTTATGTCTTTAGTAATTAGCTCAAAAACATAATCGGCGGATTTAAAACGTAGTGACATTTAGGAAACGAATATTTAAAACCTGCCCAAAACTTATTCATCGAAACGAATATTTAGAACCTGCACAAAACTTATTTTTCAAATGTTCAATTACGGGCTGGTGATATTTGGAGTATGATTACGTCTTAATTAGTGTGGTGTCACTTATTACCTTAATAATCTGACGAGCCTAATCTCGTGGAGTACGTGACTCGTGAACCTCACTAACATGCATGGTTAAATATGTGCTTTAATGTTGTGATCCAAACACCACATTAATGTTATCTGTACTCTTGAGTTTTATTTTTCTTAATAGCAAAGTTGATATATTGCAGATTATTAAAAGAAATTATACTATACCAATAGGCGATTTAAACTTCAATCTTGAGAACTAATTCTGAGAGGTACTAAAATACGGGAATAAAGTTAGACCTATGTGAATTTGAGTGTCCATCAACGCCACATTCAATATTTTTCCAGCCTTCCTTGGATTACTCATGATAGACAAAAGTATCCATCATGTGCAGGTTACATGTCATATTTAACCATTAACGTCGTTCGAGAATGACGAACTAGATATGTAAGTAGTTAAACGACTATGAGAGGATCTACATGAAATAAAAACCAAAAGGACTACATTCATGATACCAAACAAAACACATTGTACCTTTTAGCAATTAACTATCTATGGTATATATATGTATAACGCCTTTAAAAAGAAAACAACATAAAAGTGTTTGAATAATGATTTGCTTGCATTCCATTAGTTATCAAATACAATATATAATCACCTTAGCATTATTCTAGGAACAACTAAACATGGGCTAAGCCCATAAAATATAACATCTAAATAAAAATAGTCTAACAGCCTCAGCCTCCGTAGTTGGAGCAAGAGAAGAATGATACTTGAATGGAACTCATCAAACAACGCAGTTGGTAAGCCCTTAGTGAAGATATACGCAAACTGATAATGTTAAGGCACATGAAGAACCCGAACCTACCCGGTAGCAACCAAATCATGAACAAAGTGAATATCAATCTCAATATGCTTTGTACGTTGATGCTGAACATGGTTGGATGACATGTAAACTGCACTAACATTATCACAATAGACTAATATAGCCGAGAGAAAAGGTGTATGAAGCTACTGTAACAAATTCTATAACCAACAAGCCTTACCAACCGCATTAGCGACATCCCTATACTCAACCTTGGCACTAGATTAGGAGAGAATACCATTCCGCTTGGAAGACCATGAAAGTTAATTGTTGGCAAGAAACACATAATATCCTGATATGAAACGACGAGTCGTAGAGTGTAAAGAATGGTAAAACACTGTTATATTACTTAATCTCATTACAGGGAATACATGACTATATTTATACACGATATTAGCTTTGAGCCTAAGCTATGTAATAACCCTAATGGGCTGGGCTGTAATGTACTAATGGGTTTACTAACTCTACATATTCTAACATTCCCCCTCAAGCTGAGCATATATGTTGATCATGCCCAGCTTGTTACAAATAGAATTAATACGAGTTCCAGGTAGTTCTTTCGTAAGAACATCTGCAAATTGATTTTCGGTTCTAATATGAGGAGTTGTGATTGTCCCATCTTCTAACTTCTCACGAGTAAAGTGACAGTCAACTTCTATATGCTTGGTCCTTTCATGAAACACATGATTGGTTGCAATGTAGATAGCTGCTTGGTTATCACACCACATCTTCATTGGTTTAGATTGAGGAAACCCAATCTCACCAAGTAAATTACACAACCATACAAGCTCACAAGTCGTTTGTGCCATAGCTCTATATTCGGCCTCTGAACTTGATCGGGACACAACATTCTATTTCTTACTCTTCCAAAAGACTAGGTTACCTCCAACTAAAACACAATACCCGGTTGTAGAGCGCGAAGTATTTGGACATCCAGCATAATCGGCATCTGTGAACCCTTCTGCTATGTGATGCCCATGATTAGCATATAAGATACCAAGTCCCGGTGTACCCTTCAGATATCCTAGAATTTGAGTAACAGCATCCCAGTGTGACGTTCTAGGAGATGAAAAAAACTGACTTACAACACTAACCGGAAATGAAATATCAGGACGAGTAATAGTGAGGTAGTTTAGTTTCCCAACTACTCGCCTATATTTCTCAGGATTCGGTAGCAATCTTCCATCTTCAGACTTTAATTTCATCTTTGGTATCATAGGCTCGTCATACGGCTTTGCCTCAATTTGACCTGCATCATCTAGCAAGTCTAGACAATATTTCCTCTGAGAAAGGAAAATGCCCTTCCTACTACGAGACACTTCAATTCCCAAGAAGTACTTGAGCGATCCAAGATCCTTTGTTTGAAAGCAAGTACCAATAAATGATTTTAAGTTCTTTATCCCAGCTTTATCACTGCCCGTAATCACTATATCATCGACATAAACCACAAGCAAAATGCAACCTGCGTCAGATGATGAGTAAAAGACATAATGATCATAAACACTCCTTCGTAAGCCGAACTTAGTTACTGCATTACTGAATTTTCCAAACCAAGCACGCGGAGACTGTTTCAAGCCATATAAAGCTTTCTTAAGTTTACACACTCTGCGAGATTCCCCCTGAGCAACAAACCCCGGAGGTTGCTCCATATATACTTCTTCTTGTAAGTCACCGTGTAAGAAAGCATTCTTCACATCTAGTTGATGAAGTACCCAATTGTAAGTTGCGGCCAAAGAAATAAACAAACGAATAGAAGATATCTTGGCAACCGGTGAGAAAGTATCTGAGTAATCAATGCCATATGTTTGTGCATAACCCTTAGCTACCAAACGGTCCTTCAATCGAGCAACATAACCATCAGGATTCATTTTAACACTAAACACCCATTTACAGCCGATTGGCTTCTTATGAAGAGGTAAATCTACTAAAGCCCATGTACCATTATGATCAAGAGCATTTATTTCTTTAATCATAGCGGCACGCCATCCAGAATGGGCCAATGCTTCATCAATAGTTTTCGGAACTGATATCTAGTCTAAGTTTGCAACAAAGGCACGAGAGGAGGTAGGTAACCCATCATAAGAAATAAATGCAGAAATAGGATACGTACAAGTACGTTTACCTTTCCGAAGTGCAATAGGTAGATCAGGTGCAGGAGAAGGTGATGGCAAATCAGAACCACTAGATGTATCAGTATCACTAGGTGCACCAGAATCACTATGTGCCTCACTAGGTGCACTAATGGGTACATCATTAGGTACATTATTTGGTGCATCAATAGGTGCATCTTCTAACTGAGAGGATGGTTCACGAACATAATCTGATGTCACTTGAGGTCACCTAGTATATACTTTAATAGGCGGACATTGAGTGGTTGCAACAGGGGTAGGTGAAACATAAACTAGCAAGTCATCATTCTCCTCTTGGTGACGATAAGTAGTAACCGGAAAGTAAGGTAAATCTTCATGAAAAGTGACGTCTCTTGAGACAAGATAGCGGTGAAGTTGAGGAGAATAACATCTATACCCCTTCTGAATGCGGGAGTATCCAAGAAAAACACACTTAAGCGACTTAGGATCCAACTTGGTGATGCTAGGCTGAGTGTCCCTAACAAAACACGTACTACCAAAGATTTTAGGATCGATAGGAAATAGAACCGAATAAGGGTAATTTCCACCAAGAACAGCACACGGCATGCGATTTATCAAAAAACAAGTCGTTGAAACAGCATCAGTCCAAAATGGTTTAGGGACAGTCATTTGAAACAAAAGTGCACGAGCAACTTCAAGAAGATGGCGGTTCTTGCGTTCTGCAACTCCGTTTTGGGCTGGTGTGTAGACACAAGATGACTCGTGAAGAATTCCATGCTGAATCATATAAGACTGAAATGACTCGGAAAAATATTCTTTCGCATTGTCACTTCGTAACGTTTGAACAGTAACATGGAATTGAGTCTTTATTTCAGCAACAAATGAGAGATCGATTCTTCATTAGATAAAGCCAAGTAACACGAGAGTAGTCATCAACGAAGGTAACAAAATACTTGAAACCAAATTTAGATGTAACAGGACATGGACCCCACACATATGAATGAACTAACTCAAATGGGGATGCAACCTTCTTATTTACTCGAGGGCTTAAATGAACACGCTAGTGTTTAGCAAACTCACAAGAATCACACATTAGAGATGATAAATGTGAAAATTCAGGACATAGTTTCTTTAAACTCTGAAGTGATTGATGGCCAAGAAGACAACGTACTTCAAATGGAGATGATGAGCTAAGTCCAACTAGGGATTTTGAAATCTCTGGTTCAAACACGTACAAACCCTCAAATTTTCGCCCTCTGCCAATGACCCGCTTTGTCTTGAGATCTTTGAAGATACAATAATCAGAGTAGAACTTTACACTACACTGCAAATTGTTTGTTATTTTACTGACAGATAATAGGTTAAATGAAAATTTGGGAAGACTTAACACCATGTTGCAAAAATCGCGAATCGGTAGTCGGGCGGCCGAGCTCCTTGTAGCTTGTAATCGGTCTAAGCGGGATTAATTGGTGATTAATCGGATTAGCATTTCGACAAGTTTTAGTATTTTCGGCAAATTTTAGGTATTTTCGACAAGTTTTAGGTATTTTCGACAAGTTTATGTATTATCGGCAATATTTTTCTTGAAAAACATCTTGTAATAGATATAAACAATGAGCATAAGTTATTCAAACAATTTTATGGGTAGTTTTAAGTATTTTCGGCAAGATATGAAAGTTTTCGACAAGTTTGACCACCATTAACCGTCATTGACCACCATTGACCACGGTTGACCGATTTGTTTGACCGATTTACATAAATCGGAAAGGTTGGTGGCCTTGCAGCACCTAATCGGCGATTAATCAGCCTTGTAGGCCTTGTTTTGCAACACTGCTTAACACCGAAGATAATGAAATAGAAGGGCTAAGATTGACAGTGCCCGATCCAAGGACTTTTGTTGTAGACCCATCAGCAATCATGACATGAGCAGCGAAAGCATGTGTACTAAAATCTGAGAAAATATTTGGGTTACCTGTCATGTGATCTGAAGCACCGGAATCAATAACCCATTTATTTGCTGATGAAAACAAGCAACTACCAGATTCAGCAAAGTACACATATGAACCTCTATGTTTCTTCTTTGCATAATACCTGAATAACAAACCAATGAACATCATAACTCGAAGTCGTATCATACGAGTCATCAATAGGCAAATGACCAAGAGTGGTCGAAGAACAAAATCTAAATTCACATAACACAGTAACTGAAACCCCGCATCATAATCCCAAATCATCAACATAACAAAAATCAAAAATGATTTCATCATAATATCAAATACCAGAATGAAACTGAAATTGGAAGATGAAATAGGACTAAAATCCTCCCACGAAGATGACTGAAACAAATGATTGTCAATCGTTTGTCGAATGAACTCCCTTGGTACAAACACAAACGAAACCTAATTAACAGATTCTTGATAACCTCGCTCTGATACCATGTAAAGAATGGTAAAACACTGTTATATTACTTAATCTCATTACAGGGAATACATGACTATATTTATACACGATATTAGTTTTGAGCCTAAGATATGTAATAACCCTAATGGGCTGGGCTGTAATGTACTAATGGGTTTACTAACTCTACATATTCTAACATAGGGCAACCCGCCTAGTGCACATCTGAGTATGAAACTAAAGATGTGGTCGACGAGGGGTATAACTTTAATTCCATAATCTAAAGTACCTCAAACATATCGCAAAATCCTCTTGAGAGCATAAAAACAAGGATCATTCAGATCATGCATATATAAACAAACCTGCTGCACATAAAAGTAAGGTACGGAAGAGCCCCCGCAGGGCTACAATTTACCGTCGGTTCAAAAACCAGATCCTGATCTGCCTCTAGCTTAGATTCAATATCAACAGGTGCTCGACATGGATTGCAACGAAAATGACCAGGAAATAATTAAGAGATCCAAGGTCAGTCATATAAGACTCATGATATAGAGAAGTAATAATCCCCTGTAAAAAACCTGTACAAGAGGCAGTCAAGACAATGTCATCAACATATAGAAGCAAATAAGAAGTGTCAATCACCTATCTATATATAAATAAAGATAAGTCACAACTACTATAACAAAAACCAACACATGTAATATAAGCAGCAAAAACGTTGAAACCAAGCCCTAAGAGCTTTCTTAATACAATAAAGAGATCGTTGCAGTAAACACACATGATTGGGATGCTATGGGTCCAGAAAGCCTGAAGGCTAATGCATATAAACCGTCTCTGATACGTCTTCATACCAAAGTGCATTCTTGAAATTGAGCTAATGAACATGCCAATGTCAAGAAATAGTAAGGCTAAGAACAGTCCGAAAGGTGGCCGGTTTAACACCCGTACTAAAGGTCTCATCAACATCAATACTAAAAACATGTGTGCTGCCATTCGCCAGAAGACAAGTCTTAAGATGACTAAGAGTATCATCTGCCAAATACTTATGCCAAAATAGCCACATCAAATGAACAATGTTGACATTCGTGGGTCGTGGAACATGTGTCCAAGTATTATTTTTAATAAGTGCATTATATTCATCACGCATAGCAAGTTGCCAATTAGAATCATGAAATGCTTTATTATACGACTTAGGTAAAGGAAAAATAGTGGTAACTAGGGGTGTTAGCTGGGCCGGATTGGTCGGGTTAGGGTCAATTTGGATCGAGGCTAAAAAAACATACCCTAACTTGACTCTATTTAGAACCCGGCCGAATAGACTCAAACCTGACTACCCAAGGTTCTAAATAGACTCGCGTTCGAGTATTTTTTTTAGCCTTGACCTGAATTGATCGGAACCCGACCAATCCGACCCGACTAATACCCCTAATGGTAACATTTATATAAAGACGATTAAGAGGGCGAATAGACCAGACACGAAAACGAGTAATCATGGGTTGAACTGAAAACCAGGTTTGGGTTATACATATGTTTGACGTGGTGTGAGTCCAGGCGTGTAACAGGTGACTTGGAGTGGGCCTGTTGGCTGTTGTTTGAGACAAAGGTCCAAGTGGTGTAACTAGTGGAATGTTCTGGGCCTGTTGGGGTCCAAGCGGTGTTTTAGAATGTAAAGGAAACTCGGGTGCTTGTTGTTCCACAGTAGTGGGAGTATTAGTGGTATGATCAACCATAAGATTGGGATAATTAGCCATTGAGGTGCGAAGAATGGTATGCATTAGGTTATGAGTGTCCAAAAAAGTGTAAGAGGGTGGTGAGGTGGACGTCATCGATCCAAATAGGAAAATGGTTTCATCAAAGGTAACATGTCTTAGAGAATAATTTTATCGGTGTTCAAATCAAGACACCGATATCCAAGATGATTGGACGGGTATCCCTAAAAGATTGAAGGTGTAGCATGTGGTTCAAGGTTATTATTGGAAAAGACAAGTGGGTAACATAAGCATCCAAAGACACGTAAAATTGTGTAATCCCGTTTGGTGCCAAACAAGCGGGTTTGAGGAACGTCATTAGCAATAACACTATAAGGTAAAATATTTAAAAGGAGAGTAGCCATATTAAGGGATTCAACCCAAAAATGTAAAGGTATTTGAGCCTGAAAGAGAAAAGTTCGGATAAGGTTGTTAATAGGGCGTATCATGCATTCAGACTTCCCATTTTGTTGAGACATCTTAGGGCATGAAAAACGAAACTGGATGCCTTTAGAAGAAAATAATTTTTAAAGGGAGTGTTCACATAATTTATTAGATGATAAAGATTAATCGGCCCAAGCCCGCGTGTGGCTTAGGGTCATTAGGGTTTAATAATGTCTATGTAATTGTCTCTATAAATAGTTATCAATAATATACATAATACTGACGGGGTTTATTCAATGTCTAACATGGTATTGGAGCGGGTCTGATCCTCAGACCTAAGTAGCTAATTTGAGCCGCCTCCCCCTAAGCCGCACCGTCAAACCCTATCATACAAACCCTAACTTTTTCTCTTCCTGACATCTCTCTGGCGAAAAAACCCTAAACCTTATCTAATCGTTCTATACCACTTTTCTGCCATATTCTTGTTGATTCTTGCACTGATTTGTATCAGTTACTAATTAATATTCGTGTTACTTAGTTTCTATACAGATTTGTTGTTTGTATCAATCGTTTTTGGTGGATCTCTGTAATCAAATTGTTAGGGTTTTTAAACCCTGATTGTTAATTATTGATCGTTTCCTGTTTTAATTTAAGTCGGTTTTGTGCAAACTATTGGTGGCTTGAATCGATTTAACAACATATCACATAACGATCAATATGGTGGGTTACGGTTAGCGATTGGATTTTAATGCGTATAAACCCTAATCTTGCGATTAGGGTTTATTTTTATGATTGTTGCATGCTTGCTGGTCTTTGGTTTTGTGGTTTTATATTGGTTGTGGACTGTTTGTGGGGATTTGAGAGATGGAAAAAGGGATTTGATGAACAAAAGTGCGAGTAGTGGTTCGAAGATTGATGGCAAATCAGTTGGAAGTGATGTTGAGTTGATTAAGGATGATAAACTTGATGCACGGTTGAATAATCTGGGCAATGATGATGGAGTACGGTCAGGACGAGATTCTTGGTGATCATACGACTATTGACCGTGAAGGGGGCCGTTGAATAAGGTTATGAATAAGGTTGTTTTGGATAATTTGGAGCAAAGCCATGATACACCTGCTGCTGATTCGGCCTCTAATGTTTCAAAACAGCCTAATGTGGAGCAATTGATTGCTAATGCGCATCGAAATTTGATGCAGTAATGAATAAAATTGACAGTGATATTGCTAAGATGGCTTCATCTTCTGATGGGAACAACTCGAGTGGTATTAATGGTACTAAAGTTTATTCTGCCAAATACTCCTCTGCGAGTTTTGATGTGGCTATGCAATCCCAATTGTATGGTACTAATCATATGTACTTCTGATATTAATGCTTCGATGGATGGTTAAGAATGCTTTATTTCTTGGTCTTAAGGTGAGTGCTAGTATACACAATGAAGTGAGGTCGTTTGCTCATGTGTTAAACTCGGAACGTGTATCTAGGAAAGTTAACTTCCGTTCATTGGTGAATGAGAATCGAATTGATAATCATGAAGTTCTTCCTAAGGTGCTATGGAGGGCGTGTTTAACCGTTATGATAATACTCTTATTGGCTTCTTTGTCGGCAAGAATATTGCATTTCACTTGGTCAAGAATTATGTCACCAATACATGGGGTAAGTTTGGTTTAAAGAAACTTATGAAGAATGATGATGGTGTATTTCTCTTTAAATTTGATTCTAAAGAGGGTGTTGAGAATGTTCTTCAACGAGGACCTTGGATAATTCGTAATTCTCCTATCATTCTCACTAAATGGAATCCTGACGTGCTATTGTCCAAAAGTGAGGTTACCAAAGTGGTGTGTGGATTAAATTGCATAATGTGCCATTACTTGCATATTCGGAAGACAGGTTGAGCCTTATTGCTACTCAGGTGGGTAAGCCGATCATGTTAGATGCATTCACTAGCTCCATGTGCGTTGACTCATGGGGTCGTATTAGTTTTGCTCGCGCTCTTGTTGAGTTATCATCGGAAGCTGATCTTAAACATGTGGTAACTATGGCTATCCCTAAGAAGGAGGGTAGTGGTTTACTGACGGCTAGTATCAAGGTTGAATATGAATGGAAACCTCCACATTGCATGGAATGTAAAGTGTTTGGGCATGATAATGCTTGTTGTTCTAAGTCTCCTAAGGAGCATCATGCTGATGCTCACACCTCGAACTTGGATGTGAATGATGATGGTTTTAAGGTGGTGCAGAATCGGAAAGCCAAACCCCAAGGTCCGAAGTTGTCTAGCGGTATTAATATAGGTAAGGGTCCTAAATTTGCTCCTAGGAAGCAGGTTTATATCCCAAAGAAGAAGACAGGCGGACGTTGCTACTGTTAATGCTAAATGTACTCTGGTTACTACTTCTAACTCTTTTGGGACACTTGAGGTGCATGAGGACACGGGCATTCAAAGTCCTGTGGTTGATTCTAATTCGAAAAGAAGGTTAATGAGGAGGTGATGATTGGGGATTCTACTGGTTGTTCTAAGGAAGCAGATGTGGATAAGGGTCGCACAATGGAGGTTAATGAGGATGTGTTAAATAAGACTGGTTCTACATCACATGTTTCGCTTGTGAGTGATTCAATGGGAACAATGGATGTTGGTTCTACTCCCATAGTTGAGAAGATTGGTAAGATTGAAAAACCGCTATTGCCTGGAAAGCTACTCTTGTGGATGATGATGGTCAACCTATTCCGTCTACCTCTTCTACTAAGAGAGCTAACCTTTTCTAAAGTGGGAGAGATTGAGGTGTCTGATTCTGAAGATGAGGTTGTTGCTAACCCATTTGATGAGTCTGCTAATATATTTGGTGGTGGCCAAGGGTATGAAGATGAGTATGATGAATATGACTTCGAGGACTATGCAAAAGGTTCGGATCTTCCTGGAATTTGGATGCCTTTAATGCCATGTATGGCACTACGTTTCAAGGTCCTAGGAAATAATCTTCTTTCGTTGGGTCATATGTTATCATTTGAGTAGTGTTTTGTTTCTTGTTTAGATAATTGGAAGTGTCTTGTTATGTAAGCTCTATGCCTATGTAACGGGCTGATATATGTGATCTCACTCATATACATTGTACTTAAACATTTATTTGGTTATTATATTTACCAGGGTGCAGGATTACTCCCCTTTACCAAAAAAAAAAACTTTTTCTCTTCCTTCCGCTTATTACAATATTCGGCATTTTTTTTTTCAGTTTGCTTCATCGATTACAAATCAGCACCAACCAATAAAACATCACTTTGCTTTTGTGTTCTTTGACATGTAATTTGTTGGTCAGCAACACATTTTTCCATTGTCCACTAATTAATACCAACACATATATAACATATAACTTATTGTGAGTTGAGTAAATTATTAGTGGTGCCACATGATTTGTCATAGTGTTGATTGTGAAAGCCGTGTTATGAAATATGAAAAGCATCGGTGGGCCAGGATCTCCTATTTGCTTGTTCGTAAATCTGCTAAGCAGTGTAAGGTTCGTTGGTATGAGTGGCTTGATCCTTCTATTAGAAAGACCAAGTGGACCAGAGAAGAAGATGCAAAGCTACTTCATCTTGCTAAGTTGCTGCTGACACAATGGAGAACAATCGCTGATTTATATGATTTGGTTTTTGATAAAGATTAGTGAAAGTTTTAATTTTAAAAAAAATGGTATAGTTGTTTTATTGTTTTTTTTGTTAGTCGATTGTTCGTACGGCTTTGTTACCAGTCGACTTAGCTGACCGTTGGTAACAGTCGACTAAACTCGATCGTTGGTACGGTTTTGTTACGAGTCCACTAAAGTTATGCTTTTATTACGTTTATATTTTTTTTTCTTTTCATTTCTAGTTTACTACTCCAGTCCGAGCTTTCATGATTTCGTCGCTCGGACAGCGGGGGAGTATAAGATGATAAATATTAGTCGGCCCAAGCTCGCGTGTAGGCTTAGGGTCCATTAGGGTTTAATAATGTCTATGTAATTGTCTCTATAAATAGTTATCAATAATATGCATAATATCGACGGGGTTTCTTCAATGTCTAACATAATTATGAAACATGACAGATTTAGACAAAACATCCAATCTATTTAGCAACGGATAAACCTAAAAATAATGAGAATAATGATCCAAAAATAAAACATGATATTTATAACCCGTAATATTCGGAATTGGGGAAGTCCACAAGTAAGAGTGAACGAAATCAAAACAATACATAACAATAGTTTGAGAACTAGAAAAGGGAAGCCTCACGTGTTTGAAAAGCTGACAAGCAAGACAAGTTGCGGGAGGCTTCGTTTTATTACAAATAATGGAATTACTAGAAATAAGACTACGTAATACTTCACTCCCTGGATTTCCAAGTCGCTAGTGCCATGTGTGTTGACTCGCAAGAAAAACTTGTGGGATAGGGGAAGGCTAATTATTAATTCACCAATAGCAAATGCTAAACTTTGAATATTGAATCGATTGAACGTGATTACTCTTTACGTTTAAATATAAGTTCGAGAGGTTTCTCTTTTTGCAACGTCGCCCCAAAATGTTCATCCATGTTGAGGTTTGCTGGATCTTCACCATGTGGAAGAATCCAATCGAATCCAAGTATCAAAGAAGCTAATATAGTTTCCAAACTCTTAATGCCAGAGGGTAAACCAGGACACATCCTCCTACCACTTCCAAATGGTGTGAACTCGAAGTCATGGCCTGTATAATTCAAGTGGGAACCTATAAACCTTTCGGGTTTAAAAATATTTGGTTCATCCCAAACTTTTGAATCTCGACTTAGTGCCCAGATGTTGACCCATATTTGGGAGTTTTGAGGTATTGTATACCCCATAACTTCGCAAGTCTCAACGGCACGGTGAGGAAGTAAGGGGAGAACAACCGGGTGCAATCTTAGCGTTTCTTTGATACAGGCATTGAAGTAAGTCGCTTTAGAAAAGTCCAATTTCATGATTGATGAGCTGGAGTTAATTTCACGTTTTAGCTCTTCATGTACTTTTTTCATGATTTCTTTGTTCTTTAACAACTCGGCCATAGCCCATTCAACGGTTGAGACGACAGTATCTGTACCAGCGATGAATAATTCCTGCAATGCAATGATGTTTTAAAGTTAAAATCATTTCTATTTTTGTTCAAGTGGCCTAGAATTTTTTTTTTCCAACCTTAAGATAATTAGAATAGTTTGAATCATATACCATAAACAACCAATCTCTTCTAGCTTGTTTTTTATGTTAGGCTATTTGATCTTAGAGGTTTATGTTCTTTTAAACCAAAAAAAAAAAAAAAAAAATGAAAAAGAAAACTAACTTTAGTTAAGGTAACTTGGTTGCGAAATACTTACTGTAGCCAAGATGTTGATTTGCATGTCCGTGAAATTATTATCAATTAACTGATCCAAGAAATCTTTTTGCTTTACTACCACCACATCCTTGGTCTCTTTTAAAGAAACCCTTCGATCCCTCCTTTCTTTAATCAGTGCGTCTGTAAAGCTAGACACGTCGATTAGATGTTTGAGGTTATCCTTTTTTAATCCTTGAAGATCTAGTCCCCTAGTTACGGGGAAGAAATCACTTACATTTGGAATCATGGTATATTCCAATAACTTCCGAAGTGCCATTTTCAACCAATTAGCAGTTGTATGGTCACCTTTCAAATCAAGAAAATCTTTGCTAAACAAAATGTTGCTCAAAGTATTAAGCAATGTAGTAAAAACAACATCTTCAATTTTCACAACTTCCCCTTCCGTGATATTCAAGAAATCCAACATCTGAGCCAACTTTTCATTTCTCAAATCAGACTGAGCTTGAATTGCTTTAGCAGAGAATATTTCTGCCCGACAAAGGGTTCTTGACATTTTCCAGTGTTCGTTGCAATCAGGTGCCCAAACAAGTCCCTCGTATGCGGGATGAAATAAATTAGGCCTGATTCGGCCAGACAGATGACGGTCTTGAGTCTTGAGAATCTCCATGGCTGCCTCTGAGGAGGAGGCGACCACGAGTTGTTGAGAACCTAGGCGAAGTGAGATTAGGGGACCATATTTTTTAGCAAATATGGCGGTGGAAACATGAGGTTTCTTCCCCATTTGGTGAATATTGCCGATGATTGGCAATTGTGACGGCCCTGGTGGGAGGTTTTTCTTGGTGTTGTAATATTTATTAGTAATAAACCAAAGGAAGAAAGGTGTTAATATGAAAAAGAAAGAAGATAAGAGAGTGTTCTCCATGAAATAAGCTATGAGTTCCATTAGGATGTTTTAGATGAAATATTATGTGCATGGATGAGAGAGCTTTTATAGGCCTCGAATATCAGCTAGTCAAAAATTTAGTACGCATGTATAAAGGGAGAGGCAACTGGATGTAAGACTACGACTTAACAGAATCACATTTATGCCACTTATATCCTAACAGTAACATTATACTCATTATATTTTGTTAGCTCTATAACTTCTATCAAAATTGGGTTAACTGTGAAAGTAGGCACCGCCGTCTTTTAGGGTTGCCGAAGTGGGCGACCGCCAAGGACTCAAATTGTTTAGAGCCTCTAAAATTTACGTTCGATGCATAAAACCATAAAGTTGTTATACTGTAATATGAATAATAATTACCCTGTAGAGCCTCAATTTAAAGATTTCTCATATAAAAAATGTGTGAACTAACAATTATTATACAATGTTGCTTAAGGTTATTTAACTTTGGGGACCATTTTCAGTATTCACCCAATACTTGCAAATACCAGCCCTAAAAGTAGGTTATCTTCATGGCCTCATCAAAATACTCATGATAACTTGCATGGAAATATGTATAACAACTAAGATTAACATGTAACAACTAAATTTTCTATTGAATGATCAAGCAAGCAATGATTCTCAGTTGTGCCATGAATTTATTAAATAGAGGCTATGAAGCAGCCATGGGCGTAAATAATTGATGTACTGAATTAACGGAAGTGACCGCTAAATCACCATACGTGGATGTTGTTTGTATCGGTGAATAAATTAATGTTTTAAAACCTGGTTTTTTAATTGACCCGGTTGAGTTGCCGGTTTACCGGGTCACTGGTTCAACCACTATACATATTTATACATTAATTAGGGTATGCTTGGTTGAGAGTTATGGATCACTACAAGATAATAGACCTATAGTGACTAAGGTTTTAGTGACACAAAAAAGTGTCACAAATCTATAATTTTAATGACACTTTTAAAAAAGTGAGTCAAAGCTTAAAATTTTGAGATTTAATGACACTCTTTATATATAAAATGTGTCTTAAAAGGCAAAAAAATGTATCCTCACACTCTTTTTGTGTCACTGTAAATGAACTTTTACCTGCTGGACTTTTACCTACACTTATTAAGTGTAGGAGAAGCATACAGAAATTTTAGTGACACTTTTTTAACACTTTTTTTGACATATTTTTATTTTAGTGACACTTTTTTTACTTTTGGTGACACTTTTTTAAGTGTCACTAAAAGACTATGACTATATAAGGAATAGGTATAATATATAGAATTTTACTATAACCACAAAAGTTTTACACACAAAAATCCACAAAATGATGTGGCATACCATTTAGCCACTCATGTGAAAGCATTAGTTGGCTAAGTGAGAGCATTGAGTGACCAAAAGGAATGACACATCATTTTGTGAATTTTTTTTTTGTAAAATTTGTGTGGGTGTAGCATAGTCCTAATAAATAATGATGCTTGAGTAATGGGTCATTACTGACTAAAATTAAGGGTTATAACTTTCATTAGCCACTAAGTTTTACTTCTTATATTATACCTTCTACTTTCTTCTACCTTTCTTCTCTAATAAAATCCAATAAGGTCATGAAAGTTTTGTACAGTCATATGTCCGCACGTTTAATATATCTCCTTTGCAATTTCATAATTTTCTAGAAGCATGTGATTATTCTTTATAATGTTTTCATTATAGTAGGTTTGAATTTTCTTGTTTAGCTCCTATCCTTTGAGTTTTTTTATATCAATTACATATAACGTTTTCAACAACAGTCAAGCACACCCTGATAAGTGTTTGTCTAATTTTGATACTACATTCAATTGAACCGATAAAAATAAATAACTTTATTGGGTTTTAGGATGTGTTTAGCAAAAATAACAATAGCAATGAGCGGTATCAATTTTTTATAAAAACATTTAGTAATATAGCTATAGGTATAATTATAAAAACATTGAGGTAATCATCGTCACATAACCAAGCAACAATAGTGTAATAATAATAGTCATTAGTATTCCTTTGTATTCGATTTGCCTTCTCCATCCCCATACGAATCAAGCACACCCTAAGAAGTATTTGTCCAATTTCGATACTACATTCAAATGAACCAATAACAATAAAATATTTTAGGGAGTGTTTAGCAAAAAATAATAATAGCAATGAGCAGTAGCTATGAGCAGTATCAGTTTTTTTTTTATAAAAAAGTTTAGTAACATAGTTGTAGGTGTAATTACAATGTATAATACAACTCCTAGATGTTTAAAGCTTCTAAATGATACTTTATGTAGCGTTAGAAAATGAGAATTTCGAAAAAAAAATAGATAAAGCTACTCCCGCTTGCTAAACGAGCATAATATCATAACGCTCAATGTTCACCGCCCATAAATGCTCCTAAAAATGAAAAAACAATCAATGCATAGATCTAGTTTACTACAAATTTATAGTTCTAGTTAATAAAATGAGACCACTCTATTTGTTTCTAGAATCCTATCTTTATTAATGATTTTTTTTTAATCAAGCATATAAATACCAACATTAGTTTATACTTATAACTCTAATTTATCGTTTCATCAAAACTTAATCACATGTGTCACCACCACTTTAACTTTTTAATTAAACAATAAACGTTTTAAATATGTTTGTCCATACAAATATAGAACTTAACCTAATACAAATTTTGAGTTTAGCGAAATTGAAATGACAAAAAGGTTTTGTTAGTTTTAAATGAAAGAAAAAGTTTTTGTCATTTAAAATAAAGAAAAAAATTAACAAAAAGTCAAGACCCAGTCAAGTTTATCAAACCGGGCCGACCTGGGTCAATAAAAAACCATCGATTCAATCGAGTTCTCAAATAAATAAAGAACACGACCACATTTGATCCGGTCTCTCGATTTTCAACCGGGTTATACCCCCGATCTACAAGGTAAAGGAACTACAAGTAATGTCATATCAAAGTAAAACATATAAACAAAAGAAATCTCAACACTAATATTGAAATACTCCAAGTCAAAAGACTTCAATACAGGTCCCAAATGTGAAAATAAACTCCAAATGAAATGTCTAAATTATAAAGTCTAAATGGCATCATAAAATCAAAGCTAAATCTCTAAGGTAAGTCCACTCAAAGACTCATCCCAAAGCAATACCCGGCTCAATGCTTAGATACCCGGCCGGAAGAAAAGAAAAGGCCGAGTCAAAAGCCCAAAGGAACAGATATACAAGCAAAGCGAATAATGAACAGAAAGCTAATAATGTAAATAAAGTGAAAGAAAAATAAAGAAGTCATATTCATTTCAAAAGATAATTGTAATATATCTGAATAAGTTTTATAGTTAACTACCTCGCCGCATATGCCATATGCCATCGTAAACATATCATAATCACATAAGGCAACATATTTGTGACCTACGTGAGTTATGAAGGACGTGCATGCACGCAAAGATCAATCATCGATAACATATAGCATATAGTGGATAATATATGGCATATAACGCATCTAGGATGCATCCATACCCCATGCAAATAAATATTCATAATATAATTCAAATTGAGCTACAGATAATGATAAGGGACGCGGTAACACTTCATCCCTAGAGTCATGCCAGTGCATTTGCCGACACGGACATGGAACCCCATGACTAGTTATAATTGGCTCGGGTGTCAAACTATCAAATCAAATAAGAATGTCATAATCGACATAGATCATATTTTATCAAATGTTTAATCATGTTTTCAAAATCAAAGTCTTCATATCATATAGTTTCAAAATCAAATGTTTTATGATCCAAAAATCAAAGTTCGATAAGCAACAAATCAAATATACACATTAGGGTTCATATAAAGGTTTAGGAAAACCTAATATGAAAACGAAAGAAAACTTATAAACCTTTAGAAAAGGTCGTGAATATCCGTACTTATTCGGAAGCAAAAGATCAAAAGTCTAAACAGTGGAAGAATTACTTTCTTCACGTAACCTATATACATTAATGTCGTATATATTATTAATGATTCCGAAATCGTCACAATGATCCTTTAATATTTTAGGGTTTCCATATTAAATGAGATTTAAATGTTTTAATATTAATATCTTAAATTAGGGTTTCATACGCCTTTATTAAAGTTAGGTTTTCTCATTCTTAAATGTCTCATTAATGTATATTAACTTACATGTTACGTCTTTTAATGACTATTTACTTAACCTAACACAAAATAATCTTTCCTTTTATGTTTCACCGCATACGTTTATGATTTTATGTGACATATAAGTTATTTAGGATTTAGTATACTTTATACGCTTTACATTTTAAACTAGGGTTTATGTTCACATAACCTTTACTTAAGTAATGCATCTTCAAATCTTATACACATGATTCGGTTCAATCTAGGGTTTTAGGTATTAGGGTTTTACACTAGTCTTATCTCATCTAAACACTTCACATATTCATTATTATTAAGTTATAAACCTTATTGAAACAAACATGGTTCGTCCTAATTCATATGTTTCGGCTCTCATTAAATCAACACAAACATGACTCGATTCAATATTACATCTTACTTTACATGTCTCTTATTAGTTACAAGATTAAATTAGTTAGGGTTTGTCTTGTTTTCGTTCACACCTCTCGCCACAAAAAGAAACAAACAAAAACGCCACGAAACAAAAATATAACTTGACATATACATGCAAGGTATGTTAAAGGAAGACGAATAAACATTATACCTTAACTTGTTTGAGAAAAATCGACACCAAAGGGTGTTTGATGAGTCTCGGCCGAATAGGGAGAAAAAGAAAAAGAGAGCAAATAAAACTAGGGTTCCAAACTTATGATTATGTATGGTATATATAGTTGTAGTATTTGAGTTAAACTAGGAAAGTAATTGGGTTTGGGTTTGGTCCAACCGTCACATTCATCTCATACCAATGGGCTTCGCCCTTGGCTCAATAACACAAACAAAGCAGACCCCAAATCATTTACTTAAACATTAATTCTTCGTCGTACCAAAATTAATTACGTAATATATTTTAGTTAGGGTTTTTAAATATTCGCAAGTTAATCTTTTAATTTCTTTAAGTGTTAGAAATATATTTTACGTATTTTATAATTTTTGGTTCCAAGGGTATTTTAGTTTTATTCGATTTTAAATTTCGGTTTTACAATTCTTTCCTCTAAAGAAAAATTTTCGCCTCTAAAATTGAATGAAACGAAATAAAACTAAAATGAAAACGAAATGAGAACATACCAAACTATTCAAAGAAATGAGGGTAACTAGCACGCATCGACTCCTCGATTTCCCAAGTAGCCTCACGCTCAGATGATTTTTCCAAAGAATCATAACGAATGGAATAACTTTATTCCTCATAACTCTTTCTTGTCTTTCCGTAATCGCTTCGTTCTTCGATAAAGACATATCGGATTGAATTTGATCAAACGGATAAGAAGCAACGTGTAACGGATGATAGTTGTATCCCGTAGGAGTGATACATGAAAACGCCATGAACATGCGATAACTCGGCGGAAGTGCTAAACGATACAAAACCTCTCCTATACGTTCAAGAATCTCAAACGGTCCAATAAATCGAGGACTAAGCTTGCCTTTGATTCCAAAACGTTTCACACACCTAAACGCTTAAACTTTCAAAACACACGATCACCAACTCGAAACTCTAATCACGACGATGCTTATCGGATAACTTTTCCGACGCAGACCTAGCCTCCTTCAACTTTTTCTAGCAAATGACTACTTTCTCATTAGTGATCTCAATCATTTCCGACCTTCGATTAGACGCTCACCTACTTATCCCAACAAATAGGTGCTCTACATTTCCTTCCATAAAGAAGTTCAAACGGTGCCGCCTTAATGCTAGCATGCCAATTGTTGTTATAAGCAAACTCTACTAAACATAAATATTCATCCCAACTACACCATTCTAAAGCACAAGCCCTTAGCATATCCTCTAAGGTCTGTATAGTCCTCTCTGACTAACCATCTGTTTGAGGATGAAATGCCGTGACTAAAGTTGTTTAGGTACCCCAAGCTTCAAACCTTTCCTAAACGAAGTAAAACGCTGATCTCTATCGGACACAATAGACGTCGGAGTACCATGAAGTCTAACGATCTCTTCTGAAAAATCTCCCAATTTACCAATACCATAATCCTTCCTAATTGGCAAGAAATGAGCAGATTTGGTTAGTCGATCAACAACCACCCAAATCGCATCATGCTTCTTCCTAGTAAGAGGTAATCCAGTCACAAAATCCATAGATATCTTATCCCACTTCCATGTTGGAATCTCCAATGGCTGTAACAATCCACTAGCCCTCTGATGTTCAATCTTAACCTGCGACAAATCATACACTTCGACACAAACGCCGCCACATCTTGCTTCATGCCGCTTCCACCAAAAGTATCTTCAAATCCCTATACATCTTGGTAGAACCAGATGAATAGTGAAAGGAGAACTATGAGCTTCACCATAACTTTCTCACGAAGTACCTGATCATTGGGAACACAAAGCCTATCTCCATACCATACAATACCTTCATTATCAACCTTAAACTCCGGCTCCGCACCTTCTTCAACATTTTGCACCACGGCCCACATACCACCCTTCTCTCAGCTTCCTCCTTAATTTTAGTGATAAGGTTCGACTCCACCTTCATACTAGCCCAAGATCCACCAAACCTGTAGACACACAACTCAACATCCAAACTCTCTAAGTCACGCAAAATCCTAGGCTCAATCTTGATACTTTAAGAATGCTCGATTCGCTATAAGGCCAAGAACTACATTAGCCTTACCCGGATGGTATCAATGTTGGTGTCATAATCCTTAAGAAGTTCTAACCATCTTCTTTGTCTCATGTTAAGTTCCTTCTGAGTGAAAATATACTTGAGACTCTTATGATCATTGAATATATCACACGCTCTCCACACAAGTAATGTCTCCAAATCTTCAACGCAAAAACCAGCCTAACTCAAGATCGTGGGTTGTAATTCTCCTCATAAGGTTTTAGCCTCAAGCATAAGCTATTACCTTCCCATGTTGCATCAAAACACACAACTTAATCCTCTTAGATGCATCGCCAGATTTGAAATCCTCCCGAACCACTTGGAAGAGTCAAAATGGGAGCCGACACCAATCTCCGCCTCAATTCTTCAAACTCTTTCTCGCTCATCCGTCCATACAAACTTTTCACCTTTCCTCATCAATTGGGTTAAAGGCAAAGCTAGATGAGAGAAACCTTCAACAAAACGCCTATAGTAACAAAGCTAGTCCAAGAAAACTCCCCGACCTCGCATCGCCTAGGTCTTGGCCATTTAGTGATAGCCTCAACTTAGACGGATCCATGGTAATACCATCACCGATACGATATGACCAAGGAAAGCAACTTGTCTCAACCAAAATCAAGACTCGAAAATTTACATAACTTCTTCCTCAAAATCTCCAAAACTATACTGGAGATGTTCTTCATGCTCTTCACTTAGAGTAAACCAAGATGTCATCGATGAAAAAAATAACGAACTTGTCGAGAAACTCATGGAAAACACCGATTCATCGTGTCCATAAACACAAAGGCGCATTGGTCAAACCAAAAGGCATAACGAGAAATTCGTGAATGACCATATCCGGTACGAAACGCCGGTCTTAGGAACATCTTGCTCCTTCACACGAATCGATGGTATCCGGACCTCAGTCAATCTTCAAAAGAACTTAGCTCCTTGCGCTTGATCAAACAAATCGCCTATACGCAAAGGATAACGGTTACTTAATAGTAATACGATTGAGTTCAAGGTAGTCGATACATAGGCGCATGCTTCCATCCTTCTTCTTCACAAACAAAACAGTGCACCCATGGAGAAACACTAGGCGAATAAATCCACTTTCTATCATCTCTTGCGTACCTGCTCCTTCAACTCCTTCAGCTACTCTGCCATACGATACGGAGCCTTCAAATCGGTTCAAGACTGTGAATTAACTCAATGCTAAACTCAACTTCTCGAAATGGGAAGTCCAGGAGTTCATCCGAAAACGCCAAGAAATTCGCAAAACAACCGAAAGACTTTCAATGTTAGGACTCTCCAAAGATGTGTCCTAATGATGCTAGAAAACCTTGGCACCCATGAGCAATCATGATCCGCGGCCTTCATAGCGAAATGAGCTTAATGATTTAAGGGGTTGAGAACCATGATAAACGAATTCAGGATGTTTTACGTCTCCAAAGATCATCGTTCTAGCATGGCAAATGATTGAAGCTCTATGGTAAGCCAACCAATCCATGCCTAGAATGATATCAAAGTCGACCATATCGAGATGATACAGATTTGCAGCTTAATATCATCAAAACGAAGAGGACACTTAACATATTTATGATCAATGATCACATGATTTTTCATAAGCGAGAAATCGATAAGTGATTTGTTAACGGTTTGGGCTTCATATTAAGTTTCTTAGCGAATGTGATAGATATAATGGAGTGTGTGGCCGTGATCAAATAAAACAAAGACAAGCAAAATCATCAATGAAAAGAGTGCCCGTAATGGTACTCAAGTTCGCTCCTACTGTTACTTAGTAGTAGTAGCAAACACGTCCAGAGTAGTTGGCGGCTTGATGTAGTTTCCGTGAACTCACGGATTCTTCTTAGGGCAATCCTTAATCTTGTGAGTAGTGGAACCACAACCAAAACATCCACCCGTAGCCTTGAAACACTCTCCGATGAGCCTTTCCACAAGTAGTACAAATAAAAAACCAATAGAAGATCCCCAAGCACTCGACCCCCGATTTGTTCCTCTAGTCGGCCGATCCTCGTTGTAACGCTGTTATTGTTACCTTGGTTCCACGATCACTTCCATTCCTACCAGATTTCTATTATCTTGACCCTCACTTAACGCCCAGGTCAACATTCCTTCCCGACCGATTTCACGTGATCATAACTCCTATCCACATGACCTCTCGAATCATAACTCCTACCAGAGTTTCCCTTATAGTCATTGCCTTGACTCCTACCTTGAATCCATCACCATCGCTGACATTGTTAGAACCCGAAACCTCATGAAAGATCTCAATGTTACGACAAGGCCATTGCAGGCCGAACACATTCTCATACTCAATATTAAGCAACGGTCCAACACCCACTTCTTCAGCTTCCCCACTTGAAGTGCTTAGCCGCCTACCATCTCCAAAGAACTCCAACAAAACTCACCAACCTCATAAACCTACTCATGTATTCATTAGAGGTCTCATGATCAAACCGGTAGATCGCTGATAATCCTCTCATACCTTTTTTCCGCCAAAGATCGTGGAAGTAACGGTTATAGAAGATAGTCCAAACTCGGTCAAGTACGTAAAGAAAAGCGCCACCTCCTCTTGCTTGTTTCAATGCTTTCCACCAACTCAAAGCATCACCTCCAATTTGAATGAAGCCAAACGAAGTCTTAAACTCGCCTCCACAACCCAAGATCAAACGTATCTCAATATGAGTGATCCACCCCAAAGAGGGAGTAGAAGAAGTATAAACTAAAGAGGCTTCCAATTACCTAAACGCCGAGCCAAGTATGAATACCGACGGGTTGATTTCCCACCCATCACCCCAAGCACCATTCTGATTCATTTAATGTTGTTGATCACCGCTCCATCATCTCGGTGTAGTCAAACCAGTGGAAAAGAGAGTTGAGAGCATTCGCAATCGCAAGCATCCATGTCAAGAGCATCATCGCCCCCTCCCGAAGTTGCCGTTACGACGAGTTTGAACCATCCGAACGATATCCAAACGATTAGCAAAATGAACAAAGGTGAGATACGAAATGGAAGTAATGGAAGGAATCCTAAAGTCTACCCAAATCCTCACAGTCAAACCCTAAACCCTAAAGTCTCAAAACCTAGGCTCCATATGTCACAGTCCCTCACTACAAGTCAGAAACTGGCTCTGATGCCATAAATTAAATTTCGACCCCACAAGGGTAAAGGAATCACAAGTAATGGTGTCATATCAAAACAAACATATAAACCAAAAAGAAATCCAACACTAATATTGAAATACTCCAAGTCAAAAGACTTCAATACATAGGTCCCAAATGAAAAATAAACTCCAAATGAAATGTCTAAATTATAAAGTCTAAATGGCATCATAAAATCAAAGCTAAATCTCTAAGGTAAGTCCACTCGGACTCATCCCAAAGCAATACCCAGCTCCAATGCTTAGATACCCGCCATGGAAGAAAAAAAAGTGCGGCTGAGCTTCAAAAGCCCAAAGGAATGATATATACAAGCAAAACGAATACTAAACGAACGAATACTAAATAAAGTGAAAGAAAACAGTGAAGTCATATTCATTTCAAAAGATAATTCTAGAATATAAAATAAGTTTTATAGTTAACTACCTCAAGCCTGCACACATATGCCATATCGTAAAACATATCATAATCACATAAGGCAACATATTTGTAGGAGACCTACCAGAGTTATGAAGGACGTGCATGCACGCAGCATCAATCATCTGATAACATATAGCATATAACAGATAATATATGGCATATAACAGATCTAGGATGCATCCATAACGCCTACGCACAAATATTCATAATATAATTCAAATTGAGCCTACAGATAACGATAAGGACGTGGCGTAACATCACTCTAGAGTCAGCGTCGAAGTGCATTTGTTGACACGGACATGGAACCCCCATGACTAGTTATAATTGGCTCGGTGTCAAACTATCGGAAATCAAATAAGAATGTCATAATCACATAGATCATATTTTATCAAATGTTTAATCATGTTTTCAAAATCAAAGTCTTTATATCATATAGTTTCAAAATCAAATGTTTTATGATTCAAAATCAAAGTTCAGATAAGCAACAGCTCAAATATACACATTAGGGTTCATAGCAAAGGTTTAGGAAATCCTAATATGAAAACGAAAGAAAACTTATCTGAAACCTTTAATTAAAAGGTCGTAATATCCGTACCTTATTCGAAGCAAAAGATCAAAAGTCTAAAACAGGAAGCAAGAATTACTCCTTCTTCACAGAACCTATATACATTAATGATATATTATTAATGATTCAAAATCACAATGATCCTTTAATATTTTAGGGTTTCCATATTAAATGAGATTTAAATGTTTTAATATTAATATCGTAAATTAGGGTTTCATACGTCTTTTATTAAAGTTAGAGTTTTCTCATTCTTAAATGTCTCATTAATGTATATTAACTTACATATTCGTCTTTTAATGACTAGTTACTTAACCTAACACGTCACAAAATAATCTTTCCTTTTTATGTTTCACCGTATACGTTTATGATTTTATGTGACATATAAGTTATTTAGGATTTAGTATACTTTATAAACTTTACATTTTAAACTAGGGTTTATGTTCACATAACCTTTACTTAAGTAATGCATCTTCAAATCTTATACACATGATTCGGTTCAATCTAGGGTTTCGTTATTAGGTTTTACACTAGTCTTATCTCATCTAAACACTTCACATATTCGTATTATTAAGTTATAAACCTTATTCGAAAGTTAAACATGGTTCGGTCCTAATTCATATGTTTCGCCTCTATTAAATCAACACAAACATGACTCTTCCAATTCATATTAGTATTCAGACTACATTATATATATTATGATTATATCTCGGCCATAGGGAGAAAAGAAAAGAGAGCAAATAAAACTAGGGTTCCAAACTTATGATTATGTATGGTATATATAGTTGTAGTATTTGAGTTAAACTAGGAAAGTAATTTGGTTTGGGTTTGGGTCCAACGGTCACACCATCCACGCCACCAATGGGCTTCGCCCTTGGCTAATGAACACAAACAAACGACCCAAATCATTTACGAAACATTAATTCTTCGTCGTACCAAAATTAATTACGTAATATATTTTAGTTAGGGTTTTTAAATATTCGCAAGTTAATCTTTTAATTTCTTTAAGTGTTAGAAATATATTTTACGTATTTTATAATTTTTAGTTCCAAGGGTATTTTAGTCTTTATTCGGATTTTAAATTTTCAGGTTTTACAGGTTAGATCGATCAGATCGATCCGGTCTCAGAAATTGAATACTGAGGTGCCACACTATGTATGCAAACGATTGTTTTATTGAATATTAGACTTTTTGAACTACATTTTATTCAAGCTCCTTTTTTTCCTCCTGTTAGACGTCTTTTGTTGAACTGTTATTACTATAATTGAATCCTAACGAATCGGGAGGGTCTATGTCGGAAATGCAAACCCATATACATCCAAACAGCAATAGTTTCACGTAACTATCCAAAATGTCGGAATATTTGAATGAATTATTGCAAAAGAGTCCATGTCTAGTGAAAGTTGGTTCTATTACTAGGTTTTACGAGTCTTTTAAGTTAGGTACAACGTGGGGTATGAGATTTAAATTTACATGTCTAGTCCTCAAAACCAAGTGCACAAAACATACAGTAATCAACAAAATTTATGATACTTAATTTCGTAAAATATTTTCTCATGTTTTGAAGTATCTAAATCTATCTAAACTACCTATAATGCATTTTAAACCCTTTCTCCTTAATTTTTTATAAATTTTCAAAAACAAATTTTAAGCATTATAAGTTTTAAACATTTATTTAATACACTAAGAGTTAGGATCAAATAAGAAGAAAAGTTAAAATAAGAATGATAAGAAAAAACTACAATCACTCATTTCAGATGCATCTACAAAAATGATGCATCCACCCTTAAAATTCTCCTCCATATTTGAAATGTGTGGCTAGGCATCCTTCTTATTTTTCTTATTTTAATTTTTCTTCTTACTGAATCCCTTCCTCATACACCAATGCATACATATAATTAATAGACAGTAGGTACCCCGGCTTGTGGCTGATACCTAAATAAAATTTTCCGGTAAATTATATATTTTAGTTTATTATGCTTTTTTTGACAATAAATTTACGGATATCAAGAATTTCATGTGACGTATTTTAACTCCTTACCTAAGAATTTATTTCGTCTTTTTGTGTCTTTTTTAAAGTGATTCGTATAACATGTGTCACTTTGGCCCGTGCCCGTTTAGCCCGTGCCCGTTCGGCCCTAGCCCGTTTGGCTCGTGCTTGTTCGGGCTCAAGCCCAATTGGCCCGTTACCCGTTCGAGCTTGAATATTTGTATAATATGCTTTATTCATTGTATAGTTACATTTAATACAAGAATTGTGTTTAAGTTAGTTGTACAATATGCTTGATAATTTGTATTTTCTATGTAAGAGGTGTTTTAATAACTGCATTAATTGTTTTTATTTGACCAGTTAATTGATTGACTACATTAAATATGTTGACTACGTGAATAGCATCAAAATGGTGTTTTGTCTTTTTAATATGTGTATTAACGTGGTGTACATTATAATTCTTATCTTGTAAGTCTGAAAATTAAGAGTGAGTATGTGCATTAAAGTGGTGTACATTATACTTCTTGTCTTGTGCGTCTTAAAATTAAAAGTAATGTGCCTTCGTGCATTATATTTAGTATAGACTATTCTTAAAATAACCCCTCATTCAAAAATACAATTAATATACCACATGATACAAACTAAGCAAGCTACTAACCTATTATAAAAATCTTTTTTTTAGAACGACGACATTATATAAAAGCTAGCAAGCCAAAAAATTACAAAGAATAATGAGTATCAATAGGGTTTCGTAATTAATCCATCCATCTAAATCTACACTTAGGATTTCTAGATGAAATCCACAAGAACGATTAATGAACAATAGAACCTAAATATTCGCCATCTTAGGTTTAGTCATCGAAAAGATCCAAGCATTACAAAAGTTCCAAATAGAAGACATCATTGTACAAGCAATCCTTTCAAGAATGATCCTAGTACTTTTCGACACATGAGAATCATCTAACCATGTAAACCATTCCACAATATTAGAGACCTCCGGAATGTCCAAAGTACACCATCTAGCCAATAAACCCCAAAGGTCGTGTGCCATCCCACACGAGGAAAACAGATGATCAAGCCTCCACATGCACATTACAAAGGGGGCATAAAACGGAAGAAGCATCAATGCTTTTTTTTTCATATTCACCATGGTAGCAAGTTTGTCAAGCCTCAACCTTCATATGAAAACATTAACTTTGATAGGAACACATCAGCCATCTAGTAGACATGAAACTGCCAAGTAAGGTGTGTTTGTCTATATGAATTCGTGTAGAAGCAACTGAATAACCAGATTTATCCAACTCCCATTTCCATCCATCAACCAAATCAGACAGGGCCACATCCCGAATAGCCTGAATCAACTCATCGAATTAATTCGATTCAGCCCCGCGTCTTGGAGGTCTTCTGAGACCGTTGAACCAGTCCTTAACATTAATACGTTGAGAAACTGTACTCATTTTATTCCCATCCAAAGTATAAACACAAGGAAACATAACTTTTAACGGACGTCCCCCACACCAGCTATCACCCCAAAACTGATTGAGCTTCCATCCCCAACAGATCGACCACACAAAGCCAATACATCTATACCCTTCTCTTGAAGCTGAGATACCGATCGAATTATAGAACTCCAAGGGATGTGAGTCGAGTTCCCTTCTCTATCACATTCAATGCCTTCATCATGCCCAAGAATTTATTTAATCACATTGACCCACGGGACATTAGAACTAGTTCGAAACCTCCATACCTATTTTGAAAAGCAAGGCTGCATTTAACGCAAAAATACTTCCAATACCAAGACCACCCATAGCCTTACTAGCTAAATAAGTTTTCCACTTAACCAATGTAATATTTTTTTCATCTAAATCTCCTCCATTGAAAAATATGTTACGCATGGACTCTAAACGCTTCTGCAAAGTCATGGGCATCCAATACAACGACATATATTAAGTAGGAAGGTTACCTAAAACAGTTTAATTAGATATACGCGCCCGCAAACTGATAATAATTTTGCTTTCCACCGAGACATCTTTGATTCAAAAGTTTGAACAACATGCTTCCAATTGTCACATCGCCCTATGTTTCATCCAACTGGCACGCCTAAATACATCATATGCAGCTTTGCAACCCCACATCCAAGAATTAGAGCCATGTTAGAAACTTCCTCATCAAGAACATTAACACCTAGAATTTTGCTTTTATGCACATTAATTTTTAGGTCAGACACCATAAAGAAACAACAAATCAAACATATCAGATTTTACGCATTGGAATGAGACCACTCGCCTGCAAAAATAGCATCACCAACATAGAATAAATGGGAAACATTTGTACTACCACGACCTATGGAAGCGCCTTTAAACAAACCCGTATTTACTTCCTTAGAAAACATTGCATGTAACCCTTCCATAGCAAGAATAAAAAGGAACGGAGACATAGGATCCCCTTGCTTAAGGCCCTTTAACATCTCAAACTCATATGTAGGCGAGCCATTAACCAAATTGAGGCCCTAGAATTCATTAAGCATCCAGAAATCCACATACGTCATTTGAGACCGAAACCTAACTTCTCCATAATCACATCAAGATAATCCCATCTCAACGAGTCAAACGCCTTCTCGAAATTAACTTTAAAACCATAAGAGCCCTTTTCCTCTTACGATACCATGACATGCATTCATTCAAGACTAAGGGACCATCTAGGATATTCCTACCTTTTTTGAAAGTCGATTGTTCAAAACTAACACAACTCCCGATAACCGTACTAAGCCCATTAGCTAAAATTTTCTACCTATGCTAACTAGCAAGTAACTTTTAACACCAATTATCACAACTTCGTAATACTACCGGTTATCGTGTTCGTATCGTCATTGTATCGTGATGCACGTATACTCTACTATTTTAATATAAGATAGTTTGTGATAAAATTATTTTTTAATATTTTTGTCATGCCTAAAGTTATTATCATGGAAAACATATAATGAAATAATATTGTTCTATAAAATTTTGATTACATGTTATCTGTCACTGTAACACGCCGACACCCTGCCAGTAATAAATAATAAGTTTGCCCTTTCGTTTTTATAGAATTTTGTAATATATTTTAAGTGCGGAGAAATATGGTGTTTGGAAGTATGCAAATGCTTATATCTTTGTCTCATTTTCATTTATAAAATAAAATATATATTTTTTAATAGACAAGCACCAAACGAAAAATAGTGATAAATATATTCAAAAAGGTAATCACGTGTTCAACTAGAATTTTCAACAAGAGAGTAAACTATATTAAGTAATTTATAATTTCTACAACTCTAGAATGCTTTTTTGAAGAGCGATGAAAAAACTTCATTTGCTGCCAAACAAGCTTTTATTTTAATAACGTTAAATGTTTATTGCTAAATGCGTCAAAACGTTTCATAATGCTTCATGCCAAATACACCCTAAATGTAGGAAAGTTTAAACACATATTATTTCATTGTACACCAATTACACATCAAAAGAGGAATATCTTGTTTCATTTGGATAGTTTATGTTATTTTGCATGATCAATGCTATATTTTAATATGATGAATTCATGTTATGGTTGAATTTAAATTCTTTTTAGTTTATATCAAAGTATTCTCATTTGATACAATATAGATCAAGTTTGATACCATTTATAACCGTTATCAGTGCCATTTTTTAGGGCATGTAAGGTGAGTGATCACTCAGGGTCTTAAAATTTTTAAGATCCTCAAAATTTATCCCGATAATAATTATATGCATATGTACACATATCTTTCACGAAGAAAAAATTATTTAGATGAGAAAATATCTTAAATGAGTAATATATTAGAACGTTTAAATAACTAATTGCATTATATCTTATAAACAGTTACACTTATATATAACATTCCTTATTGAAAGACCTCATTATTTAATTTCGTCTAACATCCTCAAAAATTTCATAAATTGATGGGATGGCTCTGACCGTTATGCCCAATTTTTTTAAATGAAAAAATAGTATCAACATGTGTATATGTAGAATGGTAAGTGCTCAGATAAAAAGTGACATAAAAGTAAAAATTATGAAAATCCGGAAGCTTTCGACACTTTTCTTCAATATTTGAATTTTTAAAGTTTCTCATCATAAATACTTATTCTTTTAAGCAAAAACTTAGTTATTGATATTTAATCTTTGAAATCACAGATAAACAAGTTTTAAAAATATGATGAACTACATTGTTCATTAGTTGTCATTGATTAATAACATCACAATGTTCTTGATTAGATCACGGTGTTCATTAGTTTTCTTTTGGAAGAATTTTTTTTATCACAATGTTCATCAGTTTTCTTTGATGAATAACATGACAATGTTCATCAGTTAGATCACGTTGTTAATCAGATTTTTTTTAAGAATATTTTTTTTATCACAATATTCATCAGTTTTCTTTGATGAATAAAATCACAATGTTCATTAGTTAGATCACGTTGTTTATCATTTTTCTTTTTAAAGAAATTTTTCTTTGTTTATAATCACAATGTTCATTAGTTTTCTTTTATGAACAACATTACAATGTTCATCAGTTATATTACGTTATTAATCAGTTTTCTTTTGAAAAGCTTTTTGTCACACCCCTAAAATATCACAGCGGAAGATAACCGGGGTATGAGTTGATAGCACAAAGTCGATATAAAGAACGACCTCTACATGAGTCGTTTAAAATACATCGTTTTGTTTCATTAAATGGATAAAATTTTCAACAAAATAAGTTCACGAGTTTCACAACAAATGAAAGATAGTTTTGAAAATACAATCAAATGTTTTAAAGTCCATGCAGTAAATCTTCAGTGCAATACAACCGAGAAGGGGTGACTCTAGTATGAACTCCATAGTGCTATCCATAACAATGCAAGTTACGGATGATAAGGATTTAAAACATACGCTTAGGTCATTTAAGCCTCCCTCAATCCATTAACATTTTATATCTACTACTTCTTAAAATCGTTCCTTTCACATTTTAGGTCTTTTGGAAGCAAAATCTTTGGAAAGAAGCAGCATATTTGGATGAAAAAGAGTGAAAACATGAAGAAAAAGGCAAAGTCAAGATCCAAGGCCGTTTTTCTGATGGCGTCCCAACCAGCGCGGCGCCGTCATCCCTAGAAAGAAATCTAAAAACTGAGACACGCATGCCCTCAGGTGAAAAAGAGGTTCTAACATTACGATCTGGCGTCACGCTAAACTCGGCGTGCCTTTATTTTCTACACCGAACACCCAAGAACCATCTCAAGACGATGTCCTCTCATGAAGCAGACGTACGTCACACTCATCAAGCGGACGCCGTCCTAATGATGACTCAGCCCAAAACGAAACCCTAATGGCGGCACGACCTGACGCCAGCCGCCTTGTAAATCCATATATAGAATTCGATTTTTTGCATTTAGGGAGGTAGAATTTTGGAGAGCAAACCCTAACCCATGTGTAGTCCGACTTGGACAGTATTTTAGGGTTCCAAACCCTTCTTTACATCATAAGATACGTTTTTTAATCCATCATATAATTATGTCTACCCTATGTTTAATTGTTTGTGTGTATGCATGCTTATTTACCATGAGTAGCTAAATTATCATTGTGTTTGCTTAGATCTATGAAACATAGTTGTTAATTATTGTTAGGTTGTCTCTTGTCTTGATTGGTAAACGCTAGAGTAAGGAAAGTTGGCTTCTTCTTTAATTGTTGCGAGCTTGAACGCCCTAATAGCAAAAATCTTGAGGAGTGCACATAAGCAATCGTTTGTTTATATACTAGAAAGATAGCTTTAGGATAATAGAGTATTCGGGGGAGATACTACGGTACTTGGCGATCCCGGGAAGTCTAAAGGAGAGTTACGATTCATAGAACTAGGGAATTAGGCACCCCCTATGACCAAACGGAATACAACGCACCAATTAAGATGAGGATGTGACAATTCAACCAATCAATAAGAGATAACTAGGGAGTAAGAACATCTAAGTAAACACACTTTTAATCATCATAAGAGCACACCTACAAAACATAGCCTATCTTTAGTTTAATTAGTCTAATTAATTAGTAGTTAAAATTGGTAGAAGTACCACCCCCCACTCCTATACCCTGAGATATTTACCTTGCTTTCTAAAAAACATAAAAAGACTAAAAAGAATCTCCCTCAACCTTAACTTCTCGTCATACATCTCTTCCTAGCATCTCTATTGCCCTAGAGACGATCAACCCTCGGGCTTACCCATACTACACCTAACGATTAGGTACACTACCTAGAGGGTTGTAAAGCTGCTCGTAGAAAAGGAAGTCTTTCGACCCTGAACATGCTATCAACAGACCTGATAAATACATGCTAAAACGTTAACATAAAGCTGGTGAGATCGTAGGTTTAATGTTAAGTAAAAGTAGTATCGTGGACCACAAGATTTTGAGACCATTGTATCACTCACAATGTCTTGAAAGTTTTTGTAAACATTGTATCACTCACAATGTTTAGAGACATTGTATCACTCACAATGTCTAGAAAAATATTACTATTGCACTAAGTTCATGAACCCGAAGCTTTGATTGTTTCTAGTTTTGTACCCCTGTAAGTGTTCCTTTCCATGAACACTTAAGTTCCTCAAATGATTATGCGTCCGTTTTGTCGATATATGTGTGTTACCCAATATATGTGTGTAATGGGCTCTAGCCCAATTATAGAACACTCCTTGTCTTGATATATATTGTAAACTACTCTTACTGAATGGAGATACAAAAATCATTTGCCTCTAATATGGTATCAAGAGCCTCCTAAAATCTCTTTAACACAAATGTTTTTCCCTTTTTCACCCTAATACCTCTTTTCTTCCTTCTTCTGCTGATCCAAAACACTTAGCTTCTTTCCTAATCCAAAACACTTGTCGGACTATCTCAGAACAAATATGCCATTGAGATTCTTGAGCAGGCTCATATGGTTAATTCCAACCCCAGTCGGAATCCCGCTGATACTGAGTCTAAACTGGGATATTATGGTGATCCAGTATCTGATCCGACTTGATATCGGAGTCTTGTGGGTTCTCTTAATTATCTTACGTTTACTCGCCCATATATTTCTTATGTTGTGCAACATGTTTGTCTTTATATGCATGATCCTTGGGAGCCTCATTTCTCGACTCTTAAACGGATTTTGAGGTATGTTCGTGGCACTTTAGATCATGGGTTACAATTATTTTAATCTTCTACTACCTCTTTGGTTGCTTATTCGGATGCGGATTGGGCCGGTTGCCATTGACTTCAGGTTATTGTTTATTTCTTGGCAACAACTTACTCTCTTGGTCCTCTGCTACGCTTGTTTACCATGATAAAGTCAGTGTTGTTTATTTGTCTTCTAATCCTGTTCAGCATCAACGTACAAAAAATATAGAGATCGATATTCATTTTGTTAAGGAATTTAGCTGATGTTGGTCAAGTTCGAGTTCTTCATATTCCATCTCGTTATTAGTATGTGGACATTTTCACTAAAGGTTTGCCTTCGGCTCTGCTTGAAGAACTTCATTCCAGCCTGAGCGTTCGGTGTCCTCCTGCCTAAACTGCGGGGAGTGGTAGTCGATATATGTGTGTAGTGGGCTCTAGCACAATTCTAGAACACTCCTTGTATTGATATATATTGTACACTACTCTTAATGAATGGATATACAAAAATAGTTTACCTCTAATACATTTGACATACCAGTTAAGTAGGGGAACTACCCGGACGAGGTCTCAACCAAATAGATCTATTCACAACATCTGCGCTTGCTCACGTAACTAACGGTTCAAAATAGTGGGGACTTAATGGAAATTTCTAACTTAGGCAATACGTAAATTTTTAAGTACATGTGTCAATAAGTAAAACAAGAAATTTATTCTCACCGCAAGGTAGTTCAAAACAAGTGTTAAACAAATAAAAGTGGCGGTATGAAACTTACCTCAACAAGTAATGATAACGAGAAATAAGTATGCAAGCTTATGTGTAATAAAATTGATAACATCAAATAGTCCTGATTATTAAGTGTCAATTTCCCCCGATAATGCTTGTAATTTATATCATTTATATGGATTTACGCTTGTTTTCCATTGTTTTCCACTTTCATGTAAATTACGAGCATTAGAGCTAAAGAGACGCGGAATTGGAGAATTATCTAAAGATTTATCATAGTATGCTGACTTTGAAGAAGTTACTGCGTAACCTGCCTCTCACATTACCGTAACTATTGCATGACTCAAAATACCAACTTATCGAAGGTTACGGGCGTAACTCTTCCCAAAGGTTACTGACGTAACTATTAGGTCAAATGAGGTTCCACGCCACGATACTTACGCTTCGCACCATCTACGCACTAACGATGTAACCGAGTTTATTGGAAGACTACGGCGTAACCACTTATTAGGTTATTGGTTCCGTAACAGCAGATCTAGTGCAAAATACAGGAAATAGAAGGTTGCGTATGCACTCTTGTTAGGGCGCAAACTTATCCGGCCTATAAATACCTCACGAATTCCAGCATTTCTAATCATCCTACACACAACACTCGAGAATGTGGGAAAAGCTCAAGGCAAGAGAGGAGCATACTGAAATGTCTAAGGGAGAAATCACTCCACGATAAGCATTAGCGTTTTATATTTCTTTTACTTTCAATTCATGTATTTCGTACTTTGAATATTGAATTGGTTTGTATGATTAATATAGCGGCTAAGCACCTCTTGGTGGCCTTTGAAGTATGATTCCTTAATTGTTTTGTTTGCGTTTACTTTACTTCGCGCAATATTTCTAAGTGTAGTGCATGCATAGTTTATTGGTAGCCACCCTTGATTCTAGAAGTTTTGAATGGCGGTAGAGGCCAATTGCCTAGGAGATCACTGCCAACCGACCCCTAGGTGAGCCGGAACTAACGGAAGGGTAAGATATGACCAACGCCACTTCTACTTCAGGTGCGATTTGACCAACTGATCACCTATCGTTTGGATGAACTTAAGAATTAGGGAGTGCGTGTCTAAGTTCCTAATGGTCGGGCATTCACTATTATATCTAGCATGTAGCTACTTTAATGACTTGGCTTAGACCAGGAATAACAGGACTTATGAGGGACCACTTCTCCGTGGTGGCAGCATCTTTGATAGGGCTTGAATTGACCAAATCTTTGTCCCTCTCGACTTTGACCCCACCAAGTATTGGAAGTAAGAGGACGTAGACATAACTAGCTAGGAGGATTCACTAGGTTAGAACCACTCTTCTATATGGATTTCCCTTTGTCCTTTAATTGCTTTTATTTGTTTTATTCTGCTTTAGTAGTTTAATTAATTAAATCCCTATCGAAACCATTATCAATCTGTGACACCTAGACTTAGTAATAATCCAACACACATAGCTCGGGCGACCTCGCTTTACCGATTACTACACTACACACGACCGGGTACACGCCTGCAAGGCAGTGCATAGGTGTAGACCATATGTATAACGAGAATATATAAATATTATAACCCGCCGAAACACGCATCAATTTTTGGCTCTTTTTAGGAGTTATATTAGGATTAATATTAAGTCTTTCATTTTAAACTTTTCTCATGATCAAATTTCAAGTTCTCAGGTACCATGGAAGTTGTTAACATCGATGACCTCACGCTTGAGGAATACTTGGCGTTGACAAGAGCGGAACGGCCGGTCTCCCAAGACCGCAATTGGAGCGGATGTCCGTTCGAAATCAAAGACCAATTCCACGGGAGCCGTGCTAACCCTTTTCGCAGGATGAAGATGCATATGAGCACGTTGAAAATGTCCTATACACGTAAGCCTTTTCAACGTGCAGCGGTCCTCATGATCTTTGTTATGCTTAGGGTATTCCCAATGACTCTTCGAGTCGCCGGAAGATGGATCGGTGCCCGAGGGCAATTAATACTTAGGCTCTACTTAAGAAGCACTTTATTCAAAGATATTGTCCGCCATCGAAGATTTCTAACCAGCTTTTAGAGATCCATAATTTCAAGCAAGAAGACGACGAAACTTTATATCAAGCCTGGGATAGATACAATGATCTCCTTTACAAGTGTCCTACATGGCGATCCGAGAATCAACATTTTCCAGGAAGGTCAACAGTTTTCAGGACCTACAACAGGAATTAATGAACTAAAAGGCAAAAGTCGACTGACATAACAGGAATGAACAATTGAGTTTTTGATTGGCAGTTAAGGAAAATTATTGAGATATCGACGGAATTTGAATCTCATCGGCATCAAGTCGGGCGTTATAGGCCGGAAGCTGCGCCGCGCCGGATAAAAAATCCAACGCCTTTTGAGATGGACCCATGCCAGTAACCGTATCGTGGAAATTACAACCATGGGCCTTATGGAGACAAAGCCCACTTGAAGAAACGATTAATAAGTTCAGAAACTTCAGCCCAGAAACAAAAAGAACAAGATACATGGTTAAGGGTTTCCGGGAAAACAAATAAAAATCTTTTCAGCACGACAAACCCTAAAAAATCTTGGAGCAATGATTGAAAAACTCAGTGCTGAGATAGATGGAATTGAACTTAATGAAGCCAAGCGCATGGTGGAATGCAACGCTGTTTTCGCCAATGATTCTCAGGAGGTAATTGTTAGGATTTAGTAAATCCAGTACTTAAAGTGTCGGTCACCTCAAGTATGTATACTCATTAGAATGCTCGTAGTCTTAATAATTCAGTGATAGTAATTAGATTACTTAGTAACACCGTGGAGGACTGACCGGTCTTTACCCACTGTATGCACGATCCCACCAAAGTAGGCGCTATGCTTGTGTACCTATAAATACCCTTTACCCTCCAAGGCAAAGGGTTGGAGCTTTCATAATTCATTTTTCTTTGTCTCACTAAGCTTCCCATCCTCTCCCACTTTCTCTCTCTAAACCTTATCCTTTACGCCTAACATTTGTGCTTATGATGTGCTTGTGATAAACCAAGATACTACAAATGGTATCAAGAGCCATGGTCTGATCATCCATCTCTCATGTTCTTGGTTTGATAGTTATTGTTGGGTTAAGGTTTGCTTTTACGCGTAGCCTTTGGTATACGCGTGGGTATTGCGTATAAGTTTTTTTGGTAAGCTTAAAGCACTAAATTTTACACTTAAAAACTCAAGATTCTTATGGGTTAAGGTTTATTGAGTGTTAAAATTTCATTTTCTTGCAAAAAGGTTCAAACTTTACGTACTTTTATTGTGTTTTAAACGTGTTTGGATACGTGTGTACTTGTCTACGCGTAAGAGTGAAACGTGGTTTTGATCATCAAGTCTTAAACTTTGTTGTTGTTTTGGTGTTTTTAAGGTTGTATCATCATCTTAATCTGGTTTACTAAACGGCTTTGATCTTAAAAAATTGCGTTTGGTATTTGTTGTACTTCCTACGCATATGAAAACCCTAATCTTACGCGTAAGGTGTTCTTCACGTGATCTTCAAATCTGTTGGTTTACTCAGTGTTTTCTTGCTTGGATTAGCCTGAAAACACTTCGACTTTGGATATCTTTTACACTGGAATAGGTGTAAAGGATTTGTTGGGTAAAACCCTGAATTTCGATAAGCATGCTTACGAGTAAATTCATTTAAGCCTTCTTTTACGTATAAGCTTGTCTTACGCCTAAGGAATTCTTACGCATAAGGTACTTACTACTAAGCCTTTGGTTTACGCCTAAACTTAAGCTTTTTCCTAAAAAGCCTACGCGTAAGCTTTTGTCTACGCATAAGCCTTAGTCTACGCGTAAGTCTGTCTATTGCATAATGCTAGAGTCTTCAGAATTAACGCTTGTCAGCCGGTCAGTAGCCTATGATTCTAAGCTATGTGTATAAGTTTTACTTCTCTCTTGATTTTGTAAAATCCCGCGAAAGAATCTATTTCCGGTTAAATCAAAGATTTGTAAATCCCGTAGAATTTAAACATGTCTTCCGCTATCGATGATGCATCGGGCAGGATCCGATACACGTCCTCCCATGCTTGATAGAACCGACTATGAATCTTGGTCACAAAGAATCGACTAAATCGCTTAGGAAAGGAAAATGGGGTTAACATCCTTAAGTCAATTGATGAAGGGCCATATCAAATTGAGACTACCGAGACGTCCCGGAACCTGCTGCTGATGGTTACTGTGACATTAGGACTGGATAGACCTAAGATATGATGAGCTTTCTCGATAAGGAGAAAGAAGAGATAATGCGGACCGAGCTTCAAACATTGTTCTGGTGTCTACCGAAGGACATCTAAGCTGATCAATCACAACACTGAAGCTAAGTCGCTTTGGGACAATGTTAAGATGCTTCTATCACGGTTCTGAATGACTCAAGATATAGGAGTCTCACCGTGTATGATGACTTTGAGAACTTTAAAATGATACCGGGAAAGTGTATCAATATCAGATTCCACAAGCTTGTGAATGATATGAGGAATATCAAAATGACAATGCCAAATATCCAGCTAAATTCAAAAGTGAACAACATGACTCCCAATGGAAACAAGTTTGTCACCAGAATCAAACTCAACAAAGGATGAAGAACACCAACTATGAGCAACAGATGCTTATCTACTTCAAAATGAGAAACATGTCGTATTTGAGCTAATGATCATGGAAAAGTTCAAGACCAATGCTGGTGAAGCAAGCTCTTCAAATGATTCAACTGCATTCTACACTAATGTAGGGATAACTACCAAAGCATCACAAGTCATACCACTTGGAATGGTAACCACAAGCTCATTCCTGATTGTGGTTATAAGCCTCCTGATTCTAACGCAGTCATGGAACACTTTATCAATCAAGTGGCTCTCATGGTCAAGCAACCAACTTCACTCCCACACACCAACAATCATCTCAGAACCGCATCAAATCTTCAAAATCATGCCACCTAAAGACGGAAAGTGTGGTGCAAAATGCAAGGGAGACAGAATGCTTACAACCCATACAATGAGCAAAGGAATGTAGGTTTGGATATGGGAATGCTGGTGTTGGAGGTGGATATGTGGAAATCGAATCATGGAAGGAACATGGCTCAAGGTCAAGGAAACCCAATCAAGTACTACAACCGGTGGAGAAGGGCACATTGCTAGGAACTGCACTCAACCAAAACGTCCTCAAAATGCGTAATACTTCGGGACAAGATGTTCGTTCAAGTACAAGATAATGGAGAATGTTGGAATGAAGAGGAGCTGCTGTTCCGGACAGGGGAATGCTAAGACATACGATGCTAATGTGGACGAATAACCGTGCATGGTGTCACTAACAATCCCAACGCCTTTCAAGTTGTAAACGTGGATGCATTTGACTCAGACGCTGATGATGGAACCATACGCACAGCACTATCTTCATGGCTAATATCTCTCCAATGGCCTCTTCACCTCACCCCTCCAAGGAATCCATCATTAAAGAGGTGCTTAAACTATATGATGTGGTTGATATGCAAAAGATTCACCATGATGTAAAAAACTAAGTCATTGAATCAGATATTGAAAATATGGGAAATAGCAATGTTGTCCCATATGAACAATATGTGAAGCAAGATGATACCTCTTATTGTACCAATGGCGGAATCTTCGCATTAACAATGAATGCATGCCGATGAATAACTGCATTTGTGTTTGATGATTCCTTGACCACTGAACTCAATACCTATAAGATCAAGTTGACATACCGAACGCTGCTAAGTTTGAACTAACCACTCGTGAGCAAGAGATGGATATCCAAATGCGTTAACTTATCGGAAAAAGCAATTTTAGGGAAGAAGTTTTAAAACAAGAGTTAAATTCCTTACAAGAAAAGCTTAATAAAACTGCTAAGCAAAAACAAGAAATTCAAGAAAATGTGAAAGTGTAAGCAGAATCAATGCTAAGGAATCAAAACTTTTAAATGAATTTTCCAACCTAAAACTTTGAAAAACAAACTTGAAAACAAGTTGTACGTACAAGGAAACACCCTTCAGACTGCTCACATGATCACTAAGCGTATAGTCTTAAGCGACAAGCATAGTATTCCCATTGTAGTGGAACCCAATCCTGAGTATGCTAAAAGGAAAAAGCTCTCCAAAGGTTTCTGCATGATGGTGATGAGATTCTCAAACCTAGAAAAAACCTACATGCATTGAGTGTACTTGAGGAAGATAGAGAATTAGAAGATGCCACTAAGGAAAACTGAATGATAGGTTAAAGATCCCTGGTGCATCAAATATAACATCACGTTTAAATCTCATGATTACACTAAGGAAAATTGGATCTCCTTGAACAAGTTTAAGCCACAACCCCTATTAACCTGAATAAATTGTTCCAAAGGATATGGATAAACAAAAGCGATAACCTTGTTGAAAAGAACCCCGTAGGTGCGTCCCAAGCAATCTGTGTATCCTCCAATACACCAATGTAAGTGCCTAGAACACTTCCCACTAAATGCAAGACCTTAATCGACCTTTATGTGGTTTACCAACTATTTGTTGATTTTGAGAAAGCGTGTAAAAGAGAATCTCCACACCACTGGGATAACTGAAGAAAGGGGTTTTGAGCAAACCTAAAGAATGCTACTTAATCGAATGCCTTTCTTTAAACAATTAAAAGGTCAATTTGAGAGTCTTAAAAAGGGGATAGACATAGAGATTAAAGAAATGGAAAAGGAATTTGATGCAATGATTGTTGAGGTCAATAATTATGAACGGGAACTTAAATATAATGAAATTGAAAGGAAGAATCTGCATATCTTAAATGAGAACTTGATCTCTCAATGTGTTGCTCAAGATGTGTTTTACACAAGCTACAAATTCTTCTATTATCTGCATCTCAACTTCATGAATTATCTGTTGCTTTAAAGTTTCCGATCGTGTCATTGAGCTCCCAACAAATTCAAACTGTATGACAAAATAGAAACGGGATGGTCATGATAACTTGGTCAAACATTATTCTAAATTAAAGTTGAACATCTTTTGCAATTAAAACATCAACATCTCAAAGAAAATGTTAAAACCTCAAATATCAAGACATCCTCTGATGTTCCTGAGTTTGATGCAGTTTTTGAAATTAGTAAACATGATGAACAAATTCGAGCTCATTACAAACGATCAAAAGATTGAAAACCCGGATCTCACAACTAAAGGGAGAAAATCATGATTTTATGGTCTCGAATGCCTCCACTAGATTCTCGAATTTCCAACTTCAAAACATTATTAATAACTTGCAAAAGGAAAATGATTGTTTAAAAGCTTGAATTTCAAAGGTTAATGTTCAAAACAAAGAGTTATGTGAGTCAAATGATAAACACATTAAAAAGATAACTTCTTTGCTTAACGATATTGAGAATCTGAAGCGTGAGGTGAAAGGAAAATTGCCAATCCCCAACTGCAAATACCTCATTTCCTAAGGTTTCTGCTTGTGAGATGTATGCTATTGATATGTTATATTCCCCCACCCATTAGGAATAATGAACTGCACATGCAGCATATCTCTCATACCTTAAGGAAAGTTTGAGGGTCTCCGTGATAGTTGAAGATGAAAGAATAGAAAAACCTTTGATAGTACCATTGCCTATACTGCATGGATGCCAAAAGATCTCAAGAACTCTTAGAGTACGTAATTGTCACAAGTCCAAAATCTAGCAATAGACGAGATAGAATAGTTGCACCACGTTCTATGCCTAAGGATAAAGAATGTGACTTTTAATGCCTCACAATACTAACCCATTTCTAGACCACTAATGCAAAGAGTAGTATCACTGACTAATATTCCTGTTGTTCCTTCTCACAGAGGTAATCACAACACTAAGTGAGGTCAAAGCCAGGCAATACAATGCGAAATAGGATCTTGCCTGCGCGGTTGTTGAGAGAAGAAAGTAGAAGAACACCCTAGGAAGAATAAGTTTGAGTTGAATAAAATGAATCGTGTTGATTCTAGTATTAGCTATAAGCGTCTTGAATTAATTCGAATTCTTCGCCTTTTGCAAAACATGTAATAGATGTTTGATTTCCGGTCTTAATCATGAATGTGTGCGGAAGGAGGTGATAAATGATGATAACTCCATCATAATATAAAAAATGCTATACAAAGGGAGATCTGGAAGCCTAAAGAAAAAGGATTTGCAATTATGGAAGCCACAGAAGAAAATTTAGTAATGTGGTTATCAATGGAAACCCTGGCAGGGAATCAAACCGAATGAATCTTGTCCTAAGATGTCTAGATCTATGCCTTCTAAGAAATGGAAGCCTACTGGTAGAATCATACCTTTAAGAAGTGGTCACACCTCACATAGGTCCACTGTCACTACTAGTCTTGCCTCCACTAACGAAGTTGTCATAGATTCTAGAAATTTCAGGTATATAATTTGCAATTCTAACCAAAAGGAACCCATTCTTCCATGGGGATCCAATGCTTCCAGTTATCCACAATTGTCTATGTTCAAATGCGGTCGTAAAATCTTCTTTGTATTTGGACTCAGCTGCTCAAAACATATGACCTGGAGATCGCTCATTTAACTTCATGAGTAAATCCCATCTGTTAGATTCGGAAACGATCATGGAGCAATTATGGGTTATGGATATTATGTTTGGAGATAGTGTAATTTCCGCGTTGAAGGTCTTGGTCAAACTTGTTTTCTTGCCGGCCACTGTGATTCGATCTAGAAGTGGCATTTTAGAAAACATACTTGCTTTCGTTAAGAGCTTTGATGGTGTGGAACTTTTAAGAGGAACACGTGGAACAAAATTATACACCATCTCTATCGAAGATATGATGAAGTCTTCTCCAATATGCTTGCTGTCAAAGGCCTCTAAAACAAAGTCATGGTTATGGCATCGTCGTCTCAATCACTTGAACTTCGGCACCATCAATAATCTTTCTAGAAAGGACCTAGTAAGAGGCTTACCCATATTGAAATATGAGAAAGATCATCTTGGTTCAGCATGCCAATTGGGAAAAAGCAAGAAATATGCCCACAAACCCAAACCTGCAAACTCTGTTATGGAAGTTCTTCACACCCTTCATATGGATTTGTGCGGACCAATGAGAGTACAAATGATTAACGGAAGAAATATTGTGTTAGTAGTTGTTGATGACTACTCCACGGTTTACTTGGTTAAGTTTTTGAGGACAAAGGATGAAACTCCCGACATCATCATTAAACTTGTTAAACATGCCGTGTCCGGGCTTAATAAAATAGTCAATCATCCGCACTGATAATGAACCGAGTTTGTCAACAAAGAAATTAGTCAGTTCTAGAAAGCATGGGATCAGCATCAAGAAGTATTCCTCGCACTCCTCAACGAACGGTGTAGTTGAAAGACAATCGAACTCTTGTGGAAGCCGCTAGAACTATGCTAATTTTACTCAAAGGTCCCAATGCTCTGGCTGAAGCCATTGCCACTCACACCCAAAACCGTTCCTAACCACACCTCATGGAAAAACTCCATACGAACTTGTCCATAATCGAAAACCTGATCTCTCTTTTCTTCGTGTGTTTGGTGCGTTGTGCTATCCAACGAATGATAGTTAAGATTTAGGTAAATTAAGAGCTAAGGCAGACATTGGAGTTTTTGTAGGCTATGCATCAAATAGGAAAGGTTACCAATCTGCAAACAAAAGAACCCGAGATATCATGGAAACTATTCGTGTCACGTTCAATGAGTGTCTAAGCATATGGCTCCTGACAATCCATTCTGGACCCGCACCTCATTACTATCAAATAGTCCTATCATTCCTCACTAGATTCTAACTTCCACCTATTCCGTATAAACCTGCATTCTAAGAAGATTTGAAACTTTTTGATCCGATGTTTGATGAATACTATGAACCTCATGAGAACTACACCTCTTCAACATCAACAGTGGCTTCCGGAACCAATCATCTCAGAGAATGCATCCGTCTCTAATGTCTCTTCTCTAGAAGCACCCGGCCGATCACTCATCATCATCCTCAAACCCTCTATCATCAGTTGTGCATCATGGAACTGGTAATTTTGATGGAGATAACCCTTTTTCTCTACTCTCCGAAGATGCTGCCAAACATCTTTGCCCCTAAACCAACACCCGCACCATCTTCATCGGGATTCAAAACCGCTGCCGTCCCTCAACAACAACCACATGAACACCTTAGAAAATGGACACATGACCATCCATTGGACAACATCATTCAACCTTCTCGTCCAATATCCACTCGAAAACGCTAATCATTTTATGGTGCTTCTTCAATTCAGTACTCTCTAAGATCGAACCGAAAGATGTTAAGACTGCAATGTCCGAGGATAGCTGGTTTAATGCAATGCAAGAAGAAATTCATGAGTTCGATCGACCATGTATGGGAATTATTACCCGCTCCAGATCATGAAGATCATTGCTCTGGATCTTCAAAGTAAAGCTTGAAACGCACATGTTCCGAAAATAAGGAAAGGTTAGTGGCTAAAGGATATCGTCAAGAAGAAGGTATTGACTTTGAGGAATCTTTCCCTCTGTTGCGCGTATCGAGGTTATCGAATCTTTTGGCCAATGCTTCTAGCAAGACATGGTTGTTTATCGATGGATGTGAAAACCGCCTTTCTTAATGGAGATCTGAAAGAGGTGGTTTTACCACCCGGTTTCGTGAATCTAGAGCATCCTACTCATGTCTATCGCTTGAAAAAAGCCCTTTACGGTTTGAAGCAAGCTCCTAGAGCATGGTATGATATCGCTATCGTTTCTTCTATCTAATGGAGTCAGAAAAGGAGCAGTTGATCCGACATTGTTCACCAGAAGGTCAGGAAAACACTTAATCCATGTCCAAATATATGTTGATGACATTATCTTTGCTTCGACTGACCCTAATGAATGTGACCGTTTTTCAAAGGAGATGGGCTCCAAATTTCAAATGTCAATGATGGGACAAATGTCATTTTTCTTGGGATTACAAATTTCACAAAGTCCCGGAGGCATTTTTATCAATCAATCTAAATATGCAAATGAAATTTTAAAAAAATTTGGATTTATCTCTAGAGACCCTGTTGACACTCCTATGGTGGAGCGTACAAAACTGGATGAGGACCACTCAGGGATCATGGTAGATCAAACGAAATATCGTACTATGATTGGATCCCTGATGTACCTCACAACCAGTAGACCAGACATTTTGTTCGCCGTGATGAATGTGATAGATACCCGCTAAGCCTACCAAAAGCACCTTGAAGCGGTTAACGGGTCTTTGGTATCTCCAAACCATAACATGAGACTTTGGTACCCGAAGGACACCGATATGTCACTAATGGCCTATGCAGATGCGACCATGCGGGATGTCAAGATACACGTCGGTACGTCGAGGTGCTCTCAATTTTAGGTATAAGCTTGTGAGTGGTCTTCAAAGAACAAATGAGCACTTCCATTTTCCTCTATAGAGTTGACATAGCCATGTCATCTTGTTGTGCTCAAATCTTATGGATGAGATCCCAATTATCTGACTATGGCCTTGTATTCAACAAAAGTTCCTCTCATCTGTGATAAATAAAGTGCCATTGCTCTCTGCTGTAACAATGTTCAACACTCTAGAGCAAAGCACATCGACATTCGACATCACTTCATCAGGGAACAAGTTGAATATGGTGTGGTTGAACTATCAGTGTAGGATGAATATCACGTAGCGCACATCTTCACCAAAGCTCTTCGGAGAACGTTTCGAGTTTATTCTTCCACTAGGCTTAAAAGCCTTCAACTGAATCTCAAACGTCTCTCGAGGAAGACGAGAGTAAGGTGTCGTCTCTATCATTCTTGTACATATCATTGTAATACAAATATCGTCATTAAACGTTATTTATATTTTTGATCTTTACCTAAGTTTTGTTAACGACAAAGTAAATTTAATTTGTATAAAAGCTTAAAGCTTGTCAAGTTTAATAGATATTAAAACAAGCTTTTCAAACAATATATTCATCATTCAAGCATTTACATTTATGATTAGTAACATCTTGATATGACTCTAATCATTATGTATGATAGTAGTTTTAGAATGTGTTAGGTTCTTAAAACCAAACACTACTTATAAAACTTGCATATTTCTAAAAATAGAAATACAACTTATTATAATGCATCATGGAAATCATTAGAAGATTTCATTAGATATTTTGTGTGGATTTGTACTCTTCATATCTTACACAATCTCACTTAGATAGAGTTGACTTTAGCAAATATTTGATATCTTGACTGTCGATCCGGCGGTACCAAATGAGACACCGGAACCCTTAAGGGTTCCAAGGTCCGTGGATCTCTCCTCGGCTATAAATAGCTAAAATAGCAATGCCCAAGTAGTTTTTCATCTTTTCTAACATACTCTCATACATATCTTCTCTCTAACCTTTCTAACTCAGTTTCATATCATATTAGTGATCTCTTTGTAGCAAAGAAGATCAAGTCATATTCAAGCTTCAACGAGAAGTTTGAAGTCTTGTTTGTTTAGTGTTGTATGATCTAGTGTTGATTCATACTTCATTGTTGTATCAAACCATCATAATCTTGTGAGTGGTTAGTATTTTAGTCCTCAAAATACATTGTGCTGGGAGTTGGTTGTACCCTTGGAAAGAACTCGACATCTAGCTTAGTGTCGAAATAGTGTGTTTAAGTGTAAAGGTTTTCTCTGCCGGTGAAAGGAGCTTGTTGACTAGTGAAGTTAAACTCTCGAGTGTGAGACTCGAGGAGTGGAGTAGGGCAAGGAAAAAGAGTCCTTGTAGACCGAACCACTATAAACAACTTGTTCTGGTTTGATCATTTCTTTCCTTATTTACTTCTTACATATTGCTTGCATATTTCATTAACATATCTAAGATCAATATCAATTGATCTTTACAATAAGTTTCAAAACAAAGTTTTTAATTGGTAAACTATTCAACCCCCCTTCTAGTTTTTTACAATTGGTACCAGAGCTGTTGCTCAAGAATTTCTAAAATAACTTGTATTTTATAAACTTGAAACGATCCATGGATTCTCAAAACTTTAAAGAAGGGCAATCTATGCAAAGACCACCACTCTTTGAAACCAATGGATTTATCTATTGGAAAAACCGTTTTGAAACATATGTAAAATCAAAAGATATAGATCTTTGGTTTATTATTGTTAAAGGGATTTTAGTTCTACAACAAAGGATATTTCCGTCGATGAACAAAAGAAACTAGTTGCTAAAAATAATGAAGCTAAAATGATGCTTTATAATGCTTTACCTAGAAAAGAATATGAAAGAATTTATATGTGTGAAACCGCCAAAGATATTTGGGAATCTTTAATTGTTACACATCAAGGTAATTCACAAGTCAAGGATAACAAAATTGATCTTCTTGTTCAACAATATGAACAATTTGTTATTCCTGAAGATGAAACCATTGATTGTGGCTTTGCTCGTTTAACACTATTATTACATCACTTAAAGCACTTGATGAATCTTTTCGTAGTAAGAACTTTGTCGAAATTTCAGAGCACTCCATCCCAAATGGAGAGCTAGTGACCATTGAGGAATCAAAAGATCTCTCAATAATGTCACTAGACGAGTTGATCGGTAACCTCAAAGCACACCTAATGGTGATGGAGAAAGATTCGAGAATCATCAAAGGAAAAGGGAGAAGATCAAATCCGCTGCTCTAAAAGCAAAAGCGGAATCAAGTGATGATGACGAATCTTGCTCGTGAGAGCGAAGATGAGGAATATGCCATGGCCGTTAGAGATTTTAAGAAGTTCTTTAGAAGAAGAGGAAAGTTCGTAATACAACCTCGAGAAGAAGAAGCCATCCGAAAGGATCGGGATGACAAGAAGGGAAAAGGTGAAAGAAAATGTTTTAGATGTGGTGATGCAAGTCACCTCATAGGAGAATGTCCCAAGCCACCTAAAAGCAAAACTCAACGAGCTTTTGTAAGTGGTGCTTGGAGTGATAGTGAAGACGATGAAGAATCAAGCAAGGAAGAAATCGCTCTAATGGCACATGAGTCAAATGAGGTACTTTCCGACTTTTCTTATTCTTCTATTGATGATGACACTTTGCAAAAACAATATAATCAATTGTGTGAGCTAAGTCTAAAAATCATAACTAAAAATAAATTTTTAAAAACCAAAAAGGAATTTTGGAAAATGAAGTTTATGAGTTAAAAGAAAAAGCAAAACGACTAGAAAAGGAAAAGCAAATGACGATGATTGTAAATCATGTCAAGAGCTTAAACTTGAAATAGAAAAACTAAAGCTCACACAAGATGTTTTAATAGAAAACAATTCTAAATTTAAAAGGTTTAACAAGAACATCGCTCTTGCCGATGAAATAGTTAAAATTCATAAAACACCAGTAGACATGAATGGGCTAGGTTTTAATGAAGTATTAATTCCAAAGACAAAATAAACGTCGGGTGCGACGAACATTCGTCAAAATTGCTACAGACACACGGACGCACGGAACCAAAATAAGGGTTCCGTCCGTTTATGCAAAATGGTGCCGTGGTACTTCAGCAGAACGAATGTTCGCAATGGACCGCATGAATTTGTTAAAATAACAAAGAAAACCCAATAATAGTATTAAACTAAAACCAACCGCTACAGGAGTAGGACTTGTTAAAAATGAATTTAGATCAAAAACTACTCAACAACGATATAAAACCTCTTTGCCAAACGCCTTTCCTAAGAGCAACCACAACGTATAACCCAACTACCAACACAATGGTTGGAATCAAAACTTTCCTAGACCATATCAAACTCCACATTACATGCCATGGAACTCTTACCCATCGTTTCCATACATGAATCAAATAAATGGTATGTGTAACCCAAATGGACCCATGAGATATTGGGGACCAAATGCTTGAGTTATTTGCTTCTTAGGTATGCTTGAAAGTTGGATTGGAACCTATGAATGGATAAAAGATAGTGGTTGCTCACGCATCACGACGGCAACAAAGTCTCTTCTCATCATACCAAGAGTATGACGGAGGTAATGTCACCTTTGGTAGCAATCACAAAAGCAAAATTATGGCAAGATACGATTGCTCATAACTCTAACTAATATTGAAAATGTTGCTCATGTGGATAGGTTAGGATTTAATCTACTTAGTATTAGCCAACTATGTGATTAAAAGTATAAAGTGCTATTTGATGAAAATGGTAGTAAAATACTAAAAGATGGTATCACCATAGCTAAAGGAGTTAGAAAAAATAACATATATGTCATGAAAATAGATAAAACATATAATGACAAACTTTTCCTAACAACATTAGATGATAGCTCATCTCTTTGGCATAGACGCTTAGGTCATGCTAATATGAGACTTATACAAAACCTATCTTCAAAAGAATTGGTTAGGAATTTACCAAAACTTAATTATGACCAACACTTTTATGCTTTGCAAAATTGGTAAACACATAGTAGTCACAAATCTAAAAATATGGTGTCCACATCTAAGTGTCTAGAATTATTACATATGGACTTGTTTGGACCATCCGCTATAAGAAGCTATGGAGGCAACTTATACACTTTGGTCATAGTAGATGATTATTCAAGGTTTACTTGGACGTTGTGTTTGAAAACCAAAAATGCGCGATAAATTTGAAATACTTAGCAAGAAAATTCAAAATCTTCTAGGTGTTAAAATTGTGTCGATCCGACGGATCATGTATCGGAATTTGACAACGAAACTCAATTTGGAAACTTTTGTGATACAAATGGTATAACATTAACTTTCCGCCTACCAACACCTCAATCTAATGGAGTAGTAGAACGTGAAAATAGAACAATTCAAGAAATGAGTAGAACAATGCTTAATGAACATTCCTCAAAAGTTTTGGTGTAACGCCGTTGACACTTCTACATATATTTTGAATAGAGTCTTAATACGCCCTTTCTTAAACAAAACACCATATGAACTCTATAAAGGTAAAAAGCCAACGTTAGGATATTTTAGAGTCTTTGGTTGTAAATGCTTTATTCTTAATACTAAGGATTATCTCACCAAGTTTGACCCAAAGTCTTATGAAGGTGTATTTCTTGGTTACTCTCAAACTAGTAAAGCTTACATTGTCCTAAACAAAGAAACAATGATAGTCGAGGAATTGTTGAACATAACATTCGACGAAAGTCCACCTCCCTCTAAGACATCACCTTTGGTAGATGATGACTTAGTTGAAAGTCAAATGATAGAAGGTCAAGAAATAATTAATAATAACAAGGAAGATGAACCATTAAATAAAGAAATTGTCAACATCAAAGAATCTAAAAGTCATCCTTTAGAAAAGTCATAGGACAACTTAATCAAAGAACCTTAAGGTCACAAGCCCAAAATCAAAGTAATTATTTTTGTTTTGTATCCACCATTGAACCCAAAACCATAAATGAAGCAATAAAAGATGAATCATGGGTAATTGCCATGCAAAAAGAATTAAACCAATCACTAGAAATGATGTTTGGAAATTAGCTCCAAAACCTAAAGATCAAACTATAATTGGAACAAAATGGGTTTTCAAACAGATGGATGAAAATGGGATAGTATCTAGAAACAAAGCTAGGGTTGTAGCGCAAGGTTATAATCAACAAGAGGGGATTGATTATGATGAAATTATGCTATGTAGCTAGAAGCGAAGGATTAGAATATTGCTTGCTTATGCATGTGCCTATGATTTTAAATTATTTCAAATGGATGTTAAAAGTGCCTTTATTAATGGGTTTATTAACGTAAGAACTGTGTAGTTGCTCAACCTCCGGTTCTAACTTTGAGAAACCACATCATGTCTTCAAACTCAAGAAAGTATTGTATGGTTCAAGCAAGCACCAAAAGCTTGGTGCATGACCGAATTAAGACTTTCCTTATTAATAACAAATATACTATGGGATTAGTAGATAATACTCTTTTACCAAGAAAAAGGAATCACATATTATCATTGTTCAAATATACGTTGATGACATTATATTCGGTCAACTTGTCAAGAATTATGTGATGATTTCTCTAAAATCATGCACTACTAGCCTGGAAATAGTAAAATGGGTGAGTTAAATTCTTTCTAGGACTTCAAATAAAACAACTAGAAGATGGCATATTTTTTAACCAATCTAAATATATATAAGACATGCTTACGGAATTTTGGTCTTGAAGATTCCAAACCAACTAAATCCCATGTTCTCGGAAACTAAACTTACCAAGGACGAGGAAGGTGAATCCGTAGATAACACTAAATATAGAGGAATGATTGGTAGCCTACTTCATCTTTACGGCTAGTAGACCGACATTATGTTTAGTGTTTGTCTATGTGCTCGCTTTCAAGAAAACCCAAAGGCATCACACTTAGAAGCTTAAAAAGGATTTTTAGATACATAAAGGGAACAACGTGTTTAGGATTATGGTATCCCAAAGGAACGGGTATAGAAATCATAGTGTATGCCGACTCGGATCATGCCGGTGGACTATGTCGATAGAAAAAGTACAAGTGGTATTTGCACTTTGTTGGACATTGTCTCCTACCATGGTTTGCAAAGAAGCGAACGCCTTGGCTACATTTCAACTACCGAAGCCGTAGTACGCTCCGCGACATTGTGATATGCGAAAAGGCATGTCAACAAGCTCTTCAACGGCAAGCTCAAATTCATGGAATTCATCTCAA
>OU343223.1:314466473-314581443 GCA_910596185.1 Chrysanthemum makinoi | reverse complement strand
TGTTTTTGATGAATACCGCACTTCATGTGCCTTTTGATGATTACGGTTATCTCTGGGCTGAATGCCTATAAAGGTAAAGTTGTATTTATGGCGTGCTAAGTTTGAGTTAACCACTGAGTGAGCGAGGAAATGGATGACCAAATCGCATTACAATTATTAGAAAAGTAATTTTAGAAAGAAATATTAAAACAAGAGTTAAACTCCTTACAAAAAACTTTCGCTAAAGCAAAAACAAGAACTTCAAGAAAGTGTTAAATGCTTAAGCAAGAATTCAATGCTAAGGAATCAAAACTTTTGAATGATTTTGCCAATCTAAAAACTTTGAAAAAAAAACTTGAAAATAAGTTATGCGTGCAAGGGAATACCATTGGTACGCTCACCGATCACTAAGCATAGAGTCTTAAGCGATAAGCATAGTATACTTACCCCTTGTTGAGGAACCCTAATCGAGGTAGTTAAAAAAGGTAAAGCTTGCTCATAGGTACTATATATGATGGTAATGAGATTCTTAAGCCTAGGAAAACACCATCATGTGTTGGCTTAGGAAGAGGATAGAAATTGGATGATGCCTCTAGGAGAGAAAATGGATAAGAAGCTTAACGATCTGTGTGTAAAAGGAAAAATACTTGATAAAACCCATGTGATTACACTAAGGAAAAGTGGATCTCCTTAAACAAAGTTTAAGCCTCGGACTCTATTATTAACCTTTGAACAATTGTTGGAAGGATATGGATATGCAAAAGCTGAAAATCTTGTTGCAAAAAACACTCCCACTTAGGAAAAATGCTGCTGACTATTTGTGTTATCCAAATACACCAATGAATCTAGTTCTAGATCAATTTCCACTAATAGCAAGACCTTGTCCCATTTTGTCGTTGTTTATCAACTATTCGTTGATTTTGAGAAGACATGTAAGAAAAGAATCACACCTATAGGGATAGCTGAGGGAAAGGGGGTTTTGAGCAAACTAAAGAATGTTATTTAACTGAGGTCATGCCCTTCGTTAAACAATTAAAAGGAATTATTTACAAATTGGATTTCACAAACACATTAAACCATAATCACAAGTGGCGTACAAGATGGTTTTTAGAGAGAGAAAGTTAGAGGTTTAGGGAACTTAAGAAAGAAAAATCTTATTATGAGCTCCAACTCTACCTTGGGGTAGAGAGTATTTATAATCTTACAATAAGCAGCCACCTACGGTCGTGGATCGGGCATACAGTGGGAGTAAGACCATAGTCCTCATGCGGTGTTACTTAACTAAATACTACTTAACATTAAATAACTACGACTACGAGCTTTCTAACGAATATATATACTTGAGGTGACCGACTCTTTAATACCCGGAATTTCTAATTCCTAACAATCTCCCTCTAAGGGAGGTCACCTCAAACACACATTAAACTTACATTGAATACAAACAGATATTACATTATAAATTTTTCTTGCATTCTTGATGTAGTACTTTGCTCTGTAGCTCGTAGTCATTGATTCTTCACATTGCATGTTTGGTTAATCTAAGTGGAGGTCTTTTCTTGATCCGCGTGATAATGAGATTTGAGCCGCTTTGAGATCATCGGCCACATTAAATCTCGACTCATCCTTTGTGGTGTTGGTATTATGTGATGTTGTGACATTTGGACGACATGCTCACATTACGGATCATGATATCTTCTTCATCGAGTAGCGGAAGCTTTCGTTGATTCATGATATTGGCGGACAGCGTAGCGGAAGCATGGGTGATAATATCGAGTCATTGATGCACTAATCATGATTTCTTTAGAGATGAATGTGTTGAGTGAGCATGCGACTATGGATTGACCGCTCCATTACGATCATTTGCAAGCGTCGGGCGTACATACAGCGATTAGCAATAGCGCCGCGAAAGTGTCTTTGATCACTTTCGTGAATTGAATTACCGGACCCACGGTTCCCGTTGATCGAGTACAAGTCTTACTGTGATCGGTATAATTCGAAGAATTTCCTTGGAGGGTTTTAGCATTTGCTCTAGCCGTTCTCAAACGGAGCGTCTCAAAGACAACACGGGAGTGAGTGAACGGTAATTGAGATTCAGCGATTGATGAAAAGAGATTTGAAAAACAATCAAGTATTGCTCAATAGAAATTGTTTTGCAATACAGCGAAGGTTTTAATGAAAATCAATTATCAATCATAAACACCTTTTATTTTGAAATATTAGTACCGCGGTCGATGTGCTAGAGAAAAGTTTTTAAGCACAAAGACGGTTTTTCAAAGGTATCCGTCAATCCATAACTTTGAACGGGATTGATTCAAAAGATTGAATAAGCCCCATTGTTTACGTTGATTGTCACATGGTTGATCTATTGAATAGATCTCACATGCCACCTACCAGGAGCTTGTTTGATGTTGGTTCTAGAAGGCTTTCCATCTTCATTGTGAATATGATTGCATATCACTTTCGGATGTTGGCAATACCACAAGGATAATGCGTAGGACTCATAAGATATAATCTCTCTTTCCACATTGTGAAAGCAGAGAGTTCATTGAAGTGTCCTAATGAGATTTATTGATGATCTCGTGGCTCTAGACTGAATTTGTTCATTTTTGGATCCTATATGGAGACTAGGGAGAGGGTCTCCTTCTTCAATATCAACAATCTCTAAGAGAAAGTCGATAGATAATGTCGGTTCCCGTGAGAATGAAACAAGTCCTTTTAAGAGGAACTTGAGTGGTTTGGGAAGTTGAGTGCGGTAGCGTCCTTTGGGTCCATGACGTCTTGTCTTCAATACCAATGTTACCATCCCGTAGTATATGAATTGAACCCGTTTACGCCTAAGGTTGAATAAATGGATGGCTATTTGTTTTCACCCTTTTTCACATTCAATTCTTTTTCATTCTTCAACCCCTTCAGTGCTTACAGAGACTTCATAACTAGAACCTTGTTGGGTTTATTCCATTACTAGCTTCTCGATCCGCTTTTCCCATATCTCATTTTTCTCCTTTTATCATCACACCTAAGAACTCTACACAAACTAGTGGATAGTCCACAGGTAGATCCCTCCGGTTCTGCGGATCATGGGAACAAATACCTAACCTTATCATCCTTATATCACCATACATAAAGTAAAGTTGGTTGGTCTATTTGGTATTGTTCATATGCCATTGGAACCAATTGAAAACCATTTGAAAATCAATCAGGATACTTATGATATATTATCAAAGCATTTTGTACCTGAATTGTTTTGATATTTTAGAAAAGAGACTCCCCTCAACATGTGCATCAAGTATTTGAAATCGTTTTGCACATAGGCAAGAGAAAATTAACTTCTGATTACCATTTTCTAAAATATCAACATCACTTCCTTATCAAATCAAGTAGATAAAGCATTTTGGGAAGGATGAGGTTTTCAAAGTTTGCTCCCCTCAATATGTGCCTCGAGGTTTGAAAGAGTTTTGCACATACTAGAAGAGCACGCACATTGATCACGTTTCAAATCTTTGTGTTTTAGATAGATGCTCCCCTCAACATGTGCATGGAAAATTTGAAATCGTTTGTCACTTGCGGGGAGGCAAACATGTTAATCACTTATGAAAACATTTATCAAATTATCAGTTTAAATCCAATTTAAATCACAAATTCTCCCCGATCACAATTATCAAATCATTTGAGATTTGTGATCTCTCATAGATTTAAATTGATTTTGAAAGCTTTTAAGGAGAATTGTGACTTGATTATGAAAGCGTTTTAACTGATAAGGATCGAATTTTGAGACTTTAAACTCCATTGATTAAACATGCATGATTATCTTTTGAAAACAAATGTAATGCTACATTGTTTAATACACTTTTGATTTAATTGAAATCATTCTCCCCTCAATCAATGACATAGGTTGTTGATTGAGAAATTGATATTTTGACAAATTAAGTCAGATGATTTTCAAAAATGAGTCGAGTTATTTTTCAAAGCAATTAGTTTTCATTAGATAGTAATTGTTTTATAGAATCGAGCATGAGATTTGAAAACCAATTTAAAGCATGGCTCGTTCTTTCTTTAAAGCGGGTTATTGCACGAAATGACAATAAACCATTTTTTCTCTTTCTCCCAAAAATATTTTTGATTTTTGATATTTTTATTTATTTATTTTTTTTCAATTTTTTAACATTAGAACAACATCTAAAGTCCGTGTCATTCTTTGAATGATGAGCATAAAAGACAGTAGATATTTTGAGATTGAAAAAACATGACAAAAAAGGACAATATTTTTTGAGGATTTTTGATTTTTTTTATTATTTTTTGAATAAATATTTACAAGAGATAGATGAAGAAAGACCTTTACTCCTCGTCTTCCTCACGAAGGCGTTTGAGTGTTCTGGTTGAAGGCTTTTCAAGCCAAGTCGTGGAAGAATAAACTCAAAGCGTTCTCTTGGAAGAGCTTTGGTGAAGATGCGCTAAGCGGTATTAGGTCCTCACAAAATAGAGTTCCACCACACCTTTTTCCACTTGTTTCCCGATGAAATGATGTCGAATGTCGATATGCTTTGCTCTTGAGTGTTGAACGTTGTTGCATGATAGAGCAATAGCACTTTATTATCCGCGATCTGAGAGGATTTTGTTGAATTCAAAGCCATAGTCGATAATTGAGATCTCATCCAAGGATTTGAGCACAACAAGATGACATGGCTATGTATTCGCCTCGTAGAGGAAATAGAAGTACTCATTTGCTTCTTTGAAGACCAGCTCACAAGCTTATCACCCAGAAATTGAGCACCTCCGGGCGTGCCGGACGAGTATCTTGACACCTGCATGATCGCATCCGCTATAGCATTAGTGACATACCGGTGTCCTTCTGGTACCAAAGTCCCATATTGATGGTTCCTTGGAGATACCGAAAGACCCGTTTAACCGCTTCAAGGTGCTATTTGGTAGGCTTAGCACGGTATCTAGCACACATGCATACAGCGAACAGAATATATAGGGTCTACTAGGCGTGAGGTACATCGGGATCCAATCATACTCGATATTTCGTTTGGTCTACCATGATCCATGAGTGGTCCTCATCAAGCTTGGTTCGTTCAATCATGGGAGTGTCAGCGGGGTCACTTGAATCAAATCCAAATTTCTTTAAAATCTCATTTGCATATTTAGATTGATTTATGAAAATGCCTCGGGACTTTGTGAAATTTGTAATCCCAAGAAAAATGACATTTGTCCCATCATTGACATTTGAAATTTGGAACCCATTTCGTTTGAAAAATGATCACATTCATTGGGGTCAGTTGAGGCAAAGATAATATCATCAACATAAATTTGAACGTGAATTAAATGTTTGCGACTTCACGGTGAACAATGTTGGATCAAGCTGCTCCTTTCTTTGAATCGGTAGATAGAAGAAACTTTGATAGCGTATCATACCATGCCCTTGGAGCTTGCTTTAAACCATAAAGAGCTTTCTTCAAGCGATAAACGTGAGTAGGATGCTCGGATTCAAAACCGAGGGTTGGCTGGCGTAGGCGACTTCTTTAAGATCTCCGATTGAAATGCCGTCTTTACATCCATCGATAGACTACCATGTTCTTACTTGCAGCATTAGCCAGAATATTCGATTGCCTCGATTCGAACCGCGAGAGCAAATGATTCTTCAAAGTCTATACCCTCCTCGGCGGTATCCTTTTGCAACTAATCTAGCCTTATTCTTTAAAACATCACCATGCTCATCAAGTTTCACTTTGAAGATCCATTTTAGAGCAATGATCATAGCACATCTGGGTACTAATTCCCATACATCAGATCGATCAAACTCATGAATTTCATCTTGCATGGCATTGAACCATTGTCTTCATTCATGGCGGTCATCTTTTGGTTCGATCTTAGAGTCTGGAGTTGAAGAAGCACCATAAGGCATCGGTTTGCAAGTTTCGTGTGGATCTTTGACGAGAGGATTTCCAATGATGTTGTCTAATGGATGATCGTGAGTCCATTTTTTGAGGTGTTCATGTGGCTTGTTGAGGCCGAAGTAGCGAGTCGATGTCTCTGTAGAAGATGGTTCAGATGATGATGATTGAGAAGCAAATATGTTTTCAAATGGAGCATCTTCGGGAGTAGCAAAGGGATTAACTTCATCATGTGAATCAGAAGCATTTCCATGATGTACACTTGATGATTGAAGATTTGTTGATGAGGTGATGAAGGATTGGTGGCGCTTCTTGGCTTAATGACATAGAAGTTGAAGGGTTAATTTCATTGCGAGGGATATGGCACCTCTGTTGATTGGATTGACATATCATTGTTACTTGGCTCAAATTGTTCATCAAACATTGGATCAAACAGTTTCTTTAAATCATCTTCTGAGGGGGTACATATGGAGTTGTTGATGAGGAGTTTGGTACAAGAAATGAAGCAATGGGACTGTTTTGAAGTCTGGTCGGAACTTGGAATGTCCGAGCCATTTGACCGTCGACTCATCAAGCGTGGCGTGAATTGTTTCCATGATATTTCGGGTTCTCTTGTTGTAGATCGGTAACCTTTTTGTTTGGTGCATAGCCTACAAAAACTTCAATGTCCGCTTTAGCTCTCAATTTTCCTAAATCTTGACCATCATTAGTTGGATAACATAAAGCACCAAACACACGAAGGAAAGAAAGATTAGGTTTTACATTTGGGACAAGTTCATATGGAGTTTTTCCATGAGCGGATGTGAATCGGGGATCGATTTTGGGTGTAGCATCGGTGGCGATGGCTTCACCCAGAGATTGGAACCTTTGAGTAAATCAGCATTGTCTAGCGGCTTCACAAGAGTTCGATTTAGTCTTTCAACTACATTCATTTGAGGAGTTCGAGGAACACTTCTTTGATGACTGATTCCAATACTTTCATAAAACTCACTAAGTTGTTTGTTAACAAACTTAGTTCCATTGTTTGTTCGAATGATTACTTTGTTTTGTTAAGTCGAACTGCGGTACTTTTGATGAGTTTGATGATGATATCTGGAGTTTCATCCTTTGTCCTTAGGAACTTTACCCAGGTGAATCTAGAGAAATCATCAACCACAACTAACACATATTTCTTCCCAAAGATATTCTGCACTCTCATGGGTCCACATAAGTCCATGTTTATTGTATGAAGAACTTAAATCTGAGTTTGTAGGTTTGGGTTTATGGGCATACTTCTTGCTTTTTCCCAATTGGCATGTTGAACAAAGATGATCCTTTTCATACTTAAGTCTAGGTAAACCTACAACTAAGTCCTTTCTGGAGAGATCATTGATGGTGCCGAAGTTCAAGTGATTGAGACGGCGATGCCATAACCATGACTTTGTTTTTGAAGCCTTTGACAACAAGCAAAATGGAGAAGACTTCATCATATCTTCGATAGAGATGGTGTATAGGTTTGAACCACGTGTTCCTCTTAAAAGTTCCTTACCATCAAGTTCTCTAACAAAAACAAGTATGTTTTCTGAAGGCTACTTCTAGATCAGAATCACGAATTGACCAGAGGAGCATGTTATGACCAAGACCTTCCACATAATATACCACGGAGATAACACTTTTACCAATAACATAATCTCCATAACCCTTAATTGCACCAAAATGATCATTCCCAAATCTAACTGTCCCGATGAATTTGCTCACGAAGTTCATGAGCATGACGGTCTCGGTCATATGCTTGGAACGACTGAGTCCGGGTACCCGCGAGCGATTTGAACGATCTGCGGTTGAACCTGCAGACAAGAATGGATAACTGGATAATTGGGATCCCCATGCAAGAATGGGTTCCACTTGGTTAGTAATTGGAACACCCACATCAGAAATAGAAACATCCATATCGGAAGTAGAAGCAATGGAATTATTGGGAATAGATGCAATCTTGGTGTCGTATTTGACCTATTCAAAGTATGTTCACTTCTTAAGGGAATAGTTCTACCGTAGGCATCCATTTTCTAGTGGGCATAGTCTTAGCAGTTTGAGGGCAAAGCTGATTATTCTTATGGCCAAAAGGTATCCAATAATAACCTATCTTTATAAATGTTCTTCACTTGGGTTTCCACTATTTTCTAACAATCTTTCGTTTTTGCCTTTTGCCTTATTTGCACGATTATTAGCATTAACAATTTTAACGGGCATTTGACAGCATTAGACAAAGCATTCACACCACATTCATGATTAGCAACAATTCAAGCGGACACATCATTACAAGGTTTGCAAATAGTATCAGAATTCGAATTAATTACAGTACGGCTATGGCTAATACTAGAATCAACACGATTCGTTTTTTTCAACTCAAGCTTAAAGTTCCTAGATTGGTCTTCTACTCTCTTCCAATGCACATTCTTAGCTTGCAAGGTCCTATCATTCCTTGTATATTCTTGAGACTTTGACCCTTTCGCTTTAATGTCATGCGATTACTCATGAGGGAATGGGAACATTAGTTGGTTGATCTAATTTTGCATTCACGAACTTGATGTGCAAGGATCTGAACTACTAGAAGGCACATTAGTGTTTACATTCTTAGGCGTGATTTGAGCTATTTGCGAGACACACTAAAGTTCACTTTCTTAGTAACATTCATAACATTGGGAATGAAACGGTTTTATTCTTGGCACTAGGCATAGAACAAGGCATCACGGCTTTGCCTTTTGCACCTAAGGATTTTGTACATGTTGCAATTACATTCAGCAACTCTTGAGATCGTTTGGCCCGGAGGCAAGCAAACCTAATTTCTCTATCAAGAGGTTTATTAATGAAATCCTCTTTAACAATCTCACGGAGACATTCTAGATTATCCTTAAGGTGAGCACAATAGTTATGAAACACAGGTTAATTATTCCTAAGATGAGGAGGAATATATTTAACCGTCACAGTGTATTTGCGGTCTAAGGGTGACTTTGAAACAACATTCTTATTAAAAACAAGTGGCGGTTTCCCATTTCTCGACTTCTCAGATTCTCAATTTCCTTTTGTAAAGGCGTTATTTTTTTCTTTGTTGGTCACGAGTGACTTTCATTGAATCATATAACTCTTTAAAGTGTCGTTTAACTTTTCATTTTCTTCTAGAAAACTCTCGTTTTCCTTTTGTAAGGCATTAACTAAGTTTTGAAGATGAAAAGTTTGAGAGTATTGAGAATCTAAAGGAGGAGGCATTTGGGATCCAATCACATTGTTCTTTTCACCCTTTAATTGAGAGATTTGGGCTTTCAACTTTTTGATCGTGTTACAATGAGCTCGAATCTTTTCATCACGTTTGCTAATTTCAAAAACTGCATCAAATTCGAGAGCATCAGGATGTCTTGATATTTGAGGTTTTAACATTTTCTTTTAGATGTTGATATTTTAGTTGTAAATCAAAATGTTCAACTTCTAGTTTAGAAAGATGCTTTACCTAATTATCGTGATCATCTCAATCAATTCTCATTAAGTTTAGAATTAATCTTTTCAAGCTCAATGACACGATCATGAGAGACTTTCAGAGCAACAGATAATTCATGAAATTGAGAAGCATTAATGGAGCAATTTGTAGCAATGTAAAACACATCTTGAGCAATACATTCAGAAATAAGATTCTCATTCAAGGTATGCAAGTTCTTCCTCTCAATCTCATTATATTTTAATGCTCGCTCATAGTCACTAACTTCAACTATCATTGCATCAAATTCCTTTTCCATTCCTTTAATATCTGAATTTATCCCCTTTTTAAGACTCTCAAAATGATCTTTTAGTAGTTTGAAGAAAGGCATGACCTCAGTTAGATAGCATTCTTTTGTTTGCTCAAAACCCCTTTCCCCTTCAGTTATCCAGTGGGTGTGATCCTTTTCTTACAAGTTTTCTCAAAATCGACAAATAGTTGAAGAATAACATATTGGCTGATTAAGGTCTTGCTTTTAGTGGCAATAGTCTTAGGAACTAAATGCATGGGTGTATTGGGAGGATACCGCGATGGAAGGCATTTTCCTAAAGGGGGTTTGTTACAACAAGATTCTCTGGTTTTTGCTTATCTAAATCCTTTTTCCAGAACACTTGTTCGGGTGTTAACAATGTTTGAGGCTTAAACTTGTTCAAGGAAATCCAATTCTCCTTCTTGTAATCATGGGGTGTGATATTTATTTTCTTCTCTTTAGGATCATCTAGTTTCTTGTTCATCTTTTCCCTAGTGACTTCATCTAATTTCTTATCTTCCTCATGCTTTCAGCGCAAACTAGGTTTGTCTAGGCTTAAGAATTTCATTGCCATCATAAATAACTTTATAGGCACTCTAGCCTTTTTCAACTTCGGTTTGGTTCCTCAACAAAGGGAATACTATGCTTATCACTTAAAACTCTGCTTAGTGATTAAGTGGCGATGCGAATGAATGGTATTTCCTTGTGCGTACAACTTATTTTCAAGCTTGTTTTTCAAAGTTTTTAGATTAGAAAAATCATTCAAAGTTTTGATTCCTTAGCATTAAATTCTTGCTTAAGCATTTTAACATTTTCTTGAAGTTCTTGTTTTTGCTTAGCAGTTTTAGAAAGCTTTTCTTGTAAGGAGTTTAACTCTTGTTTTAATACTTCTTCTCTAAACCAACTTTTTCTAATAGTTATGCGCATTTGGTCATCCATTTCTGCTCACGGAGGTCAACTCAAATTGCACGTTGTTCATAAATAGCAACGTTCTTTATAGGCATTGGTTCGAGATAACGAGAATCATCGAACATGCGGTGTATTCATCAAAAACATAGTCATTGTTGATTGCAGAAGATGCATCACTTGGTACAACTTCACTTTCACTTTGTTTCACATATTGATCATATGGGACAACATTGATATTACCCATATCTTCAATGTTTGACTCAATAGTTTAGTTTGATTGTACTTTGTCATGCATCTTTTGCATATCAACATCATCATATAGTTTTAGTACCTCAGAAATGAGTTTGTCTTTGGATGGACCAGCTTGTGGTGAAGATGAGACCATAGGAGAGACCATTGAAAATGTAGCCATGAAAATTGTTTGTGTGCGATAGGTCCATCATCAACATCGAGTCGTATGCATCACAGTCGGCTACTTGAAAGGCATTCGATGATTGTGACCTATCTCTGACGAATTGGTGCTCATCCACATGCATCATAGGTCTTGGCATTGCCCTCAGAGAAACAACTCCTCTTCATCCAAGCGAACCATTGTCACGAGCTTGCACTAGCAACATCTTATCCCTGAAGTATTCGCATTTGTGGGCGTTTTGGAGATGTGCGGTTCTTGCAATGTGTCCCTCACCACCACAGTTGTAACACTTAAGCGTCTTGACTTGTCCGATTTCCATTCCCGATTCGATTTCCTCCATAGCCTCCACCCCTTCTCGATCAATGCCTTTCTGTTTTGTACCCATAACCTTCCCATCTCTGCGATGAAGCTTGATTGTGTGGATTGGATGCTTTGGGTTGTTGTTGGTGTGTGGGAGTGTTCATGTTTTGGTGATCATGAGAGCTATTTGATTAATGAAGTTTCCTCTGGTGCATCGGCATCAGCTTGTTTGAACATTGGATCGAGGAATGAGTTTGTGAGTTCCATCACCCATGGGTATAACTTGTGAAGCTTTAGTGGTAATCCCAATGTTTGAGTAGAAGGCGGTTGAATCATTTGATGAGCTTGTCTCTCTGGATTTGTTTTGAATTGTTCAAGAATCCTCTTTTCAAACATGGCATGTCTCTCATTCGAAGAAGGGCATACAGATTTGCTCATAGTTTGTATTCTTCAATCCTTTAGTGAGCTTCACAGAGGTGACAAACTTGTGCCATTCGGGATTCATGTTGTACACAAACTTTGAGTTGTTGAATGTTAGGCATAGTCATTCGATGTTCCTCATGTCATTCACAGTTTGTGGAATCTCACGTAATACTCATAGACACTCATCTGGTTTCATCTTGAAGTGCTCAAATTCATCATAGAGTTGTGATTATTTGTCTTCCATGGTTAATTGAACCGAAAAGAAGCATCTTAACATTATCCCATCTGACCTTTGCTTATTGTGATTGATAAGCTTAGATGTCTTTTGGAAGACCTTGCAATATAATGTTAGAAGCCCGATATCCGCATCGAATCTCTTCTTCTCCTTATCATTGAGCTCATCATACATCTTTGGTCTGTCTATTCCATAGACCATCGTTCCATCTTCGGTATCAATTATGTCTAGTAGTCTCAACTAGATACGGTCCTTCATCAATGGATTTGAGAATGTTGACCCCATTTTCCTTTCCAACTACAATCTGATTCTTTGAGCCCAAGAGTCATAGTCAGTTTGGTCAAGCATGGGTGGACGAGTATCCGAACATGCTTGAACATCCTCGACAACGGTGGAGATGATAGTAAAGCGTTGGTAGACATGTTAACAGATTACACGGGATTTTATAACTCTATGATTAAACCGGGAATTAGATTCTTTCACGGGATTTTACTAAATCAAGAAAACCACCGTATTAAGCAATCACCAAGTAAGCTAGAAAACCGTGAACCAAGTCGCTAAGTGCCAAGTCGCTATAATCCCAAGTTAAGCTAGTAACAACTCGCTAAGCTCAAATTAAGCTAGCAAAATTTTGTGAGAAAGTCGCTAAGAACTAAGTCTAAGCTGCAAGTAAGCTAAATAGCAACTTCGCTAGGTACCAACTTCGCTAACACCAAAATTGCTAATATAAAGTACAAATGCAATTACAACACCAAGTTAAGCTACCGTAGTGGAGAATCCACTAAGTGTACTGTTTGTCGGCTTGTCTCAAAAAGACAAGTCGCTAACTTAACTCTAAGCTAATTCCTTTACACAACAACTTCGCTACCAATTTGCAAAGCAAGTCGCTACCAAGAAAACTTATTCGTGGCTCAAGTCGCTAGCATGAAAAACACATAAACACCACTTTTCAATCCCAAAACAATCCAACCACGATGATTCAAGCCTTCTAAATCAAAACCTAAACACTTGTGATGATTCTAAACACAAAAGTACAATCAAAATCCAAACTTTAACACACGAAATCAACCAAATGATGCAAAAACCACTAAACTTTTTCAAACTCAAAAACCTCCTAAAAACCACTAGAAATCCAAAGATATGTAAGAGATGATCTAACCATGGCTCTTGATACCAATTGTTACAAATTGGATTTCACAAACACACTAAACCATAATCACAAGTGATACAAGATGGTTTTAGAGAAAGTTAGAGGTTTAGGGAACAGTGAGAGAGAAAGAAAAATCTTATTATGAGCTCCAACTCTCTACCTTGGAGGTAGAGAGTATTTATAGTCTTACAATAAAGCATACACAAGCGGTCGTGGATCGGCATACAGTGGGTAAAGACCCGTCCGTCCTCCACGGTGTTACTTAACTAAATACTACTTAACATTAAATAACTACGACTACGAGCTTTCTAAAGAATATATATACTTGAGGTGACCGACTCTTTAATACATGGAATTTCTAATTCCTAACAAAAGGTCAGTTTGAGAGTCTTCAAAAGGGAATAAATTCAGACATTAAAGAAATGGAAAAGGAATTTGATGCAATGATAGTTGAGGTCAATGATTATGAACAGGAACTCAAATATAATGATGTTGAAAGGAAGAACTTGCATATCTTAAATGGTGATTTCGAGTTGTGTTGCTCAAGATGTGTTCTATACTGTTACTAGCACTCAATAATTACTACTTCGTTTCTTGAATATCTATTGCATGGTAGTGTGTTTGAGCAAATAAAACTCAGAACTAAATAGAAAGAATTGATCAGGATGATCAAATGAAATTTGTAAAACATCTTTCTACTAGAAGTTGAACATTTTGATTTGCAACTAAAATATCAACATCTTAAAGAAAATATCAAAACCTCAAATATCAAGACATCCTCGGATGTTCGGAGTTTCTCACGGTTTTTAGATAAACAAGCGTGTGAACAAATTCAAGCTCATTGTAACAGATCGAAGTTGAAGCCCAAATACAATTAAAGGGTGAAAAGAACAATGCTGACTCCGGATGCTCTCATTTAGATTCCGTCATTCTCAAACTTTTATCTTCAAAACTTAGTTAATGCTTTACAAAAGGAAAACGAGAGTTTTCTAGAAGAAAATGAAGCGACACTTTAAAGAGTTATATGATTCAATAAAAGTCACTTGTGACAAGAACAACGAAAAAATAACTTCAAAATAAATTGAGAATGAGGGAGGAAAAGGGAAGCTGCCACTTGTCTTTAATGAGAATGTTGCATCAAAGTCATTCTCATATTGCAAATATCTTGTATTTGGTAAATACATTCCTCATCTTAGGAATAATAACTTGTGTTTCATAACTATCTTTGCTCGTCTTAAGGATAGTCTAGAATGTCTGGTGAGATTGTAGAAGAGGACTTCATAAATAAGCCACTTGATAGTGAAATTAGGTTAGCTTGCATTAAGGCCAAACGATCTCAAGAGATGTTAGAATGTTTAATAGCAACATGTCCTAAATCCTTGGTGAAGAAAGATAAAGTGTGATGCCTTGTTCCATGCCTAGTGCTAAGTATACAAACCATTTGATGCCCACCATTAAGAAAGTGAATTTCAATGTGCCTTCAAGTAGTTCAGATCCCTGCACTTCTAGTTCAGGAATGCAAAAGTAGCAAAACCAACTAATGTTCTAATTCCTCTCTGAGGAGTAAAGTGACACAAAGCAGCGGGTCAAAGCCTCAAGGCAACACAAAGATGATAGGACCTTGCATGCTAGAATTTCATGGAAGAAAGTAGAAGATCACCTTAGGGAGAATTTGAATAAAGCGAATCATCTTGATTCTAGTGTTAGCTCTAAAAAGCGTCTTGTAATTATCACGAATTCTGCTACGGCCGTAATGTTGCGTGGTTTACTGTTATCACTTGTGTGGTGAATGATTTGATTAATGCTTTGTTAAATGTCTGTTAAGATAGTTAATGCAAAATATTAAGCTAAGAAGGCTAGAAAGCAATGGCGAAAGAAGGTTAGAAAACATTGGAAACCCACAGGAAGGAAATTTAGTAACGTAGGTTATTAGTGGATACCTACTGGCCACAAATTCGATCTTAATGTGATGTGCCCTAAATTATCTAGATTAATGCCCATTAGGAAATTGATGCCTACTGGTAGAACTATTCCTTTAAGAAGTGAACATACTTTGAATAGATCTAATGTGGACACTAGCACTGCATCTATGCCTGATGATTCCATTGTTTCTACTTCTGATGTGGGTGTTCCAATCAATGTTACTAACCAAATGGAACCCATTCTTGCATTGGGATCCCAACTATCCAGTTATCCATTCTTGTCTGTGTTCAACTATAGATCGTTTAAATCGTTCTGTGGTAACTGGACTCAGGCTGTTCCAAGCATATGACTGGAGATCGCTCGCGGCTCATGAACTTCGTGAGTAAATTCATCGGGACTGTTAGATTCGGGAATGACCATTTTGGTGCAATTATGGGTTATGGATACTATGTTGTGGGTAAAAGTGTAATCTCCAGGGTATATTATGTAGAAGGTCTTGGTCATAATCTATTCTCTATTGGTCAATTCTGTGATTCCGATCTAGAAGTGGCTTTTAGAAAACATACCTGCTTCGTTAGAGAACTTGATGGTGTGGAACTGTTAAGAGGTACACGTGGTTCAAACCTATACACCATCTCTATTGAAGATATGATGAAGTCTTCTCCAATTTTCTTGCTATCAAAGGCCTCTAAAACAAAGTCATGGTTATGTCATCGTCGTCTCAATCACTTGAACTTTGGCACCATTAATAATCTATCTAGAAAGGACCTAGTAAGAGGCTTACCCAGATTGAAATATGAGAAAGATCATCTTTGTTCAGCATGCCAATTGAGTAAAAGCACGAAATATGACCACAAACCCAAACCCAACAACTCAGTAATGGAAGTTCTTCATACCCTTCATATGGATTTGTGCGGACCAATGAGAGTGCAAACGATAAATGGGAAGAAATATATTCTAGTCGTGGTTGATGACTACTCTCGATTTACTTGGGTAAAGTTTTTGAGGACAAAGGATGAAACTCCAGATGTCATCATCAAACTTATCAAGCAGCTTCAAGTTTGACTTAACAATACTGTTAGAATTGTTCGAACAGATAATGGCACAGAGTTCGTTAACAAAGACTTGAGTCAATTTTATGAAAGTGTTGGAATCAGTCATCAAAGAAGTATTCCACGAACTCCTCAACAGAACGGTGTAGTTGAAAGAAGAAATCGAACTCTAGTGGAAGCCGTAAGAACAATGCTGATTTACTCAAAGGTTCCAATGTTTCTCTGGGCTGAAGCCATTTCCACTGCTTGCTACACCCAGAATCGTTCCCTTATACACACCTCTCATGAAAAAACTCCATACGAACTTGTCCATAAACGAAAACCTGATCTCTCCTACCTTCGTGTATTTGGTGCTTTGTGCTATCCTACGAATGACGGTCAAGATCTAGGTAAATTAAGAGCTAAGGCGGACATTGGAGTTTTTGTAGGTTATGCATCAAACAAGAAGGGTTACCGAATCTACAACAAAAGAACTCGAGATATAATGGAAACTATTCACGTCACGTTCGATGAGCTGACATGGGAAAATGGCTCCAGGACAATCCAGTTCTGGACCCGCATTTCAAACTTCATCAAGTAGTCCTATCAGTTCTACCCTTGTTTCAAATCCCTCACCAGCAACTCCTTATGTACCTCCTTCAGAAGATGATTTGAAGAAATTATTTGATCCAATATTTGATGAACACTATGAGCCAAGTGCTAATGATCTGTCAATTCCATCAACAGAGGCTGCTCCTATCCCTGTCAATGAAGTTAACCCTTCAGTTTCAATGTCATTAAGTCAAGAAGCAGCTGCTGCTGATCACTCTGTCTCATCAACAAATCATCAATCATCGAGTGTACATCATGGAATTTTTTCTGGTACCAATGATTGAGATAATCCCTTTGCTACTCCTGAAGATGCCCTATTTGAAAACATATTTGCTCCTGAATCATCATCAGAACCATCTTCATCAGGAGAAATCGACTCTGCTACTTCTGTTCCTCAACAACAACCACATGAACACCTTTGTGGTTTTTTCAACTCTGTACTCTCAAAGATCGAACCAAAAGATGTTAATACTGCTATGAATGAAGACAGCTGGTTCAATGCCATGCAAGAAGAAATTCATGAGTTTGATCGACTAGATGTATGGGAATTAGTACCTGCTCCTGACTGTGCTATGATCATTGCTCTAAAGTGGATCTTCAAAGTAAAACTTGATGAGCATGGTGATGTATTAAAGAACAAGGCTCGATTGGTTGCAAAAGGATACCTGATAAGGTTTTAAAATGTACCTTTTGAGGGGTCATTTAAGCCCTTATTTGATCACTTTTGTATCCGTTATTACTTAATATCATTCCTTTTCACTTTTTAGGTCTCTTGAAGGCAAATTGCTGTAATGGCACTTATTTGGACGAAAAGGCGCGAATATACGAAGAAAATGGCCAAAGTCAAGAATCGAGACACTCACAGCTGCTGAATGACAAGGTGACGGCGTCACAACTTATACGCGACGCCGTCGGAGGATTTTGTGACGAGACAGAAGCCAAAACTCTTATTTTCAAGTGACGACGTCAAGTTATTAAAGAGTAGGCCATCGCAACTCAGACGGCCTAGATTTGATCCAGACGGCGTCAGAAGCTAAGGAGGACGGCGTCACAAGCACAAGGTGACGCCATTGCAAGTCTAACGTGGCCAAGACGAAACCCTAATGGCGACCCGACGGTCACAAAACATAAAGGTGACGCCCGCATATGTAATCTTATATATAGAATCTGAATTTTTCAGTATTAGTGTGTAGTCTTTTGGAGTAAAAACCTAAACCGAACCAAGGCTGTCTTGTACAGTATTTTAGGGTTCCAAACCCTATCTTACATCAAGATAAGTGCTTTACTTCATTAATACAATTATGTCTTTGATTGATTGTGTGTATGCTTGCATGTTTACCATGTCCAGCTAAATTACTTGTGTGTTTGCTTAGATATATGAAACTTAGTTGTTAATTATTGTTAGGTTGTCTCTTATCTTAATTGTAATTGGCTTAGGAGTGCGACTAGGCTATCGTTGTGTTTAATACTTGATTAATCTTTGATAGTTTATGATTGACTTAGTGGATTTCGTTTACTAAACCCAAAGATAACCTCAAAGTTAGTTTATGAATGACTTAGTGGATTTCGTTTACTACACTTAAAGGTGACTTCAAAGAGTTAGGGAATGCACACTTACAACCTTAGAAAATACAACGCGTTAAGAATAAGGGCGTGACAATTCAACCATCAATAGGAGATAACTAGGGAGTAGTAGCATCTAGGTAAACACATCTTTAAACTATCATACGAGCACACAATAATTAGACATAGACTACATACACCTTAGATTAGATAATTAGACAAGTAGAGTAATCGGTAGAAATACAAACCCCCAAATCCAAACCTCGAGATTCGTACCTTTCCATTTTCTAAAAAAAAACATAAAAAGATAAAAAATAATCTTCCTCAACCCCAACCTTAGTGTAGTAACTTCTCACTAGCATTCCTATTCCTCTAGAGAACGACATCAATACCCGTGGCTTACCCTAATACTACACTACAACGATTAGGTTCACTGCCTAGGGTGTTATAAAACTTGCTCGAAGAAAAGGAAGTTCCTTCGACCCCGAACGACGCGTGTAGCGTTATCAAGTTTTTGGCGCCGCTGTCGGGGAATAGAATAGCTAGTTAGTTGTCCACCTCGTTTAGGTTTCTTTGCTTGATTCCTATCAAGTAAATTTTTCTCATTTTTAGCTTCCTCATAGTCTATCCCCCTTCTTCGTGACCTTTGTTCGTAACACCATCACTTTTCATCATGGAAGGTGATAACCACCCACCATTTATCAACCCACCACCAAATGACCCGCCAAGAGCCCGTACTCTTGGTGAATACTCGAGACCAAGCCACCTAGGCTATAGGAACACCATTGAGCTTCCCGACCAAGCCCAAACTACGGCCCTGCGATCCGACACCATCCGGTTGGTGCAAAACGGATGTGCATTCCATGGACTTCGTTCCGAAGATCCAAATCAGCATCTAAGGGATTTCCTTAAAATTGTCGATTCCATCGACCTTGATGCTACTACTCGAGAGACCACGCGCCTGCGTCTCTTCCAATTTTCTCTTCGGGACCAAGCTAGTAATTGGCTTGAGCGACTTCCCGCCGGCTCCATCTCAAGTTGGGATGATCTCACCTCTCGCTTCCTTGCTCAATTTTTCCCACCGGGGAGAACCACTAAGCTTAGGAATGACATCTTGATGTTCCAACAACATCAAGGTGAATCTCTCTATGAAGCATGGACTCGATTCAAGGACTTACTTCATAAAGTCCCTCATCACGGCATTGATCTTTGGCTCCAATTCCAACTCTGTTATGATCATGTCAACTTCCCCACTAAGCGATCCATTGACCAAGCGGCCGGTGGTAAACTTAGTGATCTCACCGCATAAGAATCGTGGGGTACAATAGAGGACCTTGCCCTCTATGAAAACGAATGTTGGAATGACCCCCGTGAGTTGTCCAAAACTGATAAGGCAGTCTCCTTGCCTCCCATTGACTCACAACCTTCCAATCGTTGGATGCTCGAACTTGAAGATCAAGTCAAATTCCTAATGAGCTCCTATGAGACTCCTAAGCTCGAGCCAAATAACTTAGGAAAATCCTACAACAACCCTCCAAACACCGGAACTTCCACTAGTCTTGAGGGAATGGTGTCCAAATTCATGTCATCTCAAGAAGCTCGATTGACGCAACTTGAAGCCAATTTCAAGCAACGACAAAGCGAGATGACAACCCAGCTTGACACCCTCTTAAAAGCCTTCAATGGATAAAGGGATGAAATACAGGAAAAAATGGCGGAGATGATGGACTTAGTGAAAGAGTACACTAAGACGAAGATTCCCGATAAGGTTCTAGTGAGGAACGATGAGCACGCCACCCCCACTTTGTCTGTTAACGCCATTTCCGTTGCTTCCGATGAGGATGGAGCAGTTGAGAAGAAGGAGCCTGAGAGCAGAAAGGATAGTGAGGATAAGAATGAGGCTCGGACTGATGATGAACCCAAATTCATCAAGCATTAACTTAAGCATGAGATCAATAAGAAAACAATCGTTAACCAAGTGAAAAACTTTAGGTGCAATGATGTTCTTAGGAAAGCCCTCTTAGGTGAAATAGGAGAGGAAGAGTATGACACCATGCCTATTGGACCTATGTACGAGTCGATTCTGAGAAAGCCAGTAACTAAGAAGCAAGAGATCTCTAGGAACTTTGTAATTCCATGTAGCATAGGTGACTTAGAGAACCTAAATGCCTTGGTCGACTAGGGATCCGATGTAAACATAATGCCGCTGTCAGTCTATAATAAGTTGAATAAGGAGGAACCGACCAAGACCAATCTTAGACTTTCCTTAGCAAATCATTCATATGTTTATCCCATAGGAATAGCGGAGGATGTCTTAATTGAGGTTGCCAATATTGTCTATCCGGTGGACTTCGCAATTGTAGACATTGAGGAAGATATAAACCTGCCATTAATCCTGGGGACACCTTTCCTGACCACCGCCAAGGCAACCATCAAATGCGGTGAAGGGATTATGATACTCAAAAGTGGAAAAGGACAAGTTAGGATACCTATTGTTCCGAGATATCCTCTTAAGATCATGGAGAAGATTACGGATGAGAATCCACAAGTCCCTAACAATGTGGTTAGGAAGAAAATGAACGATTGGGAAAAAAGGCTTAGAGAATTCATGGTTCAAGGGTTAAATGCGACATTGTGGAAACGTGATAAAAAGTTAGGAAATAACTATACCACAATACCGCAAACTAAAAGAACCCTAAGGAATTTTTGAATGGAGAAAAGGTGCTTTTGTATAAATCAAGAATAAAAGCATTATGGGGAAGGAATAAGCCAAGATGGTTTGGACCTTATACGGTGAAAGAAACTAATCTAAAAAATAAAACCATTATCATAATAGACGATGTTGGAAGAGAATTCACGGTGAGCATACAACGTCTACAACCTTATGATGAAGGCTTAGTGGAAGAAAAGAAGGACGACAATGAAGTCACGTATGGGCACGACTTCGAGTCTAGCTACAAGACTCATAAATAAAGAAAAGCGCTTCGTGGGAGGCAACCCATGCTTAATTGTTTGCTTGTTTGTGTGTCATATATCTTTTCATTGATTGTTTATTCTCATGTTTGAATTTGTGAAAATGCTTTATTTTGTCTTTAACCTCGTCTTAATTACATATAAAGGTATTTTATAAAAGGGATAAGTGTAGGGAGGATTACACACGTTTTAAAAGAACGTGAACATGAGAATCACAATTCTTGAAAAAGATATATATGTGTTTTTGTTCGAGTCAAATGCTTGTATCGAGTCAGAATAGATGTTTTGCAGAAATTTTTCCAGATTCTAAAGATGTAAATTTTCCAGAATTTTTTCCAGAAAATCGTAGACAGTTTTTGTCAGGATAACGGCGTCGCGGCCAGAAGGAGTAAAACAACATATTACTTTTTCTCATTTTCTGAGTTACTTATAAATTTTTGGAATTTTCCAGGTCTTAATTTTTCCGAAATTCTGTAAACATCCATTCCACAAGCATTATATCCTAGTTTAGTAGAGTCTTATATATATTATTACCGCCGATTTTACGCGAATGTTTCGTTGTTTTCTTCAAATGTGTAGGTTTCATTTATCAAGAAGAAGAAACAAAAGATTGGAAGGAGCTTTTCACGCACATTCTTCTTGGAAAGGATTTAAGCACTACTTCACACACGGATCCTACCGAGCTAATCAGGGGAGTACTAGTTTCTTCCGTTTTTCATTACCTTCCATTATCATAACTTTGATACTTTCGGGAACATTGGGGACAATGTTCAGTTTAAGTGTAGGGAGGAAAACAAACGGGAACTTTGAAACTATGCTTATCCTTGACTATTTGCTTTGTCCAATTGTATTTGTGTAATAAACCATGAGAAAATGTCGGTTAAGGTAATTTTGGCACCAAATTTTTAATTTTTCATGACATATAGGAGTGGGCCATTAGTCTTAACAAAAGCGTCTCACGGATAGGAAGTTGCATGACTAGCACAAAAACCCTTTACCATCTAAATTCCACCCAAAAATGTGAGGATCGCCCTTAGATTAGTAGGAATTAAAAGAATTCATCTTCAATGCTTAGAGTGTGAACCGGTAGTATATTAGATTCTAGAACTTGTTTTGTGATGCATCCCGAGATCGCTAGTAAGACTACACTTGTGTAGTTAGGAATAACTAAATGATAAGAGGAATTAGGATAACCCTTGTTTGATACCAGTAATATAATTACGTCTTCCACATCGGTTGAGTAATTTCCCCCACACCCTTTGCGTTGTACTCATCTTTAGTACACGATACCCCTAGTTAACCCCTCAGAGCCTATCCTTTTCGCGGTTCTCGTGATGTTTCGGTTTTCCGGAATATCAATGAAGAGCATTGTTTACACCCACCCCCAAATATACACCCAAATCGCCTTAGCCTACCCTTTATGCACTCACTTTTAGTGCATTATTGTTATCACCCTAAACCCTTAGTTCAATTATCTGGTTGCTTGCATGAGTTGCTAAAGTCGAGTCATATCCTTTGTACACAGTTTTGGGACGACTGGGACTCATGGGAAAAAGTTAAAGTTTATAAAATGTTTGAAAGGGAACGTTAATTTCCCTAATATTGCGTAATAACATACCCCAAGTGTTTTGATCTTTTCAATTCGGGTCAAATTAGTGTTAGAGTAATAAAAACTCAAGTGTAGGGATGTGCCTATAAATCCCTATTATTTTGATATTACCGTAGAGGATGGTAGAGTAAAAGTGAATGAAAAAAAAAAATTGAAAAAAAAAAGAAAAAAAGAGAAAAAGAAAAAAAAAATAAATAGAGTGAAAAAAAAAAATAAAAAAATAAAAACATACGGGCTACCATCCTACATCTATCCTTTAAATTTATGTTTGTTTGTTTCAGTGAGCTTGAGTATAGAGTGTCGAGTCTTGGCTTAGCAACGCCATTCTTCGTATACTTGCAACATAGAGGTTTTTGACTTGCCACCACTAAATAGCCTATCTCACCAAACCCTTTGTTTCCCTACCGTAAGCCTAACATTACAACCCTTTAAAGACCTCTTTGATAATCTTTCCTAGGTGCTTACGCCAAAGCGATGGATGTTTGATCTATTCTCAAGCCTATGGTAATCTATGTACTAGGATCGGTTAATGAGTGTTTATCTTCCATTTCCAACTTGTTATATTTCATATACACCCGAGAGAGATGTGAGTATCCAAACACCCCATGTGAGGTGCTAGTTTGTAATTTCCGTGCTTGTTATGATTTTTGCGGGGCTTATATGTGTTGTGGACTGTTTTAAACCAATGCTTCATGACCCCTAACTTATAAATTAATTGGCTAAAAGCACATTTGCTTGAGGACAAGCAAATACCAAGTATAGGGATATTTGATAAGGTTTTAAAATGTACCTTTTTGAGGGGTCATTTAAGCCCTTATTTGATCACTTTTGTCTCCGTTATTACTTAATATCGTTCCTTTTCACTTTTTAGGTCTCTTAAAGGCAAATTGCTGTAATGGCACTTATTTGGACGAAAAGGCGCGAATATACGAAGAAAATGGCCAAAGTCAAGAATCTAGACACTCAAAGCTGCAATGACAGGTGGCGTCACAGCTTATCCTTCCGCCGGAGGATTTTGTGACAGGGACGGAAGCCAAAACTCTTATTTTCAAGTGCGACATCAAGTTATAAAGAGTAGGCCATCGCAACTCAGACGGCCTAGATTTGATCCAGACGGCGGGAAGCTAAGAGGACGGCGTCCACAAGCACAAGGTGACGCCATCGCAAGTCTAACGTGGCCAAGACGAAACCCTAATGAAGGCGACCCGACGGCGTCACAAAACATAAGGTGACACCGTCGCATATGTAATCTTATATATAGAATCTGAATTTTTCAGTATTAGTGTGTAGTCTTTTGGAGTAAAAACCTAAACCGAACCAAGGCTGTCTTGTACAGTATTTTAGGGTTCCAAACCCTATCTTACATCAAGATACGTGCTTTACTTCATTAATACAATTATGTCTTTGATTGATTGTGTGTATGCTTGCATGTTTACCATGTCCGACTAAATTACTTGTGTGTTTGCTTAGATATATGAAACTTAGTTGTTAATTATTGTTAGGTTGTCTCTTATCTTAATTGTAATTGGCTTAGGAGTGCGACTAGGCTATCGTTGTGTTTAATACTTGATAAATCTTTGATAGTTTATGAATGACTTAGTGGATTTCGTTTACTAAACCCCAAAGATAACCTCAAAGTTAGTTTATGAATGACTTAGTGGATTTCGTTTACTACACTTAAAGGTGACTTCAAAGAGTTAGGGAATGCACACCTTACAACCTTAGAAAACACAACGCGTTAAGAATAAGGACGTGACAATTCAACCATCAATAGGAGATAACTAGGGAGTAGTAGCATCTAGGTAAACACATCTTTAAACTATCATACGAGCACACAATAATTAGACATAGACTACATACACCTTAGATTAGATAATTAGACAAGTAGAGTAATCGGTAGAAATACCAACCCCCAAATCCAAACCCCGAGATTCGTACCTTTCCATTTTCTAAAAAAAAAAAACATAAAAAGATAAAAAATAATCTTCCTCAACCCCAACCTTAGCGTAGTAAATTCTCACTAGCATTCCTATTCCCCTAGAGAACGATATCAATACCCGTGGCTAGGGGTGGAAACGAGCCGAGCCGCTCGTGAAAAGCTCGGGATCGGATCGGTAAAAAGCTCGAACGAACCGAGCCTAAACGAGTCGAGCGAGCTCGAGCCTAAGTTTGGGCTCATTTAATAATCGAGCTCGAGCCCGAGCTCTATACAAAAGGCTCGTTTAGGCTCGCGAGCCTAAACGAGCCTTAGAAATATATACGTATATATATTTTCTATACGTATAACCATGTTAACGAGCTCGAGCCTTGTGTTAACGAGCCGGGCTTTGTGTTAACGAGTCGAGCTCGAGCTCGAGCTCGAGCTCGAGCTTTTTATATATAAACGAGCCGAGCTCGAGCCCTGGCAGGCTCGAGCTCGGCTCGGCTCGTTTTCACCCCTACCCGTGGCTTACCCTAATACTACACTACAACAATTAGGTTCACTGCCTAGGGTGTTATAAAACTTGCTCGAAGAAAAGGAAGTTCCTTTGACCCCGAACGACGCGTGTAGCGTTATCAATACCGTCAAGAGGAGGGTATTGACTTTGAAGAATCATTTTCTCCAGTTGCTCGTATCGAGGCAATCAAAATCTTCTTGGCTAATGCTGCAAGCAAGAACATGGTAGTCTATCAGATGGATGTAAAGACGGCTTTTCTTAACGGTGACCTTAAAGAAGTCGTATACGTCAGCCAACCTGAAGGCTTTGTGAATCCAGAGCATCCTACTCACGTCTATCGTTTGAAGAAGGCTCTTTATGGTTTGAAGCAAGCTCCAAGGGCATGGTATGATACGCTATCAAAGTTTCTTCTATCTTCTGGATTCAGCAAAGGAGCAATTGATCCGACATTGTTCACAAGAAAGTCAGGCAAACATTTAATTCACGTTCAAATCTATGTTGATGATATTATTTTTGCCTTGACTGACCCCAATGAATGTGACCGTTTTTCAAATGAAATGGGTTCCAAATTTCAAATGTCAATGATGGGACAAATGTCATTTTTCTTGGGATTACAAATTTCACAAAGTCCCTGAGGCATTTTTATAAATCAATCTAAATATGCAAATGAGATTTTAAAGAAATTTGGATTTGATTCTTGTGACCCTGTTGACACTCCCATGATAGAGCGTACTAAACTGGATGAGGACCACTCAGGGATCATGGTAGACCAAACGAAATATCGTAGTATGATCAGATTCCTGATGTACCTCACGCCGAGACCGGACATTCGTTCGCTGTTTGCATGTGTGCTAGATATCAGGCTAAGCCTACCAAAAATCACCTTGAAGCGGTTAAACGGGTTTTTCGGTATCTCCAAGGAACCATCAATATGGGACTTTGATACCCGAAGGACACCGATATGTCACTAACGACCTATGCAGATCTTTGATCATGCAGGATGTCAAGATACAAGTCGACGTCCGGAGGTGCTCGGTTTTGGGTGATAAGCTTGTGAGTCGGTCTTCAAAGAAACAAATGAGTAATTCTATTTCCTCTACAGAGGCTGAATACATAGCCATGTCATCTTTTTGTGCTCAAATCCTATGGATGAGATCCAAATTATCTGACTATGGCTTTGAATTCAACAAAATCCCTCTGTACTTGTCACACCCCCAATTTACCTGTTTTGCAGCGGAATGGAATTCCTGAGGGTTGACTGTCATAGCATCACAATCACAGTTATATTGAACGACCTAAAGTGTCGTTTGGAAAATACATCGCTTGATTTAATAAAACATTCAGAGTTTACAAAAGATAGGTCCCAAATGAAAATCAATTTGTGCGGAAATAAGTTTGTTACAAGTCAAACGATGTTTTTAAAGTTCATAAAACCCAAGTGAGACGCGTCGTCACCGCGACTCTATGATATGTCCACATGCATGCCATGAAGTGAATGCCTTAGATACCTGAGATAAAACATGCTAAAAAGTGTCAACACAAAGGTTGAGTGAGTTCATAGAGTTTGCGTTGAAATGTAAAGCCTTTCAAAATTCGTTTATGCAGCAAAGGCATTGTAAATCCACTCAGTTCCAAGTTCCGCCCATACAAAACTTGCAACCTGTGTGTTTACAACCCATTGCCAAAATATGTATAGTTTATGTTCAAACGCATGATGTCAAATGAATTCACATAACAGTACATTACTTAATCTATCAATATTCAATCGATGTAACACATATAAGTGTTGTTTCAAATAATTCCAAGACCATTAGTTCATGATTATACCAAGACATTTAGTTCAATGATTATACCAAGACATTTAGCTCAATGATTATACCAAGACATTTAGCTCCGTGATAATACCAAGACATTTAGCTCCATGATAATACCAAGACATTTAGTTCAATGATTATACCAAGACATTTAGCTCAATGATAATACCAAGACATTTAGCTCAATGATTATACCAAGACATTTAGCTCCGTGATTTATGATATAGAATATGACTAAACATTCAGTTCAGATAAACATATAGTTTGCAAATAATTATGATTGTCATAAAAATAGTTGAGCATGTATCTCCCCCAAAGAGTTTAATAAAAGTATTAAAACAATTGAAAATGGGGCTATGGAACTCACCTGTTGCAATGCTTATAATGACAAAAGTGGATACACCGAAATGTAACGTGAATCTCTAAACTTGACCTATTATGAATGATATGATACATAATAAGTTATGATGTAATGTTATGCATGCAATTCGGATGATATCTATACCACTTGTGAATTTTTGAAAATAACACTTATCGACGAAAAATAATCTTAAAATGTCTTGACCATTTTTAAATTACTTTACATGTATTTACGTTGAAATGATATCCTACGATAATCATTTAGTGATTTATTATGAAATTATAACTTTTCGTCGTAAAATAATGTCGTTTGACAATTTCATGAAAGTGACTAAACGGCCTCGAAAAGCTAGTCGTAAAATGGTGTACGTCGAGTGTTAGGAAACGAACTCAACGGTTTTGGGAAGCTTGTATCATTATCTCAAAGTTTTAGTGTTTAAGTTTTCATCCTAGAGGTCTTGATCATAGAGAAAAGTATAGGTAAAGTATGGTACTTTTGTCCAAAATATCGTTTAAGGGTGGTTTTCGGCAAAGTTTAAGTAACCGTATATAATTCATTACAACTCCGCTTGACGAACGGTTGGACATTTTGGAAAATAGGCTATGCGAACTTACTTTTACTAGAAGACATCATTTTGTAAAAAGTACTACATCCGTGTTAAAAACGACCCTCAACATGGTCCTTCGTTGACGTAAAGTTTGTCTAATAGAAATATACTAATTTTTCTTATATAATAAAGTTACGGCAACTTGTTTAAAATGTGAATAACTTAGTCGTTATAAGTCCGTTTTCTACGTTCTTTTTTACTCAATTGGGATGTGGTATTATATGTCTATCTCAGGGTTTAACTTATAATTTTTCTAGGTTTATTTTTGATAATATGGTTGAGAATATAACTAAGAAAAAGAACAAGTTTTTAATGTACCCTAGGTTTTTGCAAATAATTTTAGACACTACTACCCAAACCCAAGCCTTTTATCCCATAGGAGCTTTATCTGCTAAATTATTTGCTTCTATGAAAACTAAATTTGAGGGGACACATTATCCTTTACTAGTAGCTATATTGCCTCAGGGGAATGAGGCAGCGATGAGGATAATGTTGTTAATAATATACCTTCTACCAATGTTACTGCTGATGGTAATCCTTCAGTTGCCATTGATGATGGCCCTTCTACAACTATCGAAGCATCTAATGTTTCTCCTGACCTACCTTCATCTATACCTTCACCTAAACCTAGTCCTAGTCCACCATCTACTCAAGTTACTCTTACTGAAGTTGAGCATGAAACGATAGACTGCCACACCTAGTCCTATTAGGAACCAATTTGATGAAGGATCTCCTAATTTAGAGCATGTTCATATTTCTCCTGAAAGGTCCAATGAAGTTCCCATTACCACTGAGCAATCAGTTGGTGGAACTGAGGACCCTGTTACACTTACATCTGTCTTTGCTCTAGTGAACAGGTATGCGGTGAGGTTGCCGAGCTCAAAAGGAACTTTCTGAGACTAAATCTTCTCTTGGCAATGAGATTGTGGAGCTGAGGAATAAAGTTAAAAGTTTGGAAGATCAAATTGGGCATCATTCCAAAAGGAGACTAGTGGTTTCTTCTGATGAAGAGCAAGAGGATAATCCTCTTAAGATTTTGGCTGATGTTGCTCAAAAGACTCCTGTTTGTCCTCTTGTTGCTGCTGCATCTTCAAAGAAAAAGGAACCTATTCGATTTGCTAGAAAAAGGAGAAGACAATATCTGAATAAGGTATCCACTGAAACTTCAAAAGAGCCAAATGTTGATGATGTAACTGCTGATGTTTCAATGGAGGATGTTGTTTTTATACATGGTCAAGCTTCAGTTGTACAAGATCAACCAAGTTCTCTACCTTCAGCCAGATAATCCGCAGTATTTGTTCTTTGGAAGAAGTTTTCATTTGGATCCTAATGTTGAAGTATTTTCAACACCTGTTGAAGAATTGTCTCAACCTGTTTCTTCTGTTGCTAAGTTGGGAGTTTCTTTCTCAAGTTCCTCCTATGGATATTCCTCAAACTAGTTCTGCTGCAAAGTCTATTGCTCCAGAGAAAGAAATATTGATTGATGCAGAGCTTGGTACAGGTCTAGTAAGTAAGAGTTGAAAGAGCAAGAAAGAATGTTAGATGAATGTGCACAAAGAAAGAAAAGTGAGGATTTGGCTAAACAGCTTGCAGCTGAGTCTACTTCAAATTTGCCTCCTGAGAGACGCAAAGAATTGGATGATTTAGCTACTCAGATGCCTGATGCTAAATGGGATGAATGTATTAGTCAAGCTGCATCAGATCCTACTCTTGCTCAAAGTATTTTGAGCAGATTTTGATAGTGATTATTTTGTGGCTCAAATGATGGCTCTTGGACAACAAAAGAAGAAAGCAGCTATGGCAAAAAGGAAAACTATTCAAGCTCAAAAGAACAAAGCTAAGAGAGAGAGACCACAAACTGCAGCTCAGAAGAAAGATTATATGAGGAAAGTAGTGAAAAATCAGAGTTGCACTCTATATACCTCTGGTATGACTATGAAGCGTGTTAAGGCTTTACGATCTTTGAAGTTACTCATTCGTTGTAATAAGATTATGAAGTTTACTTCATCTAGTCCTACTTCTGCATCTACTTTGAAAAGAATTGCTGATGATTCAGATGCTCCTAAATCCAAAAGACCAAGGATAGTTGAAATTGTAGATTCTTTTGAGGCTCATGTTCCAAATTCAAGTACTTCTGTTGTTGCTTCTGAAGTATCTACTGAAGCTATTCCTTCTGTTGCTCAAGTTCAATTAGTTTGAACCTTATGTTGTTTCATCCGGACCATCATCTTCAAGCGGTACTAAGGTTGCTCCTATTGACAAAGTTGGAAAAGAGTTGAGTTCTCAAGTCGAAATAAATGCGCTAAAGCTAAAAGGCAGAAGCAGTAGCTGAGAAGATGTATGTCTTATGTGGTGTTGCTCCAATGTAGGCTGATTCTATTTCTTCCACACATATTAAAGATATTACTGAAGAACCTATACCATCTTCAGACATTTATATACCAGGTAGGAGGAAGAAAAGAATGGCTAAAAGACGATCTGGTTCTCTATGGAGATTTGTGAAATCAGTTGGGACACATACATCTAAGGTTAAGGAATCTTCAAGGGTTAGTTCTTTGGATCTCAAAGTGCGTGCATCAACATTTATTAAAGAGGGATCTTCTGATGTTTTTCCTGAAGGATCTCATGATGTTTTGGTTAATTGGTCATTGCAAGAGGATGAACTTAATATGATTCACCGTTTGGATCAAACCACTATGCAGTTCAACTTTTTGAAGGAGATATTGCATTTGGTAGACAGGGCAGATTTGGTTACTTTGTATACCCTTGTCAATAAGTATTACCATTATAATACACCACAGGGTTCGGATTATATTTATTGGGAGATCTTCATGTTCTGTTTGATTCTCAATCTCCTGATGGTAAAGGATATTTTATTTGGAAGAACTCTCACTTGTGGCAGGTTGTTTCTTGGAGATTTTATCCTCTACCTCGTGTGCATGTGGTTGAGACAAAGGGTGGTATTATCAGATGTATGTTTTTGAGAGAACTTATCCATTATCTAAGAGGCTTATGGAAAGAATGCTTAGACATAAATTGGAAGTTCCTCCGGATCCGATTAGGAATGATAAGTTGGATGTTGAACAATGTGTTGGAGTTATTAAGAATCAGCTTCTGCAACATGGTACCTCATCTTGATTGTGGTAATTTGTATAGTTTGTAATGTTTGTAATATTTGTTTCTTAGTTAAAAAAAAAAAAAAAAAATTGGTTTTACTAACTTTTCTTGCAGGTTTGTTGTATATTCATGATGGTTATTAACTCACCAGATGTACCTTGCGTATGTCAAAGAGTTGGCTAGTCCAAAGGGTACATCTTTGGTAAAGACACATCAAATTTGTTGATAGTCAGTAATGGTTTGCTCAAAATCATAGGGTTTGCAACTACCCATGCTTAATTGCTGAGTGTTGTATGGTCATCAATTCACCATGGTTTATTCCTTTTGGAATCCAAGAATTGACTAGCCCACATGTATATGGCTTGTGGTAAAGGCGTGGAATACCATATTTGGTAATCAGTTCACCAATTTTAAGAATTGATTAGTCTTGAGCAAACGGCTACAGGTAAAGACATTTCAAATCCGTTTATATGGTTGCTGATTTGCTAATAAATCAGATGGTTATCCGTGTACCATAGTTTTCGAACTTAAACATTTGGCTACTCCAGTAGTGATGGCTATTGGTAAAGAGACATCAAATCCATTATTTTCAATGATTCACCTCTCACAGGAGTTAACACACCTAGATGTGATGAGAATCGTATGAAACTAATATGTTTTGATGTACATGTTGTCATTTGTTGCTGCAAAGATCTGGAGTTTCAAAGTTTATTCATCAAAGAGATGTTTTTGTTTTGATTCTTTGCTAATGATGTTCCAGTACAATCCTCTAATGCTGCAATATTAAAGATCCATCAAGAAACTGGAACTTAACCAAGTCAAATTCCAGTTTAGGGGAGGATTGTTGGGAATTATGTGAAGTACGAATTATGTTGAAGATTATCTTTGAATGGATTCTACTAAAGTGTATGGATTCTAGAAGACATAGTTCTCTTGAATTTATATTGTTATTAGTTTGATTCTGCGGATATAGTTATTCCGTATTTTCTATAGTTAGTTAGGATATGCATAAGTTTTATTAGGAAGTGATTGTGTATATCTTATTTAGTTTTATGTTTCTTAGAGAACAAGTTAGGGTTCCTTGTCTATAAAAGGAACACAATAGAATGAAGTATGTACTAGACGTTTACAAGTTATTAATATAACGATCCATAGAGGATCAAAGAGTTCTTAGTTATCTGTGATTTATACTTGTGTTTATATTCCGCTTAAGAATACAAGTTGTAGAGATTTTCTTTTAGTTTGTTTGTGATTACATAAGCAATACTGACGATCTACGAAGCTCAAGCTCTATCAAGGTCTGCTAGTTTTCAACATTTGTGTTGACCCTTTTAAACATGTTTATCTCAGGTCCATAATAAATGAGGCTGGCAAGGATGGAAAGGAAGGGCACATATACTCTAGATGGCTATAAATTTTATTATCATTCAAAAACTCATTTAATGTAATTTGTAAACCTTGAAACCAGTGGGACATCATTTTGTAAACTCTGATATTTATATAAATCAAATGATAAATCTTTTAAACCGACTCCATTAGAGTTCGTTTTCTATTATTATAACTGTTGTGCCATGAAGTAACACCCTGTTTGAATTCCGCTGCGTATCACGAAGTTGGGGGTGTTACATGAATAGTTGGTTCCTACTGATTGGTCATAATAGGCTGTTTTTAGCTGGATCTAACTGGTTCTTTGCTGAAATAGCTGGTTCCTGCATGGATCTAACTGGTTATTTGCCGAAATAGCTGGTTCTTAACTGGTTCTAACTGGTTCTTGGCCGGAATAGCCAGTTCTTAACTGGTTCTAACTGGTTCCTTGTGGTTCTTTGCCGGAATAGCCGGTTCTTAACTGGTTCATACTGGTTCTTGGCCGGAATAGCTGGTTCCTATTTGGATCTAACTGGTTATTGGAAGGAATAGTTGGTTCTTAACTAGTTCTTACTGGTTCTTGGCTAAAATATCCGGTTCTTAACTATTTCTAACTAGTTCCTACTGGTTCTTGGCCGGAATAGTCGGTTCTTAACTGGTTCTAACTGGTTCTTGGCCAAAATAGGCAGTTCTTAGCTGCATCTAACTGGTTCTTCACCAGAATAGCTGGTTCCAAACTGGATCTACTCGTTTTTTGCCAGAATAACCGGTTCTTAACTGGTTCTTGGCCGGAATAGCCGATTATTAGCTGGATCTAACTGGTTCAGAGCCGGAATAGACGTGTCTTAGCTGGATCTACTTGGCCTAAAGAGCCGGTTCTTAGCCAATTCTAACTGGTTCTTGGCCTGAATAGTTGGTTCTTAGCTGGTTCACAGTTAAACCAAAATTTGAATCTCGCGTAAAAATTTAACGTTTCGACTCCCCTAAAAAATAAATTTTACTCCAACTTTCTCGCAAAAATACTTTTTTTTTTTTTTTTGGATTTAACTTGTGTAGTGATGCATCTAACTAGTTATTGGCAGGAATAGCTGGTTCCTACTGGTTCTTGCCCGAAATAGGCTGTTCTTTGCTGGATATAACTAGATCTTGGCCAGAATAGCTGGTTTCTATTTGGATCTAACTGGTTATTGGCCGGAATAGCTGGTTCTTAACTGGTTCTTACAGGTTCTTGGATGCAATAGCTGGTTCTTAACTGGTTCGTACTAGTTCCTGGCTGGAATAACTAGTTCTTAACTCGTTCTAACTGGTTCTTGGCCGGAATAGGCAGTTCTTAGCTGGATCTAATTGGTTCTAGGCCGGAATAACTTGTTCCTATATGGATCTAATTGGTTTTTGGCCAAAATAGCCGGTTCTTAACTGGTTCTTACTGGTTATTGGCCGGAATAGCTGGTTCTTAACTAGATCTAATAGGTTCCTACTAGTTCTTGACTGGAATAGCTGGTTCTTAACTGGTTCCTACTGGTTCTTGGCCGGAATAGGCAATTATTAGCTAGATCTAACTGGTTCTTGGCTGGAATAGCTGGTTCCTATTTGTTTCTAACTGGTTATTGGCCGGAATAGCTGGTTCTTAACTGGTTTTTACTGGTTCTTGGCTGGAATATCCGGTTCTTAACTAGTTCTAACTGGTTCATACTTGTTCTTGGCCGGAATTATCGGTTCTTAATTAATTCTAACTTGTTCCTATTGGTTCTTGGTCGGAATAGGCAGTTCTTAGTTGAATCTAACTGGTTCTTGGCCAGAATAAATGGTTCCTATCTGGATCTAACTTGTTCTTGGCTAGAATATTTGGTTCTTAACTGGTTCTTGGCCGAAATAACCGGTTTTTAGCTTGATCTAACTGGTTCTTGTCCGGAATAGACATTTCTTAGCTGGATCTACTTGGCCTAAAGAGCCGGTTCTTAGCCAGATCTAACTGGTTCTTGGCACGAATAGCTGGTTCTTAGCCGGTTCACATTTAAACCATAATTTGAATCTCAAGTAACTTCATTACTTAGTTACGCCGTGATCTTTAGTGAATGTGAGAATAATCCGTCCTTGAGCTCAAAAATTGTCTAAATATTGCTTCTTCATAGTAGATAACTCCTGAAATAAAATAAGAAGGAATAAGGACGATCTTAGTAGTATTTTAAGCATAATATGTCAATAAAAGGGGAAATTAACACTTAGAATATCCGGATAATTTTATGTTATCATTATACATATACATTTCTATAAGATGTAAACAATATTACTTGTTAGTGTTTTATAAAAATGTCTTTGGTTTTATTTAACTTATTTACTAAACATGCTTTGATGGTTTTAATATGTTTAGTAAGAGTGTGTTAATAAACTATTGGCTTAAAGCTTTTACGTATTTTTTATTTATTTCGTTAAAATGATTTTACCTTTGTTATCGACAAAACATTAGAAGATCGTAAAATATAAATAAACGTTTTTATGGTTTATTTGTATTAAAAAGGTTTATCAGATTTTGTTCTGAAATTGTAGGACCAGTGAAAGGAGCCTTCATCTTCCTTTTGTCAAGCAGCTGACTTTCAATCTCTTCATCTTGTAGCTCTTTACCACCTTCTTTTGACATGTACAGCATGGTGTCTTCAATGTCAGCAGAGATGTCATCACACTCTTTTTGTTCTTTCTTCTTTGCTTCTTATTCCTTCTTTTTCTGCTTAACCAAACTGATTTGTTTTGCATACTCGAGAGTTACGTTCTCGTTTGTCATGACTGGTCTTTCTTCTTTATCAAATTCGGTATCAGAGTCATCAGGGTTATCAGAGTCTTTCGGAGAAGTTTTGGTGAAAGGATTTTCTTAGGCACTGGCACATATTTCTTCGTTCTTTTGGGTGCCTTTGGTTTTGATCCCCTTGATGAGCTTCCTGAACTCACAGCCTTACCACCTCTTCTGCTTCTGGTGGATCTAGCTTGAGAAGACTGAGTGTCTTCTTCACCGAACCCAACACGTCCAGCTAGGTATGCTGCATGATACTTTTGGTAGGCAATAATAGCTTGTACTTGTTCAGTTAGGAGACAATCAGGAAGTCTTTTTCCTTGTTTTCTTGTGCATGAAGCTTGTACCTTGATCATGTCAACCTCGTAATCATTAAAGAATGTGTGAATGTCTTCGTCATCAAGGCGATTGGTAAGGTCCGAATGAGTATCAATAAGATGAGCAATCAGAAGTTTGGTGAAGCGATAAACCTTCTTGTGCATCAGATGGACATGTGTTTGTAATTGTGATCGAGAACGACAAGGTTGGTATTTTGGAAGTTCAACAATTTGTCTTGTTTTCCGACCCTTTAGGTTTGGATCTGATGATTAACTTTTGTTCAATTGGTGTATGGAAACTAACCTCAAAATATCGTTGGGTAATGTTGGCAGATGTCAGTGCAAGAATTTCCTGCAAACGCAACTATGACATATGTTCTTGATAGAGCTGGCGAGGGAAGCTATAGGTGGAGTGCGTATGGATCTTTAGTGAAGAAAGACTTAATACCAAAGTTAAACCATGAGGCAGTGAGTGGTCCTATTGGCAATCTGAAGATGGGGGATGTAGTGGAACTAACTTAGAAGATACCTACTCAGCTTCAGTTGTAGAGGTAGCCACTATTATTTGCTTCTTACCTGCCATGAAATGAGTCTCCTGCCAAGGAATTGACAACCACTAGTTGTGGATTTCCTGTCAAGGCTTGCCCCAACATAGTCACTATCTGAATAAGCTTCCAGGTCAAAGGATGATTCCTTAGGATACCATAAGCCCAAATTAGGTTTGCCCTTAAGGTATTTAAAGATCCTTATGGAAAAATAGAAGGGGGGGGGGGTTGAATAGTTTTACCAATTAAAACTCCATTTTAAACTATTTAGATCAACTTATGTCAATCTATTAAAGGTGTGTGTTGGATGATGATAGATAAACGTATAAATAAGTAATGCAAAGTTAAAGAGTAAGAAACACAAAACCACGACACGAGTGTTTATAGTGGTTCGGCTACAAGGACACTTTCCTTGCCCTACTCCACTCCCCGAGTTACCTACTCGAGAGTTCGTAAGCACTACACAACACAAGCTCCTTGCGGCGAAGAAGCCTTCACAACGTCGCCTAGTCTTTTTCCGGTACAAGGCTAGACACCGGGTTCTTCCACAAGGTAGAACTAAACCTATCACAATTTCGCCTACACTTTATCCGGTACAAGGCTAGATACCGAGTTCCATTACAAAAGGGGAACTACTACCCAACACTACACAACTACTCCAAAGGAGACACACTCCTTATTACAACATCATCTAGGATATCAAAATCCTTTAACCCAAACTATCTATCCTGTACATCGATGCACCATATCGAATGTACACCCTTGGCACCTTTCACTAATGCCTTTGACACGACACTTGGGCACCCTTCACTAATGCCTTCAACACGGACCTTTGGCACCTTTCACTAATGCCTTTGACACGATCCTTCGGCACCTTTCACTAATTCCTTCAACATGGACCTTCGGCACTTTTCACTAATGCCTTCAACACAACACTTCTAAGGAGGGAGGAAAGAACTATCAACAAGATAACTTCAGTAGTCTTGATGATGACGAAGCTTGGCAACCTATAGACTTGAGCTTGCTCGACTTCAAGAGATGGTGATCTTGCCTTTAAGAGGAACCTAGAGAATCACACAAACACAAAACTACATAGAGAGATCCTTTGGATATGAGGTTAGAGAGTTTACAGTACTAAGGGAGAGTATGTGTAAAAGGGGTAAGTTACAATGAAGAAATGGCTCACTGTTTATAGGCAAAAACATCTACTATTCCCCAGATCCCACGGATCCCTTACATGAGGGATCCATCCAGTGTAAATCGGGGGATCCGCCAGACGCTCCTCCATATTTGGGTTATGGGTCATGGATCATGGGTCATGGGTCATGGATATGAGTCTTGGGTATCCAATAAGATATAATGTATCTAGACATTGGATCATGAGTAAGGTTTAGGTCCATGGGTTATGTATAATACCCAACATGAGTTCACGCATGATGTCATGCAATTGGTCATGGGTTATGGATCAAGCGCCATGGGTATGTGATCCGTTCCAAACCGTCAAGTTTTCTCACACAAACCGGCCACTTGTGAATGGCCGACCGTAAGAAACTTAAAACGGTTCAGAAACAAATGCAATGAAGATCAGGGGAGTATAGTGTTTCCCCGGGTCGTTATGTCCCAACGAGCTGTGCGAGAATAATCAAACGTGTAGTGATCGAGAGATTTGAACGGAAAATAGGATTGTGAATGATTATTATAACTACAGAAAAAGCCTAAAATTACAAGGGCTTAAATACAAATTAAAGAGAATTAAAAAAAAATAAAAAATATTAAATAAACGCTATCACTATTTTTAAAATTGATGAACGTTTAAAACCTAAAACTTACGTTTAAATAAAATTACGTGAACGTACTAAATAAAATGTGAAAATAAAGAAGGAAAAAGCCTACAAATATGAAAATGATATTTTTACAAACCTAATGATAAGAGAAAAATTTTAGAAAAAGAAAATTATTTTTATAACTATTTATCTAATTATTATTAATTAAAAACTATTTTTAACTATTTAATATTAGCCTAAGATGCAAGAAAATAGGAAATAAAGCTAGAAAAATAAAATTATGACTTAGAAAAATCTAAAATAACAAAAGAGAATTTTCAAAACTATTTTTGTATTTTTCTGAATATTTTTCTATTTTCTAGGAATTAAAAACTATTTAAAACTAATTAAATTACTTAAAAATACAAATTTAACTAAGAAAAATCTGAAAAAATATTTTTTGTCTTTTTATATTTATCTTAACTTAAGTAAAATGAAAAATTATTTTTTTGAACCTTTTCTTAATTAATTGTATTAAATGCTAATTAAAAATGCTTAAAAACTAATTTAAATTAAGAAAAATAGCAAACAGGACAGGAAAAATATGAAAAATTCAAGATAAGCCTAAAATAATATACTGAATCTAGAAAAAATATAAAAACATGGGGTTGTGTTCAAGAAAATGAAACTGCTCTTGCAAGTGCTTGTGAATAAGCACTTTGAATAAGCCAAATGAAAACAAAAAGCTACCCAATCTGTAATGTAAGCTATATTAAGCTACAAGAACTCAAAATGAACAAGTAACAACAACACTTAACCTCTGAATAGCCAACTGCTAAGAATTGGATGATTTAAGTTAATGAGCTAAAAACAGTTTCTGGGGGGCTACTTGCAGCTTAAAAACAAGCACTTAAATAAACTGGAAACTAGAAAACAAAAGTGGAAACCTCAATTAGACCTGGGTGAGAGCTTGTAAACCAAAAAGGAGACCTTGATGAGCTAAAATGAGCTTTGTGCAAGTTTCTGCAAAACCCTGTCTCTGCAGACTCGATCAAAGTCAGTGTGAAAGAGGCAAATAAGGCCATGTTTACAAGCTAATTTGGGACTTATAAAAATTTGACAAAAATCTATAAAATTCACAATAAGAAAATAGACCAGAGTAAGATTTTAAAACCACAAGTTTCACTGAATTTAACTAAAAAATGAGCCCATGAAAAATCAACTCAGTTGGGCATAAACTGACTTTTTGCACATTTGACCTTTTTTGACAGAATTGAAAGATTGACTTTTTTGAGATTTGGATCAAATTTGTGAACTGACAATGATATTTAAAGGTGAAGTAAGACTAATACAGGCTATATCTACTGAGTTTAACACTAAATACAAGTTTACACTAGCTAATTCAAACTGAAATGGAAACTAGGACTGAATTTCTGCAACTTTGACTTTTTCTATGCTAACATGAGCACTAATGCCATTTTTATCTCTATCTATCCTAACTGAAACTACACTAGTGAAACTTAACCAGTTACTAAACCTCTAACACAAATACTCAGCTAGTGCCAAACACTAGTTAATCCCATCGAAATGCAATTTACCCATTCAAGAGCTCAATGCCACTCTATACTTGAGTTTCATTTATGATTTAACCACTCAATGGAATCCTAAAAGTGCAAGAATGATAATCATATCAGACAAGTTAGAGCTAAACTACTTAGGTAATACAACAGCAGTGTAAAAGATATTTCAAGAGCAAATTTGAATCACTTACAAGTGTGCAGCCATGATGCAGCTTAACTCATTACCACAGTCCACTATCCTAACTGATATAAACCCCCAAATGAGACTTATTTCAACCCATTTTCACCATTAGCACCAGAAATCAGATCGGTTACAACCTTGTAACTGCAAGTTGACTTTGTTGACCACTTATGAAAATTATGCAATACCCCGAAGTTGATCCACTTAACTTAAGTAACTTATAAGAAGCTAAAACAAGTTATCTTGAATCACTCAAGCAGATTAAAACTTAATTTTGATAAGACATGATTTTGGCGGGAAACATAAGGAAAACATAAAACTGGAATTTGATTGCTAAAACAGATGAATTGATACACAACTTACTTGTTCCTTACATAAAAGCTTGAAACCCAGCTAAAAGATTACATTTAAAAAGTAAAACGATTACATGAATTTAAGTAATTGGTCTAAAAACAGATGACAACCCTTTTCTCTGTCTTCTCTCTTCATTTATATGCTTCATTAGGGTTTCTCAACTCAATCCTAGCCATTGATTTGGTACTTTTGATCTCACCCTTTGATTTCTCATATTGGCGCCAAAATTGAAGATAGTGGAAAAATCCACTATATCTGATAACTTGTAGATGAGGGATCATTTAATGTTCTTTGTGTAGGATCGATAAAAACAAGTGATTTATGTGGTTCGGGGGGTCGGGGAAGCTCAAAGAATGAATAAGACATGGTATTGTTTAGATTGATGTAAAGGGAAGATGTGTGTGTTTCTAGAGAGAAGAAGAAGAAACCACACACACTTCTTTACAAAAATGAACTTCCTACCCTCCTAGTTGGGACTAGGAGGGGTATTTATACTTCAACAAGCCTAACTTAGCATAAATGACTAAACTAGTCCTTGTGAATGAGAAAACGAAGAAACTAATGCAATTCCCGTAATGACTTCACTTTAGCGAGGCTAACAATCTCTCCCCAAGTGATGTCATACGGGAGTTGCTTACAATGTTCCCTACGAGAAAAATTAAATACAAGCAGATAAGCGCATGCTCTAAGAGTGTCTTCACAGTCATCAAACTTCATGAATCTTCTCACCAGTGCCATCTCTTTACTTGCGAGAAGAACAATGCGAGCAAATCTAATTAGGGATTAAATCGACCTTTTGCTCTCCCCTAATTAGTGCTCTCCCCAAACCTGACAACCTTTCTCGATGAATTTCCTGAATTGAGAAGAAGTCTTTTGATAATTAAATTAGAACCGTCTTTAGTCTTCTAACACGCAACGGAAAATGTAGAAAAGCATCGACTTGACCTTCTTCAAGATTGTCCATTCGAGGGAATAAGATATCAACATCTTCATCTCACCAAATGCATTCCAGTTATCTTTCATATATCAAATCAGCCCATAATGTACACATTTCTCTCCCCTGATGGTTTCGATTGATCGGAATCAGCATACAATTGTGCACATGAAGCATTAACTGGAAGCATTCTATCATAAATCATATCAGCCCGTGAGAAGATGTCGATGAACAATACCATTTGAAATTGTCTAACTCATCTCAACCCCTGTATCAAAATTCAACGGTAGTCTGTAGTAACCACATGTGAGGATAACCCAATATGACGAACTTGAGGATGAAGTAAAATCTCCCGGACCGTTACTTAAGCTTGTACTATCCTTGTGAAAAGAACGGTGTACCCATTGTACAAACCTCTTGACGTATCCTCAACTACCGGAGACCGAAGTGATAGCTACTTTGTGGGTTAAGAGAGAAAGAATCACAAAAGTAACTAGATAGCAAGTCTTCATCTCACTCAATATATTTGCCTGCATAAGTCATCTTCGCGGAAGGGAAGAAAGAAAGAAGACGAAATAAGTGAACTCTCCCCCAAACGCCACTTCAAAACCCAAATAAATAATAAAGAGTCATCTCCGTGGTCACGATTGAAATACATCGAAACCTTTAGCCGTGAACATGTATCCTCCGTGAATAATATACCATACCAAAAAAATTTGTATCCTCAAATTTCAAGAAAAAATTCGGATAGCATTTGATTTGTTCAATATCATCTGGCGTGTGATATCAGTCCATCATAGTGTTTCAACAATTGAGCCCACACATCAACAAGCCAAGTCCAAATACTTCGGTTATGACTCAAAGCCCAATTCCAATGGAGAAGCCCACGTTTAAAGCAAAATGATACACGATCCAATCAGCCAAGTATCCGGTTAATATAAAACGTGCATCTCATTTCATTTCACCTAAACCTAAACCTAAAAGCATTTCACTGATATCATCCGCCTACCAACCAACTCAATATCACTCATTCACGCCTACCAACATAAACTTCCAATAAGATATGAAGATAAAACGCATCGCCCATCAAACCAAGTGCATCTCATCTCGCCATCATCACTCAAGTTAACAACAAAAAAAACGTGACCTTAGATATTCAAAACGTTCTCGGCATCAAGATCCTTTTAACAAAAAAGGGTCTCGGGTAAGGTTTAATTGTTGTTACTTTTAGTTATAGTGATTCGTTTTTGGGTTTTGAACGAAACAAGAAAAGGATTATAACACCTTTGTTATCAATCAATTTCTTTTTATGTTTCGGATATTAAGGAAACAAGGTCGATGATGATGAGTGATTCATTTGGAAGAATCTATAAAAGATTACAAAAAAATAGAATCCGAATCTGAGATTGTAATATGTTTTTCTTTGAAGTTTTGAAATGAATGAGATGGGGAGTGATAGTGAGGGTTAATTGGTGAGTCTAGGTCTAGGATTGGGGTTGGTTTTGGTTTTTGATATCTCGGACTGATGACGCACAAATAAAGCTGATGTTCGAGACTTTTGTGGTATATGGTATGTTGGTCATGGTCTATTATACGCGTAACTTTTTTCCATTTCTGCACATGAATTTCTTACGCGTAACTTCTGGTCTTAACCTTATGCGTAGCCTTACGCGTAACGTTATGCTTATGCGTAAGCATACGCGTAAACATATGCGTAAACCATTTCTTACGCGTAACTTCACAGCTACGCGTATCTTTCACTGTAGATATTCTTAAGCGTAGAAAACTAGGGTTTTGACCCAGTTGACTTTTTCCGGCGAGTTATTCCGACCATGTTTTTCCGACCATCTTCATACAAAACCCAGAAAAGCATATAAACCGCTTCTATTTTGACCCTTAACCAAGAAGATGACGGTTTGACCAAGGTTTGACCACAATATTTTCCAAGGATTTGGTACAAAAAGTCACAAAATGATGTTATCAAGAAACTGAATCTTGAACCGTAAAAGAAACTAAAATGCACATAAAAGGTGTTGACTGTTTTGACCAAGATGATACAATATTCGTAATAAACTGTTAAACCTCAAAAGTTGGAAAAAAATTTCCGGCACATAAAAATTGGTTAAAAACAGTTTAAACAAACATACGAAACCACACAAATCTATAAAAACAACAACCTGGCTCTGATACCAATTGTAGGATCGATAAAAACAAGTGATTTGTTTTACAAACACAAGTTATAAGAGAAGAGATGAAGGCGGATGAACAAGTAAACCACACACACACAATAGTAATAATACGGTTTAGGCGTAGGAATATGTGTGAAAGGAAAACTTGAACAACCAACCCTCAAGTGAGGGTTATTACAATGTATTTATAGGCAAGGAGCTAGGGCAACACTCCCTCTCCTTCCCTATTCCTTATTGGGCTTGGATCAAGCTTATGGGCCTTCTACATAAGCTTGACCTTAAACAAACATAAAGGCCATAATAAAGCTACCTATTACATATGAAATATAAATACTTGAAATCCTGTTTAGGAGTGATTCCAACAATCTCCCCCTCAAGTATATATGAATGTAAACGGTGAAGGCGCTTGATGTAATAGTAGCTGTGGACGTCTCTCGACATTCTTCTTTCTTGTGAGAGGAATTGTCTTGATTCTAACAATCTCCCCAGTGTAGAGAAATAGTTATCTTTGAACAGTTATGCTTCGACGTCATCTTTAACTTTGTTATGAGATCATTGTTCTTTGTGGTGAAAGTGATAGTATGTTGTTGTTGCGCATCGTCTGCTCAGCTCAGTCGCCTTCACGCTTAGTGTCTCCACGCCATTCTTCATCATGCTCACACGCTCTTTGACGTTGGAAATCAATACTGATGAAGTTCTTTAAGTCTTTGACTTTGTAGATTCTTTGAGTAGATGAAGAATCATTCTGACTGTTGTGTTGCATTGGATAGAACTTCCATTAGTGATGATGTTGGCGTGAGCATGAGAAGAATCATCACGATCATCCCGCTCCGGAGCTTCCATAAGAAGAAAACATTTCAAACGGTTAGTAATATGCGGTTTCCGGCACTTACAAGTTTGAACTTCGAGTGTGTTAACAAAGATAGTGTGAAAGCACAACTCTAATTCTTACAAAGGCCGCTCACGAGCTGGAGTCCCACAAGTGAGATAACGCGATGTACCGAAGTACATCTGAGATTCAGATGAGTCACCGAGGTACACGAAGCATCACCTCACGCATCGTAGACCGTTTGAGACACACTCCGCGTAATCCACGGGAGTTACCGGAAGTGACCTGCTGTCGCATTGCTTGATGTTGACCCGGCGGAGTTTCCATTCAATCACTGAGGATCACAGATGTGAACCTCTCATAAATGTTCTCGGCAGATTGCTAAGATCTGTGAAGGACTCGATATGAACCATTGATGATCTTATTGTTGATCATCAAGTGATTAAATGTCAAGTGTTCCTAAGAGATCTTTTGATAAATCTCGTGGCTCTAGACTCAATAGTGCGTTTTGGTTTTTCTGAGCGGAGACTAGGGAGAGGGTCTCCTTCTTCAATACCAGCGATCTCAAAGAGAAAGCCAATAGTTTGCGTAGGGTTCCCTGTGAGAATGAAACAAGCTTTTGTTGAGAAACACTTGAGTGGCTAAGAAGGTTTAGTGAATGCGTCACTGGGTCCATGACGACTTTTAATCTTCAATACCGGTGTCACTAAGTGACAACCAATAGCATATGAATTGAACCCGGTTCTGCGCCTAAGTTGAATAACTGGAGGGCTATTTCTTTTCACCCTTTAATTTACATTTCTTTTGATTCTTCAACTCCTTCTTTCTCCGATTCTCATTTTCTCCTTTTTATAATCATTCCTAAGGACTTCTAACACTAACTAATGGTAGTGTCTTTGGGTAGATCCCTCCTCCGGCTCAAGGATCATAGGACGGTTATTCCTAACCTTAGTCACCTTATAACTCCATGACTAACCTATGTTTGCCATTAAAACCACTGTATGATAAAATATCTCTCAAAGGGTTTGTTAATGAAAAACATGTTTGAACCATTGTGAGAGATGATGTTTTGCATAAATACTCCCCCTCCACATGTGCTTAATAGTTTTAATGGTTAAATGCACAGTGAGGAAAGAGCGCGCACTTTTTGAATTGATCCACTGAAGATAGACAATCCCCTGCGAGACACGGTTACGTTGCATAGTTAAAGAGTTACATTGTCAGCTTTTAGGTGACAACTAGCTTTAATAACTACCTTGAAGGTGTAGACAAACCTTGGAAGGTTGTCAAACCCGTTAGAGTTCATGTCTATCAAGAGTTTCTCGAATGGTACATTCTACTCGACAAGTCCTTTTGAGACACGCTTACATCACTAGCGAACTAGCTTGAAATTATTACCCGTCCAGGACAAGTCTTTTCGAGTTACTACAGTTTAGTACCGTCAATTCGTTGGTTAAGTTCGAGGTACACAGATTCATTTGCATTTTGTACAACATATTTCTTATCACACAATTTTCTCCCCCTCAAAATGGCATATTAAAGTGTTATTTTTGAAACGTTTGAGAATAAATTTGACCATTTCGAGTGTTGGGAAGACGATTAATGAGAACAATTTTGAACAAAGTTTTGAATCAAGTACTCTCCCTCAACGAGTGATATAAACGGTTGAGGTTTTGAAAATCATAAGGGAAAGTACTTGTTCTTTTGAGCAAAACCTTGAAAAGTGAAAGGTTTGATAGGTTTTACTCAAAAGTAAGAAGCTTTCGCTCCTTTTATAAGGATTGTGGCACTGAAGCGTACCATCGGGTCCTTTATTTACAAGTACGGGTTGTACACTGTTATGTGTGCACAAGCCACTTTGAAGAAGTTTCAGAATCAGTTTCCCCCAAACTGACAACTGTCTTTAGCAGATTTGAAACTTTGATGAAGTCTACATTTCCTCTAACTTTTGAAGGTTTCAGTATGCAGCGGAATTTGTAGATGAGCAGTAAACCATACAAAGAAAATCTGACTAATTGCGGAAGATCCGTTCGAGGGTAACATGCTAGAAATCAACAAGATCTTCTCACGTATTTGGGTAACTTCACACAAGATCACCCGTGAAAATGAGACGATAACTCCAAAGTTAGACGTTTGAGCCACAGATCGTCTTATTTCTTCCCCCTAATTTAAGGAATTCAAGAAGGCATTGGGTTTTCGCAAAGAAGCATGTAGAAGAACAAGAAAGCAATGACCACCTACACACTCTCTCCCCCTCGATGTTTTCAATGATTCAGAATCATACACCAAGTATGTTGATGATGAATTGAAGACAGCGAAACCATGTATAAGGAGACAGTGAAACCATGTATGTCCAATTGATCGAACAAGTGTGAAGTACCAAAAATATTTCGAGAGAGTCAACTGCGATAAAACATCTCTGTTCATAATGTTGATCATCACCGTCATTGTTGTTGGAAGCGCTTTGATCTTCTTATAGAAGATTCGGTTGTTGTTGTAGATTCAGGTGTATCAGAAATTAGAATATTATCGGTTGTGCAAATGGAAACATTCGATACATCCAAGCACGACTTTTGGCGAATCTTTAACCAGAGGAGCAAGCAATGTTTCCAATTCATGACGATTAAGTACAATGGTGGAACAGCTGATGGATCATGATATTTTTTACGATGAGAAACGGGTCCTAACGCTGTTTTGCAGAGAGGAGCCATAGCTGTTGTACCTGCATAGAAAAATAGAAGGGGGGCAAGAAAGAAGAAACATGGATCCCCAAGTGTAACCGGGTTCCACATGTTAGAAGCATAAAGATGTAGTGTCAATTATCTTCTTGACACCTGAACATGATATTTTGATGATTTCCTTTCCTTCCTCAGGGATGGATGTAGAGGGTTTCACACTTGTTATGGTGCAACTACTTAATATCTTGCCTGTAGGAATCCACCTAAGACCAACAGTGTTGAAAACTCTACTCGTTGGTATCCATCTAAGGTTAGATCTAAGGGATGTTGAAACTTCTTTTGGGAAGAATTTGCGTCCTATATTGATCCACCTATTAGGTTTCTGAAATTTTACGTTTAGATCAACGGGTTTATTTCTAACTATTTGAGTTAACTTAGGTTTTGGTTTGCTACTACAAGCAGTGTTCAGTAATACACTCGAAGGTGATACACTAGGTCGTGAACCTCAGATTCCATCCTGTTGGAGTAGTGCCCTTTTCCTAGCTTTTTCTAGATCACAGTTCTTGTACGCGTCTTTTGAATCATATGAATCTTTACTTTTAATGCTCAGTTTAGACACAGTGTTTGAACTAGTCCTAGATTGGCAAGGAGCGACCACTTGTTGAGATATAACAGAAACAGGTATAACAGAAACAGGATTAATAGAGACAGAAGCATTATTCATTAGCCCGGAATGTGGAGTGACTGGTTTTAACAAATGATTATTCTCAACAACTTGGGAGGCAAATCGTGTTTTTGAAGATTTAGAACGTTCAGATTTAAAAGCAGTTGGTTGTCTAACTACTGATTGATTTCTGATTGGTTGAAGAGACGATTTCCCCAAGATTGTTGGTTTTGTAAACTTAGTATCCACACTCTTGCCAGTTAATCTTCTCAGTTTGTTTTGTAAAGCAACATGTGCAAGCCCCTTTGCTTGAATTTGAGCCTTTAAATGCTCATTTTCTTTTACTAATAAATCCACATGATTACTTTGTTCATTTGAATCTTTGACCATTGTGTTCTCGAGGAAAAGATTTGTTTTGTAATTTAAGCTCAAGAGAGATGCAATGTGCCTCTAGTTTTGAAAAATCTGTATGAAACTTGGCAATGGTCTTTTGAGAAGAATGATTTCAGATTCAAGAGTTTGATTTGACGTTTCAGTTGAATTGTTAACAACTAAGGGCTTAGACATGAGATAGTTGTTCGGACATTGTGCAACACACCGGTCAACCTCTCCTTCATTACTAAATTCAGGTTGCTCAGTATGTTGTGTCGCATTTGCAGTCAGAATATGATCAACAGTAGATTGTACCTCGACCATCTGTTCTGTGTCAGTGTCATAGGTGGGTAAGATATCTTCCTCAACCATTTGTTCTTCGTCACAGTTGGGCTCTGATAACACTCAGATTGTGCATGTTTTTAGTAGCATTATGTGTACTTTTATATCTGTTATTTGGTTATATGTGCGTGATTTTAGTACTTAATCGTATCTAAAGATGTTTGTCTAGTATTTATAACCAAGTGCAGGGTAATGGAGGAAAATGTGGAAATATGCAGCTAATCGAAGATTCCCGTTTCAGTAAAGCTAAGTCTCAAGTACCTTTGAAGTCCTTAGTGATTGAAGAACCAAGTTCTACAAGTTAGAGTGAAGAGAGAAAAATCAAGTTTCGTATCTCAGAAGATCCAACCGATCCGTTATACCTTCACCGGATCGGTTGGAAGTTGGTTGGAATTAGTATTTTTGCCATAGCCGACCGATCGGTCGCAACCCGCAACCGGATCGGTCAGAGTGTTATTATTGAAGACCAACCGGATCGGTTGGTCGTATGACCGATCCGGTTGGAGAAGCTGCAGTTGTCAAATCTTCATCACTAAGCTTTCCCTTTGCATCCAAACGATTCTAGGTCCTTCCCTTGGTGTATTCTAGTCCCTTCCTCACTCCTTGGAGGCCAAGTTAAGCATTTAACATCCTAGGCCTTGGAAATAGTATAAATAGAGGCTAATTGTGAGCATATGAGACACACCTCAATTACAAAGCTCTCTACTCATCAAACCAAGCCTTAACCTCTTAAAATTCGTCCTTAGAAATCCAGAGAAGTTTGGAGTTCCAGAAGTTCCACCTTTGGAGGCCAAAACACCAAGAAGTCCACCACGATCCTTTGGGAATCATTACTTGTCATTTGTAATCTTATTCCAAGCATTGTAAGACTTTTAATCATGTTTTCTAATGATCAAAGTTATGAGTTTATGTTCATGTTTGTTATGAGTGGCTAGTTTCTTTATGCACTTGCTTAAATGATGTTGATTATCATATGATTAGTTAGTGATTGTGTTAACATGTTTTAATTCAATTTCAAGTTAATTCTAAGATCCAATTGTGCTTAAGTTTCATAGTGACATTTGTTAATCAAGTTTGGCTAATTGGTAGTAATCGTTGGGGTCAAAAGAACTTCGTGTTATTCAACTAGTCATAATCATTTTGTCTATGGATGATTGTTTTTACCCATTATTCTTGATTAAACAAAGGAACTAAGGTGTGGTTGTAATAGAAACGCCTTTTGATTATCAAAATTGGATTGGTTGGAAACATCTAAATGGTCGTAAGATTAGTTGTTGAGAATCAATTGTAGCCTTTTGTCTATGATCGGTTACCTTTTGTATTGACCATTTCTTAAGCAATTTGATGAGCAAGTGGATGTTTTTGTGTTTAAGTTTATGAATGTAGACTTATGAAACTTGGATTGATCTTGAATTGATTGGTTAAACTTAAAGCTTGTTTTTATGAACTAAAATCTTGACGAAGGTTTAACTTGTAAGAACAATAGATTAGTTTTCAACTAATTATCACAACCAACATGTTAAGTAGTTAACACAATCACATTAATCTATGATATGATACTAGTTTAAGCAAGTGTAGTTTTTAATCATCTGAATTTCATCATATCTATTTTCTTTGTTATATGTTTTTGATAGACTTCGTTAATTCAAACTTGTGCTCTGATTCACTCAAATCCCTGCGAACGATCCCGACTTACCTTCATAATCTTGCTATAACGGACGAGTATACTTGCTCGTATGTGTTATTGGTAATATTGGTAATTCACCTTTTACAAATTTAAAACTTGCACCAACTGGGCACATCAGGCTCGGTGTCGTAGTTAAGTATGATATCTTCTCCGGATCTGCTGCTGTCATCCTTCTTTTCCAATGCTACAACCTCATTGTCCGCATTACCGACATTTGCAGTAATCACAACATTCTCAACGTCCATTTGAGCATTCCTTTCATGTACATCAACTCTTTTACCTTGCACGACTGCGGGATATCGGGAATTTGATGATGCCTGACGCTTCAATGCCGAGCGAGCCATGTATCCTTCTTTCAATGCCACAAATGGATCTTTATGATCAGAATCCATTTCACTCCCCTGCAGAAGAATCAAAGAGAAGAAAAGGTGCAAAGTCGATATAGCACTCAGAAGGTCGATATAGTGAATTGCAATTTCCCTCTCAAAAATAATTTTGAAAAATTTTGACTCTCAAAATTTGAAATTCACTATAAAATCCAATTCTAAGGTTGAAAGAAAAATTTGAGTTATGACAATTTTGATGCCAAATTTTACCCGAAAAATTTGAATTTAGGCCCAAAAATTTGAATTTTTGACCAAAATTTTCACGGTTAAACCAAAATTTGAATCTCGCGTAAAAATTAAACGTTTAGTCTCCTCGAAAAATTAAATTTTGATAACTTGTGTTGGTGGATCTTTGTAGTCGAATGAAACGTTGTTGATGAAGTGTCCTTAGGCGTAGAAATCACAATAACCAAGTAGCACTTAAGCGTAAAAACACCAAAGTTACGCGTAACAATGAGAGTTACGCGTAGTTTTAGCTTACGCGTAAGCAGGGAAAAAAGCACTAAAGTTATGCGTAGACAAAAGTTAGGCGTAGAAAGTTAGGCGTAGGATTACCTTATGCGTAGACCTAAGTTTACGCGTAAAGTGAATCTTATGCGTAGAATTTCTACGCGTAAGCTTATGCTTATGCGTAATTTTAGGGTTTTGCCCAAATGATCTTTTACACTTCACAGTGCAAAAGATATCCAAAGTCGACGTATTTTCGGACTTATCCAAGTAAGAAAACACGGAATAAACCAGGAAAATGAAGATCAAACCAAGGAAAATCTTACGCGTAATTTTAGGGTTTTGATACGCGTAGGATTACTCGTAACTTTGATTCTGCCCAAATGTGTTTCTAAACCAGTTTTTTGTTATGGAATAGCTTCAATAGTACCAAAAGAACACAAAAGTGTGAATTTTGATGTACCAAAACTGCTAAACGGGATACGCGTAGAACGGCACCCACGAACAAAAACAAGCTTAAAAACGTAAATCCACGCGTAAAGTTTGAAACTTTTTGCCAAAAACAAGTATTTTAACACCTCAAAACATTGAAAGTACAAGAATCTTGGATTAAAAAGTGTAAAAACGAGTTTTTAAGATAACCAAAGATTGCGTTATCTTTACGCGTAAGACCCAAAACCAAAACTTCAAAAACAAACGAGTACACCCAACTATTTGGCGATTGATACCACTGTTAGGTCACTAGTTTTACAAACACAAGTTATAAGAGAAGAGATGAAGGCGGATGAACAAGTAAACCACACACACACAATAGTAATAATACGGTTTAGGCGTAGGAATATGTGTGAAAAGAAAACTTGAACAACCAACCCTCAAGTGAGGGTTATTACAATGTATTTATAGGCAAGGAGCTAGGGCAACACTCCCTCTCCTTCCCTATTCCTTATTGGGCTTGGATCAAGCTTATGGGCCTTCTACATAAGCTTGACCTTAAACAAACATAAAGGCCATAATAAAGCTACCTATTACATATGAAATATAAATACTTGAAATACTGTTTAGGAGTGATTCCAACACTTTGGATTTTGGTGGAGGAGGGGGGAACAAGGGAAGTGGGATTTGAGCTGGAGGTGTGGGAGGAAGAGTGTTGCAGAGACAGTTGGTGAGTTGGTGAAGACAGGGATTTGGCGGGTTTGTGGGGTTGACTGGTTTGACATGGGTTATTATTATGAAGGGGGTCCAAAAGCAGGGGTCCAATTGGTTGGCAGGGGTTCATTTGGTTTGTGACAAGGGTCCAAGGTCAAAAAGGTTTTAATAAACAAGGACCTAATGTGTAATTTCTGAAAATACAGGGACCAATGCTGCCAATTCTGCAAAGTTGTTCCAAGGGACTAAAAGTGACAAGCTCCAATAGTATAAGGACTAAACTTGACATTTTCAAAATTTCCAAGGACCATTTTTGCCAATTTTGAAACTTTGAGGACCAAACTTGTAATTTCTCAAAACTTTTGATATTTTTCACCAAAGGACTAATTTTGACAAGTTATGATTTTAAAAGGACCTTTGGTGATTTTTCTTTTGAAATTAGGGCTCGGGACTATTTCGACAATTTTGAAACTTGGGGGACTGAAACTGCCAATTATGCAAACTTAGCTCATTTTTCATCCGATTTTGAACATTTTGCATCTGAAACATATAAAATGCAATTTTGGAATATTTTTAGTATTTTGATGCATTTCTGAGCATTTTTAAACGTTTTGCAGTTCAGATTTGACCAAAAATGATGAGTATTTACACACTCATCAATCCCCACACTAAACTATTGCTAGTCCCTAGCAATCTTTTGAGAAAAATTAATGGATTTGAATCTCTTTACCAAAAGCCATTACTTCTGGAGTAGCCAAATGTTTTAGTTCAAGTAAGAACCATGGTACATCGATAACCATGTGGTTTTGAGCAAACCACCAAACTTCCAACGGATTTGATTTGTCTTTACCGTAAGCCGTTTGCTTCGGACTAGCCAACTCTTAGATAAATTATTATCTTTGGTGAGCTGATTACCAATTATGGTTTTTCCACTTGCCTTTACCACAAGCCATAAACTTGCGGGCTAGCCAACTCTTCACTTTTTAGGATATGGTGAGGTGAATACCATACAATTTTGGGCAAATTGCAAGCCGTCAACGGATTTGAGATATCTTTATCAAGAGTCGTTTGCTCTGGATTAGCCAATCCTTTTGTTTATTAGACATGGCGGACTGATAACCAAATGAGTAAGTGCAAAACACTTACTCCAAAAAAAAATTTTTGGCCAAAAATGGGGAATTGGGTGGTATAATTACATGATAAAATTCGTGAGAATTCCCCACACTTAGAAATGAATATTGCCCTCAATATTCAAAGTACCGGCGGTTATGCCGAAACAAAGAACGTAAAAGGGAAATACTACGGCCATTATTTGAAAGATTTTTTTTTTTTTTGAAACTCTTATATATACACAACATGTGGGGCAACCCCCCCACACTAGGGTGGTACACACGGGTGAAAACCCATGTTTAGCTACTGTTTTTGATTACCGAGTCGCTAGCTTGACTCGACCCCGAATTAATTTGTTCATGGGGAAGTAAGGTGGAAGAGACAATCTCCATCGGACTTTCATTCAAGATGTTTGGGCAAACATTTGAAGCACGTGAAAGTTCCACACCGATGAGATATATTCCCGGCTCAAGAGAATGAGAAATGCCGGGGTCAAAGATGGTATCTTCACTCTCGTAGGAGTTAAGACATGGAGAAGAAATGGGAGGAGAAGGCAAAGTGTCAATTACTTGACAACGGGTGGGATAGGTGGGCAAAAGATTAGTTTGAGGAACATTAACGGAATGTTCAGAAATCTTATCCACCACTTTAGAAGTCACAACATCCGTGTTGGACTTAAGAAATATCCGAGAGTGAACTCCCTTGAAAGGTAAGATACCAGGTTTGAAAACTTTATCCTCAGAGAGGAATGAAACGCAAGTATCAACCATGGTAAAATCCTCAATGGTGGATGAGTTACTCATGGATGAAAGGGGATGTAGAGCATTTTGCTCAAAAAGCTCATCCTCAATTCCCGGAGGAAGAGGATCGATGTGAGCGAGTTCACCGGCGAACTCCTCATGGAAAAGTCTACTCCTTTCGGAAGGAGGAGGCAATTCAAATGTAGACGACTCATACTCAGGAAGAGAAATATGAAAAGTAGGAATGCCACTACTCTCCTTTTCAGTATGATCGTCATCAAAGCGGAATACATCAAATTCCGGAAGAGAATCATTGGAAAAAGCCTCAAGCTCAGAAAATGGTTCGGGCTTTTCCAAGATAGAGTCACTATCCTCAATGGGGATAGGAGCTGAAGCTGGTTTAGCACAAAATGATTCGATCTTAGAAACGAGGAGATTTACATTGAACAATTTTTCACGAAGTATCTCGTCCTCAATTTCCAGATCATCAGAATCTCTCACTTTCTCTAAGCTAACTAGCTCAGAAGGTAACTCCTCGACATAATCGATGTCTCCATAAGATAAAGAATCGTCAAACGAAGTACAATCGTTGTCAGAATCGGAGAACATCTCGACATGATCGTTTGGGATGTCAAGAGGAGGAGAAGAATCATCATCAAGAGGCTCATCAAACATATTACCGGAGATAACCTCGGACTCACTTGGGGTTGGGACAAGGTTCTCAACTCAAGACGGTTCCGTTTCCAGAATAGTGCTAAGATGCTCGTCCCCCATTAAAAGGTTATCCGAAGGTTCTATGGTAGATAGGCAAGATAAGGGCGGAGAGTGGACATGTGCGGTACTTTGTGGGCTTGAGGTATGCACCTTGTCCTTTGTCATCTCCCAATCCTCCTCATCCTCGTCATCGAGACGGCAAGCCTCGTTAAATAGGATAAGCTTTTGAGCTGCTCGCTCCTCGGCTAGAAATCTTTCATTGAGAGCTGCTTGTTCCTCGGAAAGTTCTTCAAGGATACAAGGATATTGATCGATGACGGGAAGTTGTGGGGGTTGGACATTGTCAAAACTGGAAGTGTTATAACAAGGATCGGGTCCAAAGTAATTATGATTCCACGATTGACATTGATAATCATCATGAGGACCCCCATACTTAGCACAATGAGGGTATTGGGGAGAGAAATTTTGAAACGATGTTTGATCATTGAAATGATGAAAATACGGTTCTGGTTCGTATAACTTTTGTGGAGGGTAGTTGAAATTGTTTTGAGGATAATTGAAAGAGTTTGGGTTAGAATCATAAGCGAATGAATTCTCGGCACAAATCGAACAACATCCATTGAAAAGATAGATTCCACACCACTCGCACATACATTTGTAACAACGAAAACCTTGTGGTAACAAGTCTCCACAACCGTAGCAATAACTTTGATCAAACGAAGATATTTCGGGCTCGGGAATAGGAATCGAGGGTTCAACAACATCACATAAAGCGGTATTTCCCGAAGTTGAATCATGACGAAGTTCAATTAAGAAGTTTTGAATCATGTCATTTCTGGCCCTAAAGAAATCGTCGGTAAAACGCTCTGAAGATTCCGGAGTTGGGACAAGTGGTGTGCTCTTAGAGCTAGCAAGTTCCACCACTTCCGTTATGGTCTCCGGTGTTTGAACGGGTTCATCGTAATCAATTCTAATTCTCGACCTTTTTTCATCGGCTTGAATTTGCTCGATTAGATTACGGGCTCTAAATTCAAAGAAATCGTCCTCGTAACCCTCGATGAGTGCTTGAGGTAGCTCCAACGTTTGAACGGGTTTGTCAACATTAGAACGTATTTCGGGTTGTGGCGGGTGGTCAAAATAACCTTGAAAAGAATTTTTTATGGATAATTCGCACAAATTGCAAAATTCGCTTGAACTAGGCCTTCCACACCGCTCACACACACTTGTGACGATGATGTTGATGATTGTCGACATAAGAATTAAACATATAGAGGGTTAAAGAGATAGAATTAAACGGTTTTGTGGTTAAAGAAGAGTAGAATCAAACGGTACGAGAGGGTAAGAGAAATAGAATCATACGGATAAGAGGAATGAGAAGAGTATTTTTGGATTTTTGGATTTTTATAAGAAAATATAAACATATATAGATGGTATGAACAATGAGTGAATATTCAAATCACTAATCTGCTAAACATAAGATAATTAGCACACTCCCGGCCGGCGCCAAAATTTTGATCCGTTCCAAACCGTCAAGTTTTCTCACACAAACCGGCCACTTGTGAATGGCCGACCGTAAGAAACTTAAAACGGTTCAGAAACAAATGCAATGAAGATCAGGGGAGTATAGTGTTTCCCCGGGTCGTTATGTCCCAACGAGCTGTGCGAGAATAATCAAACGTGTAGTGATCGAGAGATTTGAACGGAAAATAGGATTGTGAATGATTATTATAACTACAGAAAAAGCCTAAAATTACAAGGGCTTAAATACAAATTAAAGAGAATTAAAAAAAAAATAAAAAATATTAAATAAACGCTATCACTATTTTTAAAATTGATGAACGTTTAAAACCTAAAACTTACGTTTAAATAAAATTACGTGAACGTACTAAATAAAATGTGAAAATAAAGAAGGAAAAAGCCTACAAATATGAAAATGATATTTTTACAAACCTAATGATAAGAGAAAAATTTTAGAAAAAGAAAATTATTTTTATAACTATTTATCTAATTATTATTAATTAAAAACTATTTTTAACTATTTAATATTAGCCTAAGATGCAAGAAAATAGGAAATAAAGCTAGAAAAATAAAATTATGACTTAGAAAAATCTAAAATAACAAAAGAGAATTTTCAAAACTATTTTTGTATTTTTTGAATATTTTTCTATTTTCTAGGAATTAAAAACTATTTAAAACTAATTAAATTACTTAAAAATACAAATTTAACTAAGAAAAATCTGAAAAAATATTTTTTTGTCTTTTTATATTTATCTTAACTTAATAAAAATGAAAAATTATTTTTTTGAACCTTTTCTTAATTAATTGTATTAAATGCTAATTAAAAATGCTTAAAAACTAATTTAAATTAAGAAAAATAGCAAACAGGACAGGAAAAATATGAAAAAATTCAAGATAAGCCTAAAATAATATTGAGAATCTAAGAAAAATATAAAAACATGGGGTTGTGTGCAAGAAATTGAAACTGCTCTTGCAAGTGCTTGTGAATAAGCACTTTGAATAAGCCAAATGAAAACAAAAAGCTACCCAACTGTAACAGAAGCTATATTAAGCTACAAGAACTCAAAATGAACAAGTAACAACAACACTTAACCTCTGAATAGCCAACTGCTAAGAATTGGATGATTTAAGTTAATGAGCTAAAAACAGTTTCTGGGGGGCTACTTGCAGCTTAAAAATAAGCACTTAAATAAACTGGAAACTAGAAAACAAAAGTGGAAACCTCAATTAGACCTGGGTGAGAGCTTGTAAACCAAAAAGGAGACCTTGATGAGCTCAAATGAGCTTTGTGCAAGCTCTGCAAAACCCCTGTGCAGACTCAGTATCAACTGAGTCAGTGCACAGGGCAAATAAGGCCATGTTTACAAGCTAATTTGGGACTTATAAAAATTTGACAAAAATCTATAAAATTCACAATAAGAAAATAGACCAGAGTAAGATTTTAAAACCACAAGTTTCACTGAATTTAACTAAAAAATGAGCCCATGAAAAATCAACTCAGTTGGGCATAAACTAACTTTTTGCACATTTGACCTTTTTTGACAGAATTGAAAGATTGACTTTTTTGAGATTTGGATCAAATTTGTGAACTGACAATGATATTTAAAGGTGAAGTAAGACTAATACAGGCTATATCTACTGAGTTTAACACTAAATACAAGTTTACACTAGCTAATTCAAACTGAAATGGAAACTAGGACTGAATTTCTGCAACTTTGACTTTTTCTATGCTAACATGAGCACTAATGCCATTTTTATCTCTATCTATCCTAACTGAAACTACACTAGTGAAACTTAACCAGTTACTAAACCTCTAACACAAATACTCAGCTAGTGCCAAACACTAGTTAATCCCACTGAAATGTAATTTACCTAATCAAGAGCTCAATGCCACTCTATAACAGGTTTCATTTATGATTTAACCACTCAGTGGAATCCTAAAAGTGCAAGAATGATAATCATATCAGACAAGTTAGAGCTAAACTACTTAGGTAATACAACACCAGTGTAAAAGATATTTCAAGAGCAAATTTGAATCACTTACAAGTGTGCAGCCATGATGCAGCTTAACTCATTACCACAGTCCACTATCCTAACTGATATAAACCCCCAAATGAGACTTATTTCAACCCATTTTCACAATTAGCACCAGCAAATCAGATCAGTTACAACCTTGTAACTGCAAGTTGACTTTTGTTGTCCACTTATGAAAATTATGCAATACCCACAGAAGTTGATCCACTTAACTTAAATAACTTTTAAGAAGCTAAAACAAGTTATCTTGAATCACTCAAGCAGATTAAAACTTAATTTTGATAAGACATGATTTTGGCGGGAAACATAAGGAAAACATAAAACTGGAATTTGATTGCTAAAACAGATGAATTGATACACAACTTACTTGTTCCTTACATAAAAGCTTGAAACCCAGCTAAAAGATTACATTTAAAAAGTAAAACGATTACATGAATTTAAGTAATTGGTCTAAAAACAGATGACAACCCTTTTCTCTGTCTTCTCTCTTCATTTATAAGCTTCATTAGGGTTTTTCTTCTCAATCCTGGCCATTGATTTGGTACTTTTGATCTCACCCTTTGATTTCTCATATTGGCGCCAAAATTGAAGATAATGGAAAAATCCACTATATCTGATAACTTGTAGATGAGGGATCATTTAATGTTCTTTGGATTTTGGTGGAGGAGGGGGGAACAAGGGAAGTGGGATTTGAGCTGGAGGTGTGGGAGGAAGAGTGTTGCAGAGACAGTTGGTGAAGACAGGGATTTGGCGGGTTTGTGGGGTTGACTGGTTTGACATGGGTTATTATTATGAAGGGGGTTCAAAAGCAGGGGTCCAATTGGTTGGCAGGGGTTCATTTGGTTTGTGACAAGGGTCCAAGGTCAAAAAGGTTTTAATAAACAAGGACCTAATGTGTAATTTCTGAAAATACAGGGACCAATGCTGCCAATTCTGCAAAGTTGTTCCAAGGGACTAAAAGTGACAAGCTCCAATAGTATAAGGACCAAACTTGACATTTTCAAAATTTCCAAGGACCATTTTTGCCAATTTTGAAACTTGGAGGACCAAACTTGTAATTTCTCAAAACTTTTGATATTTTTCACCAAAGGACTAATTTTGACAAGTTATGATTTTAAAAGGACCTTTGGTGATTTTACTTTTGAAATTAGGGCTCAGGGACTATTTCTGACAATTTTTGAAACTTGGGGGACTGAAACTGCCAATTATGCAAACTTAGCTCATTTTTCATCTGATTTTGAACATTTTGCATCTGAAACATATAAAATGCAATTTTGGAATATTTTCAGTATTTTGATGCATTTCTGAGCATTTTTAAACGTTTTGCAGTTCAGATTTGACCAAAAATGATGAGTATTTACACACTCATCAGTATGGGTCATGGATTTTGGGTTTTACCCAACTACATTCAATGTATCTAATCAATTGGTCAAGTACTTAGATTTTTACCCATTACATTACCCATTACAATATATACTAAGCATATATAAGTACATATCATATTATGTAAACACTAGTTGTTATACATATGTATTTCTATAAAATGTAAACACTATTACTTGTTAAGTGTTTTATATGAAAATTTAAGTGTGTTAGTAAACTATTGGCTCAAACCATTTATGTATTTTATTTGTTTCGTTAAAATGGTTTTATGTTTGTTATCGACAAAACATTAGAAGATCGTAAATTATAAATAAACATTTTTACGGCTTATTTGTATTAACAATCCTCTTCATAACATGAAGGTGTGAAGTGTTGGGAATAACCTAAAAACAAGAACAAACACAAACTACATACATAATATCAGGCCTAGAGGCAGTTAAATACATGAGAGAACCTATCATGGATCTGTATAAATGCACATCCACATCATCAGCTTCCTCATCGTTTTTCAACGCCACCTTGGTCTCCATTGGGTTTATTGCAGTCTTCACATTTACAAGGTCAAACTTCTTCAGCATCTCAGCAACATACTTGTCTTGAGAAATAAAAAGCCCATCTGGCTTCTGTTTGACTTGCAATCCAAGAAAGAATGTGAGCTCACCCATTGAACTCATCTGAAATCTGCCTTTCATCAAGGCCTCAAACTCTTCACACCAAGGCCTTCTTGTAGAGCCAAAGATGATATCATCTACATAAACCTGCACCAGCATGATATCCTTCTTGTCCTTCTTAATAAACAAGGTCTTGTCAATGGTTCCCCTTTTGTATCCATGCTTCTTAAGAAATGTGGAGAGTGTAGCATACCAAGCTCTAGGAGCTTGATGTAGTTCATACAAGGCTTTGATCACCTTATAAACCTTCTTAGGATGAGCAGGATCCACAAAACCAGGAGGTTGAGCAACATACACTTCTTCATCTATAATGCCATACAGAAAGGCACTCTTGACATACAACTGGTAGACTATGAACCCCATAAAAGAGGCAAAGGCCCAAAATAACCTCATAGCTTCTATTCTAGCCACAGGAGCAAAAACATCATCATAGTCTATACCCTCCTCCTGTCTGTAACCTTGGGCTACTAGTCTAGCATTATTTCTAACAACTACTCCTCTTTCATCCCTCTTGTTCTTGTAGACCCATTTTGTGCCAATAATCTTTACTCCATGAGGTAGATCTACAAGAATCCACACCTTTTGTAGCTTAAACTGCAACAACTCCTCTTGCATAGCTTCAACCCAACTTTCATCTGTAAGAGCATCAGTGATCTTTGTGGGTTCCTTTTGAGAAAGAAAACATGCAAACAAACAATGTTGTTGATCTTTGTGATTGTTCCTTTGCTGCTTCTGCATGATTAGCATTTTATCTATAAGCTACGAGTTATAAATGCATGTATATATATCATTAGTGTAACTATGTAAGTGTATAACTGTAGATTTCATTTCATTTGTCGTTCACACTCCATCAATGGATCACCTCCTTCACGAAACTCCTATCTTCATAGCAGAATATAATATGTTCATACCAAATGCAACATCAATTCAAATCCAACAAACTTCATTCATATTTGTTGTCCAACAACCGTTAAATATTTAGTTATCAATTACAAGTTTGTTTTTTTATTAGGCAGCCCAAGTTATGCATTGTTGTGTATTTTAGCTTAAAAATCACGGTAATAACTCATCAATTTACTCATACATTACGCAATCAACAATTAGATACAATTCGTGCAACGCACGGGTTTACCATATAACATGTGAAGAGACTATTTTAATTTTAACTTTTAATGTAAAGAAACTATTTTAAAAAAAAAGTATTGATAACGTCACAACTTAGAAACATAATAACAAAAATTATTACCAAACAGGGCCGTCCTATCGTTTTTGGAGGCCCTGTGCGATCATTATAATGTACACTTATTAAACACGAATTTTTTTGCATATTTGTAAAACTAGTTAAGGTCAAAAAGAAAGATATTGCTTTAGTTAGTTAAGTCTTCAAAAACATTAAAGCGGAAAAAAAACGTCAAACTTGTAACGTTATAAATTTTTGTTTGAATTTTTTTGTATAATAAATAAGATAATTTTATAAATACACAAACCTATCATACTAAATTAAAACTCATACTAAATAATTTTCTCAACCTTGAGGGTTGAAATTGTCATATTTGTAAACCATCTTTCACTAAATTAAAACGCATAGTTATAAGAGAATAATGTACAAACTACATAAGCTAAAGGGTGTAAAGTGCGAAACATTTAAACGTATCTTCTTCTTCAATGTAACAGACACCCACAACCCCTGTTTATGCATTTTGTTGAAAATCACTTAAAACTAAAAGTTTTTCATCTTACTTTATGTATGGATCAAACTATATCACATTTCACAACACATATGAGTCAAAATTATGCTCGAACTCGAACTAAATGTATATACGTGTCTATAATCCTGGTGCCCCTATAAAATTTGAGGCCCTGTGCGGTTGATCACCCCACACATGCTCAAATCTGGCCCTGTTACCAAACATTACACTACGAACAAGACTACAAACAAGACTCGAAAAACATACACAAAGAACTCAGTATGTTTATTTTGTGTAACAATCTTCAAAGATTTTTTGTGTGGGAACCAACCCCATCATAGATATATAAGAAATAATACTTCTTATTAAATATTCAAAACTTAAAAGAAAGATAAAAAAAATTAGATAGCCCAAATCAACTAAAATAAATCCTATACATTACATATAACTAATTACATAAAAATTATCCTACAAACATAAAATAAAATAAAAAGACAATAACAATAAAAAAAAACCTATAAACTTCTCAAAAGGCATCTAAATGCAACCATGTGCACATATTCAACCATCTGCACTAACATTACGTACAAAACACGTATTATTCAACCAAAAACCAAGCTGGTGCAACACACGGGTTGGTAAGGCCTCATATGTATAAGCATTTTATCACTTTTTATATAAGCATTTATCACTTGTGATATTGCATACACATTTATATTTCAAATCACAACTATCTAACATGTTCTTTAGTTCTTTTTTCGGACAAGTTCCTTTGCTGCCTCTTTTGCTGATTTTGTTGTTTCTCTTTCTCCTTTTTTGCATCCTCTTTCTCCTTTTTTTTTGTTGGACTTTCAAGTTTTCATCCTATGAAATTAGGAAATTCATCCAGTTATCTTTGTTATGAAATTGGTCACATAAATCTTCTAAAAAGTCATTTTTCTTTTTACCTATACTCCTGTTTTCTACTAGTACATCTATGTTTTCTTCTTTATCATTATCTCATGTGATAATTTCTCCAACATTTGCAGTTTCTACCATCACCATTTCTCCTATACCATTACCATTTTGACCTTCACCATCATCATCTTTCTCACTATCTTCTCCACCATTCCTTTGTTCGTCAACTCCTCCATCATCGTTACCATCGCTTCTACTAGGGCCTGCCTTATTATCTGCCGCTCTCACATCTCCTTCCATTCCTTTCTTGAATCATGTATTGAACCTATCCATAAACAATCTCAGCGTTTTATCTTCTCTGTACTTATCCATGCTTTCTTTTAAAACATCCTCCAATTCTTTATTCTCAATCAAAACCATTTTAAATTTTCCTTCTATTGCTTCATATATTTCCTGTTTTTTAAATAATAATAATAATAATAATAATAATAGTAGTAATAATAATAATAATAATAATAATAATAATAATAATAATAATAATAATAATAATAATAATAATAATAAAATATTTAAGCATTTATCACTTGTGATATTACATACACAGAACTATATCAGATCTTTTATTATTTGTGATATTTAAACCTATTTGTAAAGTAGCTAACCTATTTTTTGTTTCTAGATTTAATTCTCATCATCTTCTTCAATAACTTCCACCCTTCCAAACTCTCCTTTCTCCGTTTCTAACTCTTTTTCCTAGTCACCTTCTTCGAATCACACTTCTTTATCACAGGCCATTTACATTCCACCTTCATTTCATCAAACTTCGTGTAATGCAATCAAATGAGCTTTTCTTAACAAATATATCATACATAAAAAAAATATTTCAGTATGTATTGTATCTTGTGATATAAATAGGTAAAAAAAGTAAACTGTAACTACTAACTTACCGTGAACACTACATGCAGTCCAAAATACCATTTCTCGGATGTTCGATCATCCCAACTAACCTTGCTCACTTGAATACAGTCAAAAATGAAAGTGCACCATCTATATCTCTTATCACATCCAAAGACATGATGTTCCTCGACACATCATGCTTTAACATTGAGGAATTACTGCAGTTTATCAAGAGTTTGCAAACAACATCAGACAATTTATCTGGAACATAAAATCTGTGTAGTTAGTGCTTTGAATCACTTCTGATAAACTTTTTGTTATCCTTTTGTTTGCTTTAAACTGTGCTAAAAATGATTGGTAGAATGGGCCATCATGTTCTCTTATTGAGTCAGATTCTAGAGGATTAGGTCCCATTGGGATTCCTAAGTCTTCTCTTATTCTTTTTGTAGTAATTTTTAGAACATGTCCATTTGGAAATTTTAGCTCCATTCTGCTTACATCTAAGTTTTTAAGGATAAAATAAGGCAACTTTCAAGGATAAAATAAATTATGCTAAAAATGATTGGTAGAATGGAAATTCAAGCATGCTCCCGAAGCCCATCTCTCTGACCCTGGATTTCCTTTTTAGGCTCAACTTATGAGTAGCTTTAGCTCCATTGCGCTTACATCCAAGTTTTTAAGGATAAAATACGGCAACTTTCGAGGATAAAATAAATTGTGCTAAAGATGATTGGTAGAATGGAAATTCAAGCATGCTCCCGAAGCCCATCTCTCTGACCATGGATTTCCTTTCTAAGCTCAACTTATGAGTAGCATCATAAAATGGTTGGAATATTGATAACATCAAATAGTCCTGAATATTTAGTGTCAATTTCCCCCGTTAATGCTCGTTATTTATATCATTTATATGGATTTACGCTTGTTTTCCATTGTTTTACACTTTCAGGTAAATTGCGAGCATTGGAGCTAAAGAGACGCGGAAATGGAAACGTTACTAAAGGATTTATCACAGTATGCTTATTTTGAAGAGGTTACGGCGTAACTCGTCTCTCACATTACGCCGTAACTATTGCGTGACCTTGAAGTCCAACTCATCAAGAGGTTACGGCGTAACTCCTTCCAAAGATTACGACGTAACTCCATTAGGTCAAAAGAGGTTCCACGCCGCTGATACTTACGCCGTAACTACTGCATCACTTATGACGTAACCGTGTTTATTGAAGACTACGGCGTAACCACTTATAAGGTTACGCCGTAACTAGCAGATCTAGTGCATTTACGGAGAAATAGAAGGTTACGGCGTAACTCATCTTTTGGTTACGCCGTAACCCAGACCTGGCCTATAAATACCCCACGAATTCCAGCATTTCTAATCATCCCATTCCACACACAATACTCTGAGAACGTGGGAAAAAGCTCAAGGAAGGTCTAGGGAAGCATACGGAGCTGTTTCCAAGGGAGAAGTCACACCATTACGATAAGCTTTAGCGTTTATTATTTCTTTTACTTTCAATTCATGTATTTCGTACCTCTGAATATTGAATTAATATGCATGATTAATATGAGCGGCTAAGCACCCTTTGGTGCTAGCCTAGTTATGATTCCTTAATTATTTTGTTTGCGTTTACTTTTACTTCCGTACAATTATTTCTAAGTGTATGCATGCATAGTTCTTTGGTAGTCACCCCTGGTTCGGTAGTTCTGAATGGCGGTAGAGGCCAATTTCCTAGGAGATATGACCAACTGACCCTAGGTGAGCGGACTGAGACTTGAAGGGTAAGATATGACCAACTGACGACCCTTTCTACTTGTGCGATTTGACCAACTGATCACCTATCGTTTGGATGAACTTAAGAATTGGGGGGTGTAGTGTCTAAGTTCCTAACGGCCGGACACTCACTATTTAGAATCTAGCATGTAGCGGTACTTAATGACTTGGCTTAGGGGACCAGGAACAACAGGACTTATGACGGTGCGCCTGATTTCTCCTGTGGTGGCATCTTTGCTGATAGGTTAGGGCGAATTGACCAAATGCTGTCCTCTCGAATTTGACCCCACCTGAAGTAATTGGAAGTAGGTAGACGTAGATATAACTAGTTAGGAGGATTAACTAGGTTAGCACCACCATTCCTCTATTGATTACCTTTCTACCATTTAATTGCTTTTATATTCTGCATTAGTAGTTTAATTAATTAAAACCCTATCAAACCATTTATATTCTGTGACAATTCGACTTAGTAATTATCCCACACACATAGCTTTTGGGATGACCTCGGCTTTACCATTTACTACACTACACACGACCGGGTACACTGCCCGTTAGTGCATTAGGGTAGACCATAGGTATAGCGAGACACTATAAATATTAAGACCTGGTCAGTAAAACCTGCATCAACTATCATTTTTTACTTTAATGGCTTGAAATTTTCCCCACCTCTTCCTCATCCTGGTCATCCTGATCTTCCAGTTTTTTCGTTCCTTTCCCTCTAACTACCTCTTTCTTATTCTCGACAACAAAATCTTCATCACCCTGGTCATCCTCATCTTCCTGTTTTTTCTTTCCTTTCCCTTTAACTACCTTCTTCTTTTTTGGATCTTCTTTTATCTGTTTTTCAACCCCTTTTCTTTTACTGACCACCTTTTTTTATTTCTCTGCTAACTCTTGCTTCTTGGCAGCGCCTCTCGTTGTCGCAGGCGGCGATTCTGTTTTTGTTCTTTTCCTCTTCGGTGTTGTCTTTGTCTTGGCATCTCTTCTCGTTGTCTTTTCAACCTCATTCACTGATGCTTTTTCTACAACATCCTTGTTGCCAGATTTACGAGCATCCTTTCTTTTTATCTTCTTTCCCACTTCATTCTTTTTTGCATTCTTTACTTCTTCATTCATTTTTTTTTTCTTTTCAAGAACCTTTTTATTTATTTATTTATTTATTTATTTTATTTTTTATTTTTTCCCATTATTTTGAGTCTCTGTCTCTGTTGTAGGTTGTGGATCTTGTGATATCACAGGAATTTCTTAAGTATTTCTTGGCTGTGTTTCTTCTTCTATGTTTATCTCAGGTGATGCTTGATTTAAAGGTGTAACATATCTTGCTGGTATCAAAGTTGGTATCTCAGGTGATACTTCTTCCGTATTTGTTGTTGGTGTTTCTTCTGGTTGTTTTTGCAGGGTTTCCTCGAGACTTAAATGTTTGACAGTTGTCTTTGTCATTTTGGTGGGTGATGTTTGTGTTGTAGGTGTTGATGTGTTCACTCTTGTTGGTGTTGTTATTGTTGGTGAAGGTGTTGATGTGTTCATTATGTTTTCAGCTTTTTTTTTTTACTAGCTCTTTGGACTTTTTATTTCAGAACCTTGTTTCTTAGTTCTTTCTTTTTTATTTCGGTCAGTGTTATATCCAAACCTACACAAAATAAATCCCAAGTAAGTTTATGAATATCATATGTGACAAATAAACTCTGAATGTGTATGCGTCATACAATTTATAACATTCTATTGCAAGTATGTCATATCACCTTACAACATTCTATTGCAATTTATAACATTATATGTATGTGTATCAAAGGTGATATAACACAAAAGCTAAATATCAAAACAAGTATGCCGCATACGTACATGGTATTATCACATGTCACAGTTGATATTTCTAAAGGAGACATTATGTTACAATATACCTTTACTTTTATCAATATATGGAGATAGAGTCAAAAATTTGCTTGACGACACAACTGCATTTACAATTTTTTTTTTTTTAGATAATAACACAATGTCTACAATTTTTATGTGTAAAGCTTTAGTAATAAACTAATCTTTTAAAGCTTCTATCGTGTCCAGATGGTCATAAATATCATCTTCTGCATTTTTTTCAAAAGCAAAATATAATATCTCATGTTAAAACAAAAAAAAATAAAACACTAAAAATCGCATCATATATACTAGCAATATAGTTATTATCACTACAATTGTTCATCATCACAAGTGTTATACTACCAAAATTCGAAGAAAATCACTACAACTGTTTTATCACATAAGATATACTACCAAAAAATAAAGAAAATCACTACAACTGTTCATCATCACAAGTGTTATACTATAAAATATCGAAGGAAACCACTACAATTGTTCATTATCATAGATGTTATACTACCAAAAATCAAAGAAAATAATTACAACTGATTTATCAGAGGTGATATACTACCAAAAAATTAAAGAAAATCACAACATTTATCACATTATTATAACAATCCCTCATTAAACATCAAAAATCAACAAAAACTAATAAATCTTAATAAATATCTTATAAAACTCAAATACAATCCAGAAATAAGTACATAATCATCACATGCATCACACTATCACAGTAAAAATCAACCAAAAAAAAACACAAAAATCTTCATAATGGCAATAATATTCATAAATAAGTATGAAATCACTAGAGATACTAAAATAACAACTAAATAATTGATTGCAAGCATCTTACCTTCATCTCGAGATTCATTAGGTTCATTTTGAACCGGTTTTTTCCCTGGATCTGCATTTGTCGATGGTTCCATTTTTGCGTTTTTATTTTTTTTTTAAAATTTATATTAACGGTTAAAAATGGTTTATTTTGAAATTTTTTGATAGTGAGATTTTTTGGTTAGAGAGGGAAAGTGAGATTTTTGTTGATAGTTAAATTGTGGAAAGTGATCGGTCTCGGGGTTGGGTTTGTGGGGCGAGTTTGCTGAAGTTACAAAAGTGGTCCTTCCGTGTTTTTTATTATTAAATTTTGTCTTTTTGATCCAACGGTAAAGATATGTTCCTTGGTATGCATGAGATTTTAAGTAAGCAAAATAAAGCGACTCTCTCCTATAGACTCTATAATTAGCCCAACTTATGAAGAAGTGGTAGAAGGTGAAGGAATGCCTATTTCTAGGAAACCCGCAAGGAAAGGGAACCTAAGGGCAAAATTTAAGATCTATTTCCCTACAAGACTTACTTCAGACCAGAAAACCATCATGAAGCGATTATTGACATCTTCTTGATCACATAAACTGTTAAAGCCTCTCTATATAACTTAGAAACTACAGGTTGAGTTTTAGGGGTTCCATATTTTATACTTTTATGAGTTTTGTTTATGAATGGAATGATAGAATTGCTGTACTTAAACTTCTTCCTAAAGTATGTTGTGATCAGATATTTAAACTTGTGTTTTTTTTACATACATTGTCTACATTTAGATCTGTCCATACTGGATATTACACAAGTTCGCTTAGATGTTTGAAAAATAAAACATACCTTTTATGTTGAACAGCTTAAGTTGTCATAGCATAATGCTATATCTTCTACGTTATGCGATATAACTTTTGGAAGAATAATTTTATATCTACTACAGATTCAGCCAAAGTCGTCTTAAATCCAAATAAAGCGATATCTACAGTATACATTGAACACCACATGATCTTGTTAAAATGTTTTTAATAAGGCTTGTAAGGACTTCTTTTATGGTGTGATGGTTGAGAACCTGAATTATAGTATAGCATAAGTACAACCTTGTCCAAAAGATCTCTTGTATTCACCTACCCAAAATCAGAACATGCGTGTGGATGAGTTGATATAGTCGGTAAAATTAAAGGAAAAGCTAGCCAAGTCTTACTACCAGTTAACCACCTATATGTATTGGAGAACAAACCAAGGTAATCTTTAAAGTTTCATTATAATAAAGATCACACAACATAAAGAAAGTGCATGAAACACACAACTTAAAGTAATCCTTTTGGACTGAAATCAAAATAAAATGTAAAAACTTGAGAAAAAGTTCATGAGATTTCAAGTCATTTGAAGAAAATTTCTCACCTGAAGGCTGCTCCCTCTAATTCGTAACATAATTACCAACCAATAGACTCACGCACACGTTCCAATTGGTCTTGCGTGTCGGCTATCTCATCAATTTCAGCAAGCTTATTGTAATCAAGCCACTGCATTGCTCTCTCAACAGCATCAACTATCTTCCGCAAATCTTTCTGGCTTAGCCTACTCCTCACGTTGGGATTATCCACTCTTTTTTTCAAGTCATAAACGTATTCTTCAAATTCATTATATGCCTCTACCCTCATTTTGTATTTTTGATCCTCCAATTTGTATCTCTCCGCGTCTTCTAGCATCCTCTCAAGTTCTACCTCCGTCAAATTTCCATTATGGTTTGTGATTGTAATGTTGTTTTTGTGACCAGTTTTAAGTTCCTCCGCTGATACTTCCATTATGCCATTTGCATCAACGTCAAACCGTACTTTTACTTTTGTCACACCCCTAGGGGCAAGAGGGATGTTGGAAAGCTCAAATTCACCTAGGCAAATGTTGTCTATTGATTTACTTCTCTCACCCTGAAAAACCATGAACAGAAAACCGGACTGGTTGTCAACAACCGTTTGACGGAGTGATCCTTTTGTTACAGGCATGGGTGTATTTCTTGGGATTAAAACACTCATGACCTGTCCAATTGAATCCACACCAAGCGAAAGAGGAGTGACATCAAGCAAATTCAGATCTCGAACTACTTGATTACCCTTACCACTCATGTTTGCAGCCAAAACTGCTGCACCATAAGCAACAGCCTCATCAGGGTTGATTGTTTTGCAAAGGTCCTTACCATCAAAGAACTCCGTCAACATTTGTTGAACTTTTGGAATCTTTGTTGACCCACCGACTAAAACCACCTCATCCACCATGTCCGTGTCGAATCTGGCATCAGCTAGACACTTTTCCACACTTTCCATACACTTGTTGAAATAATCCATATTTAGCTCCTCAAATTTCGCCCGAGTTATACTTGATTTAAAATCAACACCATAGTGCAAGCAGTCGATATTAACCTCAGTCCGAGTTGATGAGGAGAGAAACCTCTTTGCTCTCTCGGAAGCTTCTCTCAACCTCCCCAACGCTCTCGGGTTCCTGCTGATATCTTTCTTGTGTTTCCTTTTGAATTCATCAACAAAGTGTTGCACCATTCGATTATTAAAGTCCTCACCACCCAGATGAGTATCACCACAAACAGCTTTAACCTTAAAATCCTCTTTGTCAATGGTGACAAGAGAGACATCAAAAGTACCACCTCCTAAGTCAAAGATAAGAACATTAGTTTCGCCACTTATAGTAGCTTTCTTGTCTAGTCCATAGGCAATAGCAGCCGCAGTTGGCTCGTTCAGTAAACGAAGAACATCAAGGCCAGCAACAGTAGCTGCATCCTTTGTTGCTTGGCGCTGTAAATCGTCAAAATAAGCGGGAACAGTGATAACTGCACTTTTGACGTCAACATTAAGGTACACATTAGCAACCTCTTTGACCTTCGTAAGAACCATGGATGAAATTTCTTCTGCTGCAAACTGCTTCTCATCATTCTTGTGCGTGAGTACGATCATTGGCTTACCATTTTTCCCTTCCACGATCCTGAAAGGCCATACTTTCATGTCATCTTGCACCTTGTCATCACCATACCTTCTACCAATCAGCCGCTTAGCATCTGGTTCAAACCAAAAAAAGTAACATGTTTCTCAGATTCAAATCTAACATGACAATCTAGTATCATTTTAATTCAAAAAGACCATGTTCCGATGTCCATATAAATATATAATCAAGCTTCATCGTGCCATTCTTAACTGTCCTAAAACATTATGAATCATGGTGCCTAAGTGACAAAACTATCTTGAAACTATTAGATGATAATGAAACCCTAATAATATTAGATGATAATAAAGCCCAAGCCCGGTATGTGGGGTTTTGTGTGGAATGTTGTGGATCGAAGGTTAGGCTGTGATACCATGTAATATTGTATGTTTACGTTGAAACCCGTAGGTAATATGTTTTATTGATACGATATATATAGATGCAATACATAATGAAACCCTAATAGACCCAACCCCACATACGGGCTTTATTATCATCTAATAGAAACAACTAATTTTTTTGATATATAGGACATATTTCTAATCTTTTTGGACAATTCAACTTAAACGTATTTTTTGTTCATATGGACAAGTAACTATCATCTCAAAATTTGTCAAAATGACTGAGACCAAGAAAGAAAAAAGAATTAACATATACCAAAAACTAGATTGTAAGATAAATCTGTACCAAAAACTGTGTTGGTAGGATTCATTGCAACTTGATTTCTAGCTCCTTCACCAATCAAACGCTCCGTATCAGTAAAAGAGACGCAAGAAGGCGTTGTCCGGTTGCCTTGCTCATTTGTAATTATCTCAACTCGTCCAGGCTGCCAAACAGCCACACATGAATATGTTGTACCTAAATCGATTCCAATTACAGGTGCTTCACGTCTTCGAGCCATAATACGAAAAATCAGAAGCGAATTGTGTAATCTTTAACAAAACTGGCACTCAGACTATAAAACAGTGCCGAATCATATATAGTGTTTTTTACACGATTGATTTAAAGTTTTAAACTCTAATGACGCGTTTTTGTTTCTTGATAGATGACCAAGACAACATAATATTTAATCTGTGTTCATTTTATTAGAGCACGATGTTCTACATGTCAAACCAAATTCTCAAGTCAACTACAAAGGGGGTAGCCCTACAACAAAGCCAATAGGCAAATTCTTGGACATCAATTTTATAGTCCATAGACTGATTAACAAATGTAACTGCACGTTCATATGTTTTTGTATTATACTTTAGGTATTTAAAATTACCTTTTTAACAATTAAAATCATACGTATTATATAAAAAACACCCTATTTAAGTTTGATTTTTTTTTTTTTTCCCCTTCCTTTTTTGTTGTTTTAGGCTTGTTTATGTACTTTATTCTTATCATGCTTGATAACAAAATTTCATGTCTTATAACTTTTGTATGATGTTTGATTAAACTTGACATTCATGATCCGGTTAATTTGCCCAAACATAGTAGTCATATATAACGCGTTTTAAGACACATGAATTTTACTATACATACTCAATATATAGTATGATTATGATAGCCTTAATTAGTAATGTTTAATGAATTAGCAAGAACATATTTACTAAAATGGCAACATGTGGAACCTTAATCTTCAGTAAATTCTTCAAGGTCTTCCAACAACTGATGAAGTTGCAACATTTAAGTAAAAAAGACCTTCGTTTCATCTATAGAGATGCAACAAACTTAGTAAAAGACATATTCACACAGTTTGTTAGTTTGGTTTATCGAACAGAACACACCTACATTCGAATAATTTTCATTTAAATTGTGCTGGTCACTATGATGACTATCGTAAGCATGTGGATTTGTGCAGCTCGTGGGCACAAGATCAAGAGACATGGCTTAATGTTATGCTCTCCGTCCGGGGTATAAGTATGCGAATATCCCCTTGCGTGTGTGTCCCATAACTTGTGATTAATTGGAGGTATTAAGGTAGTTTTTTTTTTGTGTCAACATACTTTTCATTTGCCTAAACGAATGGAGTTTTAGGTTGTATTTAGTAATGGAAAAGTTTTCTTAGTTTTCATTTTTCAGTTTTCTTGAGAATGGAAGAGCTATTCTTTCTCTAGAGAACACTTGAAAACGTGTTTAGATGGAGTTTTCTAAAATGGAAAACTTATAGAGAACTCATAAAAGGAGTTTTCTAAAACTTAGTTATAAACTTAGAAAACAGGTTTTCCATCTTTCCAAGAAAACTTTTGGAAAAAAACCAATTTGAACGCGTTTTCTTGTGCCTATCAGTGTCCACTTCAATATGAATATAGTGGAGCAATTTCTTGAAAATTGTTAATTACTCAGGTGTGTTTGATAGACTTTTTGATAAGACAAGTTCATCCTGTATTTCAAGTCCAAACCTCAAGACTTTGATTATTTGTAGAACAAATGATTAAAAAAAGTATCATACTTGTCATCATTTTTTTTTGTGGGTAGCGAATAATTTTTTTTGCTTTTGTGGGTATTTTTCTTTAAGATTTATTATTTTTAGGGTATTTTGCGAAATTTTTGGACATTTTTGCCCCTCTTAGCTAATAGAAAATATTTTTTCCCGAATGGCAAAAATGTCACATAGTACCCTAAAAATGATGAATTTGAAAGAAGAGTACCCATAAAAACAAAAAAAATTGTTCGCTACCCACAAAAGAAAATGATGGCAAGTATGATACTTTTTTCAATCATTTGCCCTTATTTGTAATAGTAGGTACATTGTTTATGTATTTATTGGAACTTGGTTGGGGGTTAAGGTTCCATTCCCACAACTACTCATGTCTTCTGACTTTAAACTTCGAAACTTAGGTAAGTTAAAGAAAGCTGTTATTCTTCCATACGAAATGACGCAACACGAAATATCATCTTAATTAGGATTTAGGAGACACCATATGCAATGTGTTAGATATATTTTTTCACGTGAATTTTTTATCACTCAATTTTTATTTCATTAATGTGAATACTTAGGGTGCGTTTAGTTGGAGAAAAAATTCTCTTGTTTTATATCTCTAGTTTTGTAAAAATTTGGATGGGAAATTTATCTCCACAAAACACTTGAAAATATAGAAAATGTGTTTAGTTGATATTTGTATTTTCTATTTTGAAGAGGGGAGGGAGGGGGTTGGGGGTTACAAAGGAAAACTGTTGGAAATGTATATATTTACAAACATGTGAATGTCCGGATTCGAACTCGTGACCACGGGATTGCACACATTAGCGAATGAGAATTAAAGTTAATAATTAATGTTTATGTTTACGATTAATTATTACACATTAAGTCCGGTTAACGATCGTTAAGTATTTAACGGAAAAATGACTAACGACCGTTAAATGGAAAAGAGAAGGACTAGAAATGGAAACTTGGAAAAGTTATGGAATGGGCTTTGGGCTTGCATTGGTGACCGGCCATAGGGGCTAAACAAAGCCTAATTCACAAACTTGTTCCCTAAGTTTACCTACTAGTATATAAGGAGGGGTAGGTTCTAGGGTTTCATACACTTGTGCATTGAATTAACCCTAGATCTCTCCTCTCCTCTCTTTGTCCTTAATTCGGCCGAACACCCCAAAGTAAGGGAGTTTGGTTTCGTTTTTCTTAAACGAGGACTTGTGTTAGATCTAGCAATTGCTTGATTCGTTTGGTTAATTCGTGTGTACAAGAACGTGGTTGTAAGACATTATTCTTACACCAATAAGTACTTCTTTGGTTTGCTTTGCTCGAGGGTGGTTTTGCTTTGCTCGAGGGATTTGATATTCGCAAGAGGTACGTTACGCATACTTTCAGTTAATTAATTTATTTGTTATGATCTTAAGTCTTCCGCTGTGGACTGTTGAGTTTAAGATATTATATTTTATATATCTTAAACTCAACAGTGGCATCACGAGCCAGGTTTAACAAGTAATTAATTACTGAAACACATAATTAAAATAAACATGATTGTGTTATTATTTGTATGCGTAGATCTAGGGTTTGCAAAACCTAAACCCTAATTTTAGGGGGGGGGTTTATTTTGGTGCCCTAATTAGGGTTTTGTAAACTATTGTTTTAATTGGATTAGAAACCCTAAGATGCATGCAACTTTATGTGTATATGCGTAACTCTGGTTTAATGGCATTAATTGTTAAGTGTAATTTTATGTCCATGATAATTATCTGCATGTTTTATCATGGATCTGCTTTTATTTTATGTCTTTCTTGTTTAAGTGATATACACTAAATTATGATAGATCTAAAATTGGGGAAGACCTCAATAATTATTAATTTAATCAATTATGTGCTATTTGGTATGTATTTAATTTTGACTTGCGCAATCGATGAATCGATGCATGTGGTTCACCTTGTACATAGATGAAAACGGGTGAAAGTCTTAATTAAATATATGCATATTGACAGATCTAGAATTGGTTATTAATAGGTTTTATCAAAAACGTTTGCATGTGGCTATTTGATATGCATGACTTTTATTTGTTATGCATTCATTGTTTATTTGTTTATTTTTATAAATACTTGCTTGTTTGTTATGTATAACAAGGGTATTTTTACAAGAAAAATAAACTGACCTAAACAATGGTGAAACATGTATTTTTAAGAATAGTAATCATAATCGTTTAATTGATTGATGACTTTGGTACAAATGGTCCGAAAGGCTCACCCATGAGAATGAACTAATAAAAGGGGTTTAAAGAAGTGAGCACAGTCACACTGAAAGGATGTCTAAGGTTGTGCTTTAGCGCGTACCTTGTCCTCTGCCCTCTGTAAGTTCGAGTGGAGCTACTTAGTAAGCCATTAAATGTGCAAGCTCATCTTAAAGGCGAATTAGTTTTAATTCCATGCGCCACTTCGGTGGTAATTATCCGAAACACTAAGTGTTTACACTTATGCAAAAGTACGGTATAATGGATGATAATTAACACTAAATTCCTTGATTGGTGAACCCAATACCTCAATTAAAGTTTGATGATGAAAAGCTTATACATTAAAACAAGATATAAATGTTTTAATAAAAACTATGCTACAAAGATGAATGCATTACATCTTTGTACATATTTGATTTAACATCAAAACTATTACCCTTTAATTTAAGTTATATGCCATCCAACGAAATGGAAACACCTAAGATTACTTTTTATTTGCGTGAGATCGTGACTTAGATCGTAATCAAAGGGTAAAATGTCCACGTGTCGTGAGAGCGGGCATGGACGATTTTGCAGTTTCTTAAGTTGGACAACTTAATTGAGTTTAGTAGTGAGAACTGGAAACTCAAGGCATAAGATGGGATAAAACATGTTTACATGGCAATTGAAATTGGCTATATGTAAATCCCATAAATCTAGGAATTGCAATTGAAATTGGCAATTGAGCAATAGCTCTACCATTTTGTATAAGGTTCATTACTAGCAGATCAACTGACGTGATGAAATTATGACAATTTGGATCCTAGTTTTCAATAATAATTAATTGGTTATATGAATATGAACCTTGGGTATTTAATTGTTTATTGAAAAGGTTAATTATCGAAAATACTAAAATTGAATTTTGTAATTCTTTTGAATGTATAAATGCAACATTTAACCGTAAACGTGGTTTAGTCTTTGATTTGTAAATTGATCCATTCTAGCATTCTAACAAATGTTTGATAGAGAATAATTTACTGATAAGACAAACGAAGTCTCTTTTTCATGGGAGAAGCATGAGACTCAATCCTATTCCTTTTCATGAATGAGAAAGGTATAATAGGAACATTTGAATTGTCTAAATTCTAATGTAACTCTTAGCAATAAATTGCACATCTTATTTTCCATAAAGATTTCATTACCCTCATTTGGTGAATGAATCCTTTGTAACAACATGAATGTTGGTTAACTGGAAAACATGTATATGAGTTACTAGATTAGAAGCTAGACTAATTACCGCAAAAATTGGTAAAAGGCAAACTAGCATATTTTATCTAGTTGTTTTGCTTTAGCCTTTAAAGGTACTACATACCAGTATGGGGATGGTAGGCCTGTTGAGGAAGAAATTGCATACCCAATTTTTCGAGTTAATAACATTGATGGATAACCTATCATTCATATAGTAGAATACACCTTTTAGTACCTTAGTAATAATTACGTATGGTTCTTCAAAGGTGTAGGAAAGTAAAAAGCAAGCAAGTTGTTTTCACTGGTTATGCAACACTTATAATGTTGTCAGATTCAGTGGGAGCATTTGTGTTGCATTACTGTATAAGAAGTTGCTTTATTGATTTCTAATTCAGTGGGAGCAACAAGCTTTATTTCCTGTGTAGTAACCCATATTATCTTCAAAGATAATTACTTTCCAATTGTAGACACTTATGTTTTTAAGGATAGTCGTGAACGTTTCCTTACTAAACAATATAGTTCTACATCTACTTGTTATATCTATGACACAAATCATATTAATCAAATAAAAGAACGTGTATCGTGTTGTTTATATGCTACATGATGTTGTTCCATGCACAAGTGGGAGAAATCTTATTGTGTGCAAGGTACAACACATATTAATATGATTTATAAGGATTCTCTTGACTGTAAAGTAAGAGAATAATGTTCTAATAGGAAGTATACATTTATATATGTATGATTGCCCTATTAAGAACATGTGTCAAGATAATAACAAAGACTACTTTATTTTAAATATTTATGTCATTCAATATTTAAGAAACACTTGTAGTTACAATTTATGTTACGTGAGAACGTGAACTAGATTGTAGCCCAAGGTAAAATATCCACGTGCCGTGAGAACGAGCATGGATGATTTTGCAGTTTCTTACGTTGAACATTTCATGGAATGACATAATTAAATGAAGTGATCTAATACTACTTTGAATTTAAGTATTCGTTGAATGACTTAAATATATGTAGTAAATATTAACTTGAAATATTAATTGAAACTCGAGGTGGTGTTCATAATTACTTTAATTATAAATGTTTATGATTTTGTAAAGTCACAAACATGAAGTCTTTTAAAGACTTAGAATATAAAGTAAGACGTTAACTTGCTATGTTTTAAGACATATGCATGAAGTCAATGAGTTGATCAATGACTTATAACGTATAGTGGGATTATAACTAATATCTCTTTTGACTTGGTCAAAATATTTGTGTTATAATACATGCAATTGACTTGGTAATTCTATTGTACTATTAAGTTTTACTTTGTTGGTAAATAGGTAAGCCAAAGAGTAGATGGTTATCTAAAATATTGTTAGATTTTCTTACAATATTAATTCTAAGGAAATACCATAGTTTTATGGTATGTTCAGTTAGAAGAATCAAAATCTATTGGCATTGTTTGATTCGAGATAACTATAGTTTCTTCCAAAAGTTATCAAGGTTAGTAGATTGAGTATAGATTGAATATACTCAATAAGACTCCAACCTAGAAGATTAATAAGACACCATTTGTTTATGAAATGTGATGAATCACATTAAGTCTTATAAATGAAGCTCTGAATTTGTTAAACTACTTATAGAGTGAGTTGTAACAAACTAATGTTAGGAACTGTCAATGTTTTTTGTAATATCCCAAAAGAGAACAATGTATTGTTGCTCTACTTGCTAAACTATTTAAAGGTAATCTTTAAATTTTTAAAGGCAAGTGGGAGTTTTGTTTAGATCTTAAAAGATTGAATTACAAAATACATAATCTTCTAAAATGCACTAGCAAATATCATGATGAGGCTAAACATGAAAATAATAGACCTCATTATGATGGAATTGTCATTCATAGATCCGTAAGGATATCTCAGATATTTAATATGCTGAGGATTATGAGTTACAGGATCATGGTAAGCCTGTTAATCATAATGATAAATTTACCAAATGTTGAATTGTGGAAAATCAATCATACTATGAATGTATAGATGCTGTCCATAAAGATAATCAACTTTAGATACTTGATTTATCTTAATAATGAAAATGAGTTTCTTCAAAGGGTGGAAACCCTAGTGGTTTAAATCTTTGTGTAGAAATCATATGGACAATATTGTACACATATTTAATGCATGTCTAGTGATAATAATATTAATCATATGTAAGCAATTAACTATGATTGAATATTCTTTCTTATATACATTAAATAGAAGTATAAAGATTATAATTGTCATACTAAGTTTCATTGATATGAAATTTTGACAATGAATGTCATAACTCTTTGTTGTGAAATTACTTTTGCGAGGACGATGAGTAATACAAAGAAGTTTTATGAATTCAAATAATCCTTGGATATGTACAAACTGCAAGAATCCATGAATGGATATATGCAAGCATTTAGGAGATGTTTCTTATGTTTAACATTAAATCCATGTTTGATTTAATAATTAAAAAAATAAGATTGCTCATAAGTATTCCTGAAAGCTAGTGGGAGTATTATTTATTTTTTCTTAAATCTTATATGTTGTATGGGCAACTACATTCCACTTAAATTAAGTTTTAGTTGGGAATGAACTTCGTTTGTAAGATTTGGAAATAAGAAATATAACCTTGAAAAATATGTTTTTTATTATAAACATATGCGGTAAATAAATGAGTCTAATATAACATGATGAATACATATCTTTGACAAGATAGATGAGATCTTAAAGTTTAACTTGAAGATTCATCATGAACATCATGTTGTGTATAAAGTTGTTATGTCATGCTTGATTACAAGATGATTTGACAACATTGAAAGTTGTTAGTGTAATAAATATTTTAAAGGAATATGTTTGGCTTTAGAATCACATTCCACAATCTGGAGACGCTCCTAGATTCTATGGATGATTATATGACAATTGTTTCATAATTGTCATTGCCAACAAACTTGAGTTTTGGTAGGCACCAACATTACACTATAACTGTTCAAAAGTTTACGGATATTTAAAGAGCATATTGTTGTACACAATGATGCTAGTATAATTGAGATGACACTCAATTCTAGTCACGGTATCCTTGATGATGACCATGTTGACTAGTTATGCTTAACTAAGAGCATAGTTGCATTATACATTAAAGAATAAAGAATACTTTAAACTTTAAAAGTTTTGAAAGATGATTGTCATATAAAGGTGGTTCATGTTGTCACGCACCTTATGGAATGATATGACAGTATCAAGATATGTGTAAACATATACAAGAAATTCACTTATTGAATTCTTGAAATAAGTATTCTCAAAATTCTTATAGATCAAAGTTAGTTGAAGTTATGCCTTGTCGACAAGTATGAGATGCATGACTAGTGGCAAAATTCATTAACTAAGAATTATCATGCATTGATCTATTTAGTATTTGGATAAAGGATGTTAAACAATTATTATTTATAATGAATTAAAGTACGGTATACGTTTAATTTCATTTATAATATTGTGTCCAGTATTTGCATGTTTAAATCCTTGAATAACTTAAGTTATTCTAAATAGTCCGTTGTCGATCAATAACATGGGAATGATAGTGAATTAAGACAAATCGAGTATTAGTTAGAATATACTTGAAAGTATATTGATGCGTAGCATGACTAATTTCAGATGATATTCAATGAATTGAGTATAGGACTTATCCCACCCACATGATGATACTTTATGGATCTTAGTCATTAAGTATATCATGAATATTTATCCTCTGACTTGAGATGCAAGAGATATGTCATGGATGTAGTGCATTTCTGTGAAACAATCTAACGCTATACGAATCGGTAGTTATAAGGGTTGTTTTCAGAAGTGTTGCGAAATTTATGAATCCCGCTTGTAGTCAAAATGGGATTTGTTTCCTTCAAATTTATTTTGAAGTATAATACTACTGGGCCCCTCGTAGGGTTGTTAAGATGTTTGCATGGCAATGCCCAAGGTCTTCGGAATATGTTCGAAGAATTGGTAATCTTAATCAATCACATAAAGCGAGAAACCGAATAGTTAATTAAGAAATGAGTGAGATCCATATTCTTATTAACATGGTATTAGAAACAAAAGGATGAATATGATGATGAATCATCAAACTTGGTTTTTCCAGAAAACCATACACGAAGTTGTACCGGGCATTGGCGTGTTGCTAGACGCTAACCAATGTCATTTCACGCTTTGTAAACATATCCAAGTGGGAGCTGTTGGAAATGTATATATTTACAAAACATGTGAATGTCCGATTCGAACTCGTGACCACGGGATTGCACACATTAGCGAATGAGAATTAAAGTTAATAATTAATGTTTATGTTTACGATTAATTATTACACATTAAGTCCGGTTAACGATCGTTAAGTATTTAACGGAAAAATTACTAACGACCGTTAAATGGAAAAGAGAAGGACTAGAAATGGAAACTTGGAAAAGTTATGGAATGGGCTTTGGGCTTGCATTGGTGGCGGCCATAGGGCTAAACAAAGCCTAATTCACAAACTTGTTCCCTAAGTTTACCTACTAGTATATAAAGAGGGTTAGGTTCTAGGTTTCATACACTTGTGCATTGAATTAACCCTAGATCTCTCCTCTCCTCTCTCTTTGTCCTTAATAACACCCCAAAGTAAGGGAGTTTGGTTTCCTTTTTCTTAAACGAGGACTTGTGTTAGATCTAGCAATCGCTTGATTCGTTTGGTTAATTCGTGTGTACAAGAACGTGGTTGTAAGACATTATTCTTACACCAATAAGTACTTCTTTGATTTGCTTTGCTCGAGGTGGTTTTGCTTTTGCTCGAGGATTTGATATTCGCAAGAGGTACGTTACGCATACTTTCAGTTAATTAATTTATTTGTTATGATCTTAAGTCTTCCGCTGTGTACTCTTGATGTCTTTATGTTTTATTATATTTTATATATCTTAAACTCAACAAAAACAACTAAAATTTGTTTTCTAATTTTCCATTAGGAATAAAGGATTTTGTTGGAAAATGATAATTTGAACGCGATCTCTATTTTCCTTGTTTTTCACAAAACATTTTGTGAAAAAAATGGTGTTTTCCCCCAACTAAACGCACCCTTATATTCTATTTTCGCAAAATTCAAAGCAAACAATTTTGCATAAAGAGAATACGTATGCACCTGAAATGAAATAAAGATTGAACGATAAAGAATCCACATGAGAAATTATGTCTAACATCGTGCATATGGTGTTGCCCAATTTAGATGATATATTTTTTTCACACCAAGTAGGCGAAGAGATCGAATGGCATATTTCTTCAACCTATCTAAAGTTTTCAAAGATAGAAGGACCTCTAACTTAACACACGCAAACGAGACGAGTTATGGGAAAGAAACCTTAACCATGCACCAAGTTTCGTAAAATCCACAAATAATATACCTACTATTACAAGTTACGAGAGTCTCGAGCTTCGTACTTGTAATACATAAAGGATCAACCATTTTGTTTAAACTTTATACAAACTATCAAAATAAACTCCTCGTTTTGTGGCATGTCACAAACGATTTAGTGATCGTTCAAGCGTTTGCTTGAGATTAATGTGGTATTTCAGCCATATTCTATTGTACTTAATTTTTTCTGTGATTAATATTCTTTACCGGGGTAACCTTTTACCTCAAAAAACTAAATCCTCGAGTGATGGACAATATTCAAGAAAATGCTTAACTAAAATCATATTGTAATAGTAAACATTGTTGAGCTCAAGAACCTTAAGTGCCCGAAACCATGTACTTTAAGGTAAATGCAGAGTAACCACTTAAGGGTGTCAGAAAAATCATATGTGACTCGGAAAAACACATGTGAATTATTACTTTAACAATTACATGTGACTTGTGAAATTACATGTGATTTTTTCTTTGTAACCTGAGCTGGCTAAAATCACATGTGATTTTTGAATATGTGATTTACGAAATCACACGTGATTTTTGAAATAACAAATAATAAGTGACTTTACATATCATATGTGATTTTTCTAGGCAAAATTTCAACATTAAAAAATAGTCGAAAGTATATCAAAGTGTCCGTCCACTGAAAGATTAAAATATTCTCGTCACGATGGTGTTTTTCATAGCTTGAAGATTAACCGATTGAAATATATATATTTTTTTTAATGGTGGAAAATGGTTTTTTTTTGTTTGATGAAAAAATAGATGGCTATGATTCACCCATTTGTTCTTTAGAAAAAAAACTGTTCTTTATTAATCTCACTTCATGTGTTTGATTGTGTATTGTTGTGAGTCGTATTTTTTTTGTCACCTGTGGTTCTAATTTAATTACTCCATCCGCCTCAAAATAATTGTCTTCTTTTGACTTTTTGAAGTTTTACTTTTTCAACTTTGATCTTGATTATTTTTTGTTTGTATTATATAATAGTTGATGTAAAATACATGAATGAATTGGTTTTAAAATTTATTTTTCAGTAATATAATTTTTATCAAGGGTTATATAATAGAGAAAAATATATTATAGATTAAAGTTGATAAAGTAAGACTTTAAAAAGTCAAAATAGGACAATTATTTTGGGACGAATGGAGTATTAATTTGTGTTTGGTATTTGATGAGTGCTAATTATCCAGCTACGTGATTAGGGCTGTAAACGAATTGGATGATCACGAACGGAGCCTTGTTCATGTTTGTTCGTTTAATTTAGCCGGACAAGTAAACGGACACGAATTTTGAAACAGACGAGTTTTCTTGTTTCATGTTTGTTTATAAAAAAATTGTCTTGTTACCACAACCCTTGCAACCTCTCTGGCGAAAAAAAGAAAAGTCGAATCCCTTGCAAATTATATTCTTTTCTTCGTTTTCATCATCCGTAATTGTTACCAACCAGACCTAATTTGTTATTCTTTTGTTTAAATCAATCGTGGGTCGGTGGTATATTGAATTTACTTTGTATGATCACGTCCCTTATTGGTAACCGACTTTTGATTATTTATTGATTGTGGGTCGATTTAACTGTTTGTACATCAATTTCTCACGTGTGTTAGTCCTGAATTTATTTATCATAATACATATTGTACGTGCATGTGATTAATTATAGCTGGAGGTTAGTGTTTGATTTTCATTGTTTAAAACCCTAACTTTTTATTTAGGGTTTACATTATTTCTTATTGGTTCTGCTTGCTTGCTGGAGGTGTTTGCTGGTTCGGTTGGTTTGTTTTCAGGCTATTTACTGCATTTAGGGTTTGAGAGATGATAAACAAAGGTTTTCTTAATAACAAGAATTCATCATGTGCTACTAAGGATGCTAGTATTGATGACGTGGAGTCGTTAACTCCACAAGCTGGTACGAATGATGTGGAAGAGACTTCTTGGTATGTTAGTGGTACGAATGATCCGAATCATCGTTAGTCTTGGTGAGTCGTTTCTACAATCGACAATGAACCCTAACAGTGGGAATGAGGCTGAGTCGAATTATGGCTTTGATCCGGTTGTTTTGGGGGCGTGTAAGACTTTTGAAGAGGCTATGCGTGGTGTTGCAGAACGAATGAGAATGTGGATAATGATACTAATGTTGCTTCTAATTCGTCTCCCAAAGTTCATATTCAGTCCCATCCAACGGGTATCCCGAGTGTGAAGCCGGTTTCATATGCGGGTGCTACATCCATTGATTCTAATGGCGCAAGTCTAATTTTCGTTGGTTGGAATGTAGTAACAAGTCTAATGGGGTGGATCTCTCTGTTCCTATGAAAGTCGTGGAGGAGGTAAACTCTAAATTTGAGAATACCCTTTATGGTTATTTTCTTGGTAAACGTATTGCTTTTCCGGTCGTTGATTGTTATGTTCGTAATACGTGGACCAAGTATGGTATTCAAAAGATTATGATGAATGCTAAGGGGTTCTTTTCCTTTAAGTTTTCCACTCGTAAAGGTTTTGATGATGTTCTATAAAACGGACCGTGGATGATTAGGAATGTGCCAATTATTCTTAAAACTTAGACGTTGAATACTAATCTGCTTAAAGAGGATTTGACTAACATTCCGGTGTGGGTTAAATTTCATGATGTTCCTCTTGCTATGTTTTTTGATGATGGTCTAAGTCTTCTTTGCTACATTGATTGGTACGCCAAAAATGTTAGATTCTTACACTAGTCAAATGTGCTTGGATTCTTGGGGCCACAGTAGTTTTGCTAGGTGCTTGATTGAAGTTCGGGCGGATAAGGTTCTGCGAGAGAGTCTCACTGTTGAAATACCCTTACTGGATGGATCGGGTTCTACTATTGAAAAGATCCGGGTTGAATACGAATGGAAACCGCCAAGGTGTAATACGTGTAAGCTTTTTGGTCATACTCTAGGTGATTGTCCTAAATCTGTCCCACCGCCTACTCAGCCTACACATAGTATTAATGATGGTTTTCAAACGGTCAATAACAAGAATAGGGGTAAGAATGGTGCTCAAAATGTTCCGGGTAAAGGGGGATTTACTAAACCTAATATGGGTAAGAATTTCTGTTATCAACCCAAAGCGCATCCTCCTGAGCCTAAGAAGGTGGATGTCACTAAGAAAAAGGCTACTGATGTGCCTAGTACGAGTGGAACGAAGGTTGCTACATCCAATAAATTTGATGTCCTTAGTATGGATGATACTGATGACTTTGGTATTCTTACTAAGGAAGTGAATAAGGATGTGGATTCTGGTAGTACAATGGAAGAAAGGAAGAATGAGTCTTCAAAGACTAGTAATACATTGCGTGAACCGCTTGTGAGTGATTTAATAGAAGCTAATGAGGTTAGTCCTACCCCTATTGTTGAGAAAATTGAGGAGTTTGAAAAGCTTCTTATTGACGGGAAAGCTACCCTTGTTGACGATGATGGTAACCATATTAAAAAGGTTGATTGTCCAGTTAATAAAAAGGATTTTTCGTCTAATTCTTCTACTAAGAATGTTAACCCATTCTCTAAGGTGGGAGAGATTGTTGATTCTGATAGTGATAAAGATGAGGTTGTGAACACTTTTGATGAGTCAGTGAACCTATTTGATGGTGGTCATGACTGTGAAGATGATTATGATGGCTATGATTATGATGACTATGTGGATCAGGTCTACGATCTTCGAGGGAATTTGGATGCTCTTTATGACACGTATGGTATCAAACTCCAAGGCCTTGGTAGGAAGTAATTTTGTTTTCATAGGAGCCTAATGTTATCTTTTGAGTAGCGGTTTATTTTCTTGTTTAGAAAATAGGAAGTATCTTGTTATGTAAGCTTTTCCGCCTATGTAACGGGCTGAGATATGGGATTTACCCATATCCTTGGTACTTAAACGTTTTTTGGAGTAATATATTTACCGGGTCTTTGACCTTTTACCACACAAAAAAAATGACTTGTTCATATTCGTTCATTAAGACACTAAACGGACATAAATGAATATAGACAAAGAAACATAAACTTATCACATTTTGAATTTGATAATTATCTCTTAAGCCCTATAAATATAAAGATAATTCTAGAGTTCATTATTGATGACAATTACACAAAACTCTCCTCCTCATCCTCCTCCTCCCCTCTCTCTATCTGTGTGTGTGTGTATGTGTGTGTGTGTGTTTGTGACCAGCCACACACACAAACACACGAATACTTTTTGTTTGTGTGATATTTGTCCATATCACGTGTTGATGTTGCTGTTTGGATCAACCACTAGCACCGTACTGCAGTCGCTTGAGCACTAGTGTGCATAACCGTGAGAAACTTGTTTTCAGCTTTGTGTTCCGCGTTGATCTTCCGCGCAAACAAACATGTATGCAATTGTTGTATGTTTTATTTAGGTTAGCTATAAATGCATATGGATCCTGGCTCGTGGAAAACCTTGGAAGGTTTATTATCTTCCGCTACATGTTTTATGTTCCATTGTTATAAATTTCTCTGATTTTTACTTATCGTATTCCATCAGTGATATCAGATTCACTTATACGTGTTTATAGCTATTCCTGATTAGTTTTAAGCATGAATTGTATTGTTATGGTGTCAAATCTGAGTCTTGTTGGACGCTGGTATATAGTTTGGTAGCATAAACAAAGATCTGACTAGATGACTCATAAATAAGTGCTGTAAAATTAGTCAAACTTTCCTGTTTATTCTGATCTGTATTTTTATGATAAATCTGGTGACAAATCTGCGTATACAAGATCAAGATAATAGTTGAAAATTAAATATTGTATTTAATTATCATGGATTGGCTTGAAAATTAATTTTTTAAATTTTCTGCATTTATCATGATCAATCTCATGCAAAATTGATCATGAGCAAGCCAATAGTAATTTTAATAATTGTTATTATTTGTTTTGTATAGCCCGCTATGCCTATAGTTTGTTTGTCGTGATTTTAATTATTTTGATGATTAGTTTTTACGCCAAGTTAAGGCGTCTAGGTATTTCAGCCTCGATGCCAAATTGCATTTGTATTCAGTTTATGTTTTATATTTATTTCAATTGTAAGTATTAGAATAGGATTGCATTTTCAATATTATAAATGTAACAAGACTGAGCATAAAGACTGGATGCATGGAGCTCAGATGAGTGGCTTATGCTCTGCTCGACTGAGATACTAGTATCTTAAGTCAAGTGGGAGCATCGGAGAAACCGAGATGACCATTATTTCTTTGTTGGCTCACAGATAAATTAATAGGATTTTGGGCTAGGCTACACATAATTATGTTTGCATGAATGTATTTAATTTACTGCTTGATTTAAATATGCATGATGTACACGTGATTTGGGTTTAAGGGATAAAAAGAGTTTTTAAAATACTAAACGTCAAATCAATTTCAAAAGGAGTTTTAAAAACTGTTAAAACTATTTTGAAAAAATTTCGTTGTAAGTGATATGCATATATTACTTATGACACACGTTTTATAAACACCCATAGAATTTTAGTCTTGCCGTCTAAGTGAGATGATGACACCCCAACCATTAAGCGACCTGCTACAGACCCTAGGCATTTTGACTTCAGGTCGGGAGAGTATCTGAGCGCCTTGGACTTTCCATTGTCCTCCGATAGGATGATTAAATCATGTGGATGGCCCGACCAGAGTTTGGGGAAAATATAGGACAACGTACCATGAATTTAATATTTTAGGTCCTATAAAGATATAATAATTGTATCAAAATACAATTGATAATCGTTATCTACCTTTTAGTCTACCACTGTCTTTGTGATCAATCGTGCGATGACTAGATTAAGTTGGATCTTATACTTTAAATGATTAAAAGTTTTGGAAACAAGGGTAATTAATCTATTTAATGTAAAATATCGAAAATAACGAATGGACTTTATTGTTTGGTAGATGGTTGTACCAAACCATGTTAGCATAATTTGTGATTTATGAATGATTATTTTTCAGAAATTATAAAGTTCATGTTTAGAGAAAAATAAGCTAGTTCATGATTATGATACTTAGATAGAACATTAAAGGGGTGTTTGGCTCAAGGCCAAGTTACTAAGTTTAGATGTGATTTATGTATTAGTAATGCTTGAATCATATTAGAAATGATCATATACATGTTTAGTAAGTTGAGATTTTATTGTGCAAATGATTAGAGTTGGTTTATGCCGAGTTTTGGTCATTTTGGTAAAGTTAGAAAATGGGACAACAAGGTTTGTAGAAAATTGCATTTTGAAAAATTCTATAGAATCAACCGTACGTCGGATTAAGATGATGTCTAAACCAAACTAATAGTTCTCTGAGTCTACTTTCTAATAAAATTGGTCCTGGGTCTTAATTCAAAGTTTAAGTGGGTCAAAACAACAAAGTTCAAAGAAACTGACCAGAAAACAACATATTATGCAGAATTTTGTTCAAATTGAAAGAACGTTGAGAATTAACCGTTTATCGGATTAAGTTAAGGTCAAAATAAAAATTCTATTCCTCTAAGTATACTTTTTGATGAAATTGGTCTAAAGTCCTAAATCTAAGTTTAAATGTGTCAAATCTTCAATATACACACGACTGTCTGAAAATCAGCAAATAGTCATATTGCAAAAAGTTAGCGATATTGATATAGGTTATGTGTAAGGATGTTATAGCAAGTTTTAATGACTACAAGATGATATATTATGTGTTTACATGATCTCGAAAGTCCAGGAATGTTCGAAGAGTCCTAAGCCAACCGAGGTAAGTGGCAGAAACTAGCTTCATGTTTACTAGAATTGACATGATTTTAGAATGTATGAATAGCTTCAAATATAGCCGAAGGTTGCCATGCTTTTAGACTCGAAAATAGCCAAGTATTACCTATTATGTCATGATTCAGATATAGCCGAATACAAGCCATGTTAAGGGTGCTCACAAGAAGTGCCATTAGCCATGTCATTGTTGCCTAAGAAACGTACCATTAGTCATGTACCGTGCTTAAGAAGTGCACGATGTGCCTAATAAGTGCACAATGCAAAACTCCCACAGAAGCATCCTATGTGGATGACCCGTGCTGAAAAAGTATTTACATCCGTTGCAAATAACTCATGTTTAGAAAGAATATATCAAGTTTACATGTTTAAGCATACTTTGTGGATGACCCAAGTTTAGAAAAGCACGATGACAGGGTTAAACCCTAATAAGAGTACTCGTTGGTTAGGGAAGTTCTCACTTATAGCGGGACGATTAGGCATCAAGTAGCAAAATCATATACAAGTAGCAAGATGACTAAAAGTCATACATTTTATAGTATATTATAGATTAATATGCTCATGTTTATAATTGCAAGTGTCATTTCATATATAGCCTTAGATCGAGAACCCTGCTTATGCACTCATTCATAAACTCACATATACTACAACTCACGTTTCAAATTTAGACTCAAACCCTTTACTCATTAAGTCATCAGGACTTACCGTACTCAAGTTCCATGTTTTATAGGTTATGTCATAAGGATGTTGGGGCTTGTAGATTAAGAAAACGACTTAAGGGATCAGTAATGCTCAAGTATATAGGTAACGAGCATCTCACCCATTATTTGTTAATCAGCTTGTTAATGCCCAAAAATTTATGATTAAGTGTCAGATTTGTATCAGTCAAGTTTGGATATCATTTTATATATTTAGAACAAGTATTTTGAAAATGGGTCAAAATAGGGGTGTTTGGGTTAACACCCTCACTCATATGTTAACACTTCCGCTTATGAAACTTATGTACAGTATTTATGTATGATGTTAACGAAATGTGTTTTTTAGAGTTTACAAGTTTTCTAGAATTGTTTTTATTTAGATTTCGGTTTATCCAGCTTTTAGTATTGAATCTATGCGAAGTATAGAGAAGATCCTATACGGCGTATGACTGTATACGATGTTTAGGGTTCAGACCTATACAACATATTCAATATTTAAGAAAAATAAAAAATAATGGGCATTTCATGTTGAGTTAAAAGACACTCTTGTTGTAGCAGTGCCTAATATTGATGGTATGGATATATCAAGCATCCTATTCATGTTGAGTACAAGTAGGAGGCGACTAGATGTTCAACCTGTAAGGTTTTTGGTCATTCGTTGGATCAATGCCTTAAGAAAATTGTATCCGATGTGACTGTGAAGACGCAAAGACAATCTATTAGAGGTCTTCCCATTCGTCCTAAGTCTCGGTTAGTCTACAGACCTAAGAAGTCGGATAATTAGCAGGATAAATTGAAATGTTCAAATTCTAAGATGCCTTGGGATAGTATTAAATCTGTTTCGAACCTATGGGTGATGTGGCTAGTTCCAGTGGTACGAATTGTGACATCAAATCCTTTTGATGTTCTTAATATGGTGGAACATGACGATGAGATTAAACCTAGTGATTCATGAAACACGAAAGGTGAGGATGAGAATATTGGTAATAGTAAAGTTGTTGATGAAATCAAATAACAACTAAATAATAACATCATATATCCCGTTTATATTGCTTGTTTTACACTATTTTATATATGGATTGATACTTAATTGCTTATTTATATGAATCTCAATTATTATCAAGCAATTGGTAAAAGTTAGCGAAAAGAACAAGTTTTGGAGCTAAAATGATAAAGTCCAAGAAAGTCTACTAAAACTGATAAGAAGAAGCCGCATCCATTCTAAACAGATATGATGTATCCCAATACTTAGAAGAAATCAAGACCATTGCCTGACTTTGAACCATACGCCGTATCCACATCAACATATACGATGTATAAGATACTTTGGTCAACAGTCAAGATCAGTCAAAATTTACCTCCAATACGCCGTATTCATCTCAGTGAATACATCGTATCCATGCCCCAACTTCATCAAAGACATCCATGACGGGAAGACTCCAATACTCCATATCCATGTGCAATGATACGCCGTATTGGAAGGTGCTTAATGGATATCCTGGAATATAATAATCGTGGAGCCCTCGTTAATCACCCTCGATATGACGTATTGGACCAATCCAATACGACGAAGGCCTGCTTTCAGTAAAATATAAATAGAAAACCTAACATTCGGTTTTTAGGGAGCATATAACCACCAAGCACGAATCTAAGACGATTTTAGAAGACAAGATGTCCTTCAAGTGCATTCATTCCATAGGAGAACTCTTGTAATCATTATACCTCGCTGTAATCATTCGGTTAGCGTGTCGTTTACTTTATGAACTTTATTTTAATCATTTCGACTATGATACCGTGCATTGTTACTAAGATCATGGGCTAATACATGTAGCTATTAGCCAATTTTATAAATATTTAATGTTTTGATTTATTTACTTCGATTGTATGCTTTACCGTTACTTGTTGATTATGTTTGTCACCTAATACAAGTGTATGTACTTGATTATGATTTTACTATTATTCAACTAGATCTATAAAATCCTGTAATTTATTGCATTTAATTGTGTCATTCAGATAATATACTAGACCCTTAGCTAGGTTTAGGACTTAAAATAACGTCCCATGACTATATTATTTTTGTAACAACCGTGATCCTGATTTTTCTAAGGTTGAAACCCATAATTAGGTCATGATAATATCAAATGTATACTATATTTATACATCACTTATTCCATAATTATTGCTCATTTATTATATGTTTATGACTGAATTGATACTTAATTGCTTAAGTTTGTTGTTGTCAGTATTTATGAAGCAATATTGAAAAAGACACAGAAAAAGACATGATTTGGAGCTATTTTGGTTATTCTCAGATGCATCGCAAAGAGCATACGACGTATGAAACTCTGGCCATACACCGTATTGATATCTGGAAGAATTCACTAAGTATTGGTGAATATGAAGGCATATGACGTATTTAATTTTGGCAATACGCCGTCTTAAAGTCCAAGTCAACTATTGAAGGTATATGGCGTATGAAACTCTAGCCATACACCGTCTTAAAGATCTTATCTCTAGTCCAAGTATATCGAAGATTTGAAGGTATACGGCGTATCACTCTTCAGCAATACGCCGAATTTAAAAGATACACAAAATATGCTTGGAATATGCTTTCTTTGTCAGCAATCAAGAGATTTGGAATGCACCGTATTCACTATTTGATACGCCGTATTCCAGCCCTAACAGAAGACTAAAAATACAAACCCTATACAAGATTTTTTTTATATCATTCACTCACCACACTCAACCAAATCCGAATATCATCATTCCAAGGTCCAAAGATCAGTCCCAAGAGCTAGGAAATCAAGAAAAAAATGTCTCGTATCAACACATTAGGTTTAATCATTCGATTTGCACATCGATATCACCAGGATTTCTATTTGTCTTTTGTTTGAATTTGCTTTGTGTGCTTCTACATACATTATTGGCTAACACCTCATGTTATGATTATTACATTAATGTTATTCCGTTTATTATGATTTGATGTTTAGTTTTGTATAGTTTATGTATTTATCGTTCAATAAAATACTCGTTTATTTGCCGACGTATTTTAAGTCTAGGGATCGCCAGGACCAATGGGATAATTAGATGTATAATGCGAGAATATTTAAGTTAGTATAGTGCTCTTCAATATAGTGACTGCGTGAGAAGAAGTGGATATCGCGTGGACCAAAGTGGTATCATAGATAAATCACATAGATTAGTTGATACAACTTAATGCATGCACGTAACTGGTTAGACCGATAACTTGCTTCAGAGATATAGGTTGCATGTCTAGAGACTAGATGCATGGACCAAATGGTCTTGTCTACATTAGATAGAATTATGGAGGTATTTCCTGAACAAAAGGGATATTTTCTATACTTTTTGAGGTCACCATTACTTTATATCAAAATCATTGAACCAGGAAATGGATAACTAAAATGTGTAATAGAAGTAACTTGGCTAGCACTTTCTTCTCTTATTGGTCACAACCCACATAGTTAATTTAGTTTAATTTAATTTATTGTTTTAATAGTTTAACTAAATCTCAAATCAAAACCCCTTTTAAAACCTGTAAAATTCACTAGGTTAGTCTAAACAACACTATTCCTAAGAATGACCTCGTATTTACCTCACTGGCTACATCTGATCGGGCACATTACATGTGAAAGTGTGTCTTTAGGTATAGTCCGGCAAAATATCAATTTAAAACTTGAAATATAAAAAATAAACACTACACGACACACATCAGATCATAAGTTTGAAAAGACTCAATAGAGCTAGGTTATAAATCATGGCTTCCGATAGATTATAATCAATTGTGTAGTGTGTTATGCGGGCTAGGTTGATTGTGACAGGATTAACCAAATTCAATAATAAATACATCAACATAAGTAGCATAATCATTGCAAACGTAGACAAATCTAGCATTTTATTTAATAAACTTGGTTAATATGTTTTTTTTAACATAATAGCTTGATCACTTCTTTATCATTTCTTTATCTACTTGTGTGTGTTATCAGTCTCGTTAGTTTAGATTAAACCAAAACTTGTGCTAGTCTCTCAGGCTGAAAACCCCCTATTACGTTAGTTTAGGATTAAGTAGGATTAAATTAGATCGATAAAATACTAGTAAATTAGGTATTAACGCCACTCTTAGTGATCGACACCCTACTTACCAACGAACCTACAATCGATCGAGTACACTGCCCGTTAATGTTAGTTATTATGTAGAGTCGGCAAAAAATAAATAGTAAAATTTGATATTATAAATTACCTATACTAAACGACACATCAGTTGTTAACTTGGATAATGAGGATAATGATAGCGAGAATGAAGTGGAAGATGATGCTAATGAGACCGCAAGATTTATGGCTTCGACATCTAAGGCTATGAAATCTTCAAAAAGCGGAGGTGGAATCGGGTTGAAGAGCTTATATGAGCTTTGGAAAGATGACTATGATGATAACCCATATGATAACGAAGAGTATGAAGATTTAACGAAAGCGCAATTAGCTTTTTGTGACGCCAATGATATGAGGATTCATGGTTATACTAGACGTAAGTAGTTTATCTAGTAGTTTTTATTAGGATTGGTTTGGATTTCTTATGATTGGTTTGGTTTGAAGCACAAATTATGCGTTTGTATTTCGCTTTATAAAGGCCTAGATGTGAGACTCACTCACATCCTATATACTTAAATGTTTTTTGAAGTAATAATTTTTTTGGGTGTAACAACCTTTTACCAAAAAAAAAGATCATGTAAATGATAAAGTGGGTTTTGGTTATGGTTATGGGTGAGTTAGGACACCCTTAATTATTATCTAAATTAGAGGTGTTAATATGTGTTGGTGATTATTTGACTAGGAAAGCAAGCAATGAAGAGGATGGTAACTTGTTGGTAATATGAGCTTGGATTCAAGGTAAGTAACCATGGCTATAATAAGTTATAATATTGAATGATCACTTGTATTATGTATATTTAATGTGTTAAGTGTTTAAGATGTATGAATTAAGAGGCTTGGAAAAGAAGTTGGAACTACACTAGTTTGGTTGACTAACTAAGGCGAGTTATTCGTTTAGTTTTGGAACTAATCATGATATGATATGGATTGTTAATTGATGATGTGTGGACATGTTTAAGGTGATCAAGTGTGTCTTGAATGCAAGTAAGTATGTGAATTGATTAAAGTGAATTTAGTCTTGATGTATATGTAATACTTTTGATTATGATATATATAATAACTTGTTATTGTCTGTTACTTACTAAGCGTTTCGCTTACAGTTTAGTCGTTTAACCATTTTGTTGGTTTGCTATGAATGGTTTGGATAGTAGTCTTGTGACGCCAACAAGGAATTGAAGTGCTCGCTTATTGATTAGGCAAGTAAATGAGTAGATAACCGGGCTACAAAACAAGTTAAACCCACCCCCTCCACAAAGTTGATGTACATGTGTTTTAAATGGTGTCTTTTAAAGTGTCAAGTTGTGTTTGTATTATTATAAATTCATGTATGGTTTTTTAGTACAAGAGTTATATGTAAAGTGGGTCAAAACGGGTGTTTGGCAAATCCCGTAAAATATGTGTTCATGGGTCATTTAGAACACGAGTGTTTATGAAAATAAAGATATATATTATTGTGAAGAATTCTAGAAAGTTTCGTTAGTTTTTGAGTCTCGAAAGTTGGTATTCTAAAATAGAGCAAAATGTTAAAATATGGCTTTTGTAATGTTTTATGTATGAACCATATGGCCATATGATATTTAGCATATGGCTATATGCTCAGTTCATAATATTATGCATTGTGCATATGATCATTTGAAATTTCAGCATTTGGTCATATGCTTGCGTCATAATTTTAAAAAGGGTTTTCAAATTTTGGTCATCTTCTTAATTTTGTATAAATCAATCGTAAGTCCGTAAATGTCGTGCTACACGTCATTTTAAAGGTATTTGAGTCTACTTTCATTAAATATACTTCCAGGAGGAGTTGGTTCTAAAAAAAAATATATCAGAGTCCTTGATTTATAACAGGTTTTTTACGGTCATTCCGTTTGCGCAAATTTTTTTGTCAAATCGGAAAAGCGGCGTTTCAGCTTTAATATGTCCCAGGATTATATCTTGAATTTACATAAGATTAGTTCATATTTATTAACATTCGTTGGATTTTTTTTTTTTTTTGTATCAATTTATTATTCAGTTAGAGTACAAGAATAACAAATTAATAGTATTCAATTTCGGAGTACTTTGTTTTTCGATTGGATTTTTTTCCAAATTGTATGGCAATGACTTGCTGAAGTTAATGATCAAATAAAATGATTTCACGTGACATTTTGTACTTTTTCTATTTGGGTCTTTTTCTGTCAATAATTTGACTAGTAATATACTTGATAAGTCAAACACATGATAAGGTAGTCAAGACAAAAGAAGATTAAGTAAGCCAAAAGCTTCTAGACGTGTTTTTATGTCATTTGCTACATCCGGTAAGTCTAACTCATTTCTGTTGTCAATAATTGAGACTTTTCTATGTTATTTTTTCATCTTTTTTAACATAAGTTTCTTAATTTTGTGGATGTTAGTGTATGTGTATTGTACATATTAACTTCGTTTATGCTGACAGAAGCACAAATTAATTATGAATTGAACTTTAACAAAGTTGAAAAAGTTTGATAGATAAACTATTTGGAAAGAGATGTGTGACAAAAAAACATCAAAATATTTCCATAGATCTAACAAATTTGTATCTCAATTGTAAGGCATTGATTACGTATATCTTTTAATTTTATATATTCAAACTCTTTCAAACTGATACAAACATCATAAAAAATAGGGCTAATAATAAAAAAATGTACTATACTTGCCACCCTTTCTTCTTCAGGGTAGCAAACAATTTCGGACTCTTTGAGGTACTTTGTGACATTTTTGCCCCCCAAATTATTAAAAATTCAAGGGCAAAAATATCACAAAAGTACCCCAAAAAGTCCAAAATTAAAAGTTTAGTACCTCAAAAAGTCAGAAATTGAAAGTTCAGTGCGCGTATAAGCAAAAAAATTTGTTCGATACCCAAAAGTGTATTTTTGGACAAGTATGATGTTTTTTAAGTTATTTTCCCTTGTTTTTTTTACATAACAATAACTGTAAATTTAATTCAGGTTAAACCTCCTAAGTGAAAGGCTCATTTAGTGCAATGAAGACGCTTTGTTTGGGCATCGACATTTTATTGTAGTTCTAGAATTTAGACTAACCAGTTTATTAGACATGTTGCATCAGTATGTACTATAGTTATTTGCATGCAAGGACGGACCCAGGATTTTCGGAAGGGTGTTGCACAAATTTTTTTTCTATTATAATTACAAAAATTTGCACACTATAAAGAAAATAGCACGAATATCGAGGGTTACACATACCAAATAACGACACTTCGTGACTTAAAATTGGGTGTGGCCCGTGCTACACCCGGCATCCATGTAGGTCCGTCCATGTTGGCATGTATGTACACTCATGCGTGTCATTCTTTGTTATTTTGTATCTGAGTAAGTCGTTACATTTGCTTTGTTTTAGCAACTATAGTTATTAAATAGTTATCTTTAAGTGTACATACCATTAAATTTAAAAGTAATTTGCCAAGTTAACCTCAGTACCCAACTACGTTTGTGCGAATAGAGCGAATGAATATAAATATTTTAGTTATGTTTGATTTTTCGAACTACAATACTATAAAATTAAATTATATATAATATATAGGAAATTTAATGATTTAAATAATTAAGCTTACATTGTTGAATTTTCGTTTATGTTTAGGTCATAAACAAGTAAAATACTCAACAAAACAAAATGAAAGTAACAGTGTACGTTGAAGTGTTGAACAATATAGCTGTCGACAACTTAGTCATAATATAGTGCATCGCATGGGTTCGCATGACTCGTTTTGACAGAGATTAAATGATTATTAATTAAGAGGTATTAAGAGGTAATTTATGCATTTCATTTTACTCATTTTTAAGCATTTTTAAGTTTTAAGATTTTAGCATAAACTCTTAATAATTACAGAGTAGTAGAGATTATTAAAAGTAACAACTCATTACTAATTGTGTAAAAAAAACCCTAATGTTAGTTCAATTTTTTTTTGTCTTTTGAACAATAAAAGTTCATTTCTTTCAAATATTTTATTTACTTATTTATTTATTTTTTTGCCAAATGACATCTGTATGTGGATCTATATGGTCTTGATTTTACGCACTCCGTAACGATGTTGAAAATCACTCCTTAACACTAATTTCATGTTGCTTCTCGATCAAAATAGGTCTTCTTGGAGGTTCCGAAACAATGTCGTGCCCGCACCAAAACCACAAAATGGACATTGAAGGATCTGATATTTTACCAGGGTGTAAGTTCCCTTTTACCCAAAGATTTATCCAAAATTAAGAAAGCTTATATATATTGGTAGTGGCTCACTAACCTTCTTAACTCTATCTCCTTTTATAACATAGTTCTGTTAAGAATACTGTATAGTAGCAAGATGTGGAAACTACAAGAGGGGAACTAAAACGAGGACGGAAAATAGGAAGGACAAATAATGAAAGATGAATAAACTACAAGATGGTAGTTGTTAACCTTGTATTTTACATATGTGTATTGTATAGGTGAACGCATGAATACTGAAAACATGGATATTTAAAGAAGAAATAAGAAAAGGAAACATAGTTGTGTATGTTTTCCTTATGGATTCATGGTTCTCTTCTGATATAGTTTCCGCATACTACTACAAGTATATGCACAAGGAACAATGCATGACATCATCTCAAACATTAGAAGTTTGGATGACGAAGTATTAAATGGTAACCCCTGAACCTAATGTACCATAAGCCCATAATTAAGTTGGGACCCTAATCGAGTCATTTAATACTCCCTCACAATTTAAACGATAAACTTCTGGACGCATAAAATGGATAAAATGTTGAAATTTTCTTCTTGCTTTTCGCCTTCTTTTAAGTTTTCTTTGCTTCTTCATTTGATTTATTTTCACGGAGGTAGAGTTGTATACTGTTTGACGAATTTGTCCTTTATACGACGCATTTTTTCTTTTACATCATAGCTTGCTTTACTTTAGGTAAAAGCATCACAAATTTGTTATCCTCTGATCAACAGCTGCTTGCCAGTGATTCGGAGGGGATTCTGATGTATTTATTTTCTACCTCTTTAATGTTCTCTTTTAATTTGTCTTTTCATTTTATTTATTCCATAAACCTTATCCTAAACCTAAGCCATCATAACACATTTATATAGCTTGAGATAAGTGATGAAAGTATTAGCCGTGCAGTAGTAGCCATTGAATAACGAGCTCTTTGTATAACATATAAAGGCGTCTATCTCATCATTAAAGCTGAATTGAAAGGCTTTGCAATAAATATCATCAAAACAAGCCATCTTGCATTCACTCAGACTAGCTCATGGTTTAGCCACCAAATCGGACCCGTAAAATTCTGCATAAGGGAGTCTTATGAAATCATAGTTGTTGTGATGATTCTAAAGTTGCTTAGCATTTTTGCAAGAACCAAGCAAGTGATTCCCCGTCTAGATATTATAAACGTACTATATTCTACATAGGGGTGTGATCTTATAGAAAGGGCAAAAGTTTAAAAAGTATAAACAGTCACCACATGATGACAAGTATCCTTTTTTATTTTTGCGAGCTCATTTTTTGCTATTTTTACTATTAACCGATGAATATTGTTATGAAAAAAAGTGTGACAATTGACATTTTTAGGTTAATACTTAATTATAAACTTGAACGTTTTATTCTAAATACGTGAATACTTGACTTTACGTATAACCGTTAGGTTATCCTGCGTACAACGAGAAACATCTTTGAATGTATTCCGTCACTAGACTAAGTTTAGCCTACGTCAAACAAGTACATTATCACTCTCAGGAGCATGTTTTATAAGTCATTTGTGTTTGGGTTTAAAAGTTTTGTGTTAATCATTCAAGTCTTGCATTATGTCTCATGTATGCATGCAATAGTTACCCAATACTCTTCACCACCTTTGCTACTACATATAACACTTATGATAATTCAAAAATTAAGATCCCCCCCTCTTTTTCATACCAAAACCGGCCAAGCCACAATAAGGTGTTTCAACATTCATTTTTCATCTTGAAACAACACATTATCCTAACTTAGCAACATTCCAAAATTCACAAGCTTTGAAGACCAATCCCTCGCCCTTGTCACTATCATATACACGACTCAAGAGCCTCAAACACCCAACCCTTTTTCCATTTGCCCCATTTGATCTTGCATCATCTTGTGACTCCAAAAACACCATTTGTGTAGGATCGTATATTATATGTTGTTTAGATGATTCGGGTGGTCTAAGATTATGATTAAACAAGTATGCCATTGTTTTAGAGAGAGAAAGAGATGAGAGGGTGATTCTAGAGAGATAAACACAAATGAAAGGTTAGATTAATGAGAAGCACCACCCCTTCCAAGGATGGAAGGGGTATTTATACTTACAAACTAAACGCCCTCCTATCAGGCTGTGGATCAGGCATACAGTGGGTAAAGACCCGTCCTTCCTCCACTGTGTTACTCTAAGCTAAACTAAGCTAATAACTAACTAATAAAATAGTAAATAACGATATGTCTACGAGCTAACTTATGCTAGATAATAGTTGGGGTGACCGACACTTCACTAAAGAATTTTCCAATTCCTAACAATCTCCCCCTAAGAGAGGTCACCACATGTTTTACATTTTGAATTCTAGCATTCTATTTTATCTTCAGTCTTGAGCTCGTAGACTTCAATTCTTCAGTTCCGCAATCTTTGTGCTTGAGTAGCGATTCTTCAAAGTCCGATTACTTTGTACTTTCAGTGGAGGTCTTTGAACTGATCCACATCTTTGATGATCTTCGAGCTTTATGGAGAACATCAACCACAGTAAATCTCTGGATCACCCTTTGTAGTGTTGCCTTCATGTGATGTTGTGACTTTTGAACCGACATGCTCACACTTTCTGGATCATGACATCTTTTCATCAGAGTAGCGGAACTGGTTCATGATATTTGCAGCTATCAGAGCCAGGTCATGTAGATTAGCACTTGTCATGATTTCTTTAATTAAGTGTAGATGCTGTGAGCATCCGGCTTTGGATTGACTTCTCAATTGACGATACTGCACTGCCCAAATGTACCTGCAAACAACAGCTTAGCAATAAAACACACGAAAGTGTCTTTGATCACTTTCTTTGAATTGAGGTACACGGCCCACGATTCCCCGCTGATCAAGTATAAGTACTTGCCGTGATCGTATAATTCAAAGAATCTCGCTTGATGGTGGTTTCTCGCACTGCTCTAGCCGTTCTCAAACGCAACGCTCAAAGAAGACAAAACGGAAAGTGAACAGCTAAATTGAGATTCACCGATTGATGAAAATTGATTTGAAAAACAATCGCGTATTGCTTAGAAGAAAGAGTTTTGCATACGACGAAGGTTTTATAAGAAAGATCAAAATACTTTTTGTATTTGAAAAGAATACACATTTGATGTGGTAGAGAAAATAAGAGATTTGCACATCGAACGGTTTTTCCAAAAGTGTTTTTTCAATCCGAGATACTTTTTGTGTTTGAAAATGAATACTCATTCGATGTGCTAGAGAAAAGAAGATTTGCACATCGAACGTTTTTTCCAAAAGTATTCGTCAATTCATTTCCGGGACCAAAGTTGATTCAAGAATGAATCGCCCTATTGTTTCTATCCAGTTGTCACAAGCTTAATCTTTTGAAAAGAAGTCACATGTCACCCACCAAGAGCTTGTTTGATGTTGGCTCTAGAAGAATTTCCATCTTCATCGTGAATACTTTTATGTATCACTCGGATGTTCTGGCAATACCACAAGGATAATGCGAGGACTTTAATATACTACTCATTTCCACATTGTGTGAAACAAGTCTTCATTAATTTTTTGTCCTAATGAGATATTGTGGATGATCTCTTGGCTCTAGACTCACTTGGCACATTTGGTTTCCTATGCCGGAGACTAGGGAGAGGGTCTCCTTCTTCAATATCAACAATCTATAAGAGAAAGTCGATAGATAATGTAGGTTCCCCGTGAGAATGAAACAAGTCCTTTTAAGAGGAACTTGAGTAGCTTGGGAAGTTTGTGCTAAGGCCACCGGGTCCATGACGCCTTGTCTTCAATATCGTGTTACCTTGGTAACAACAGCGAGTATATGAATTGAACCCTGCCGCCTCTAGGTTGGATAAATGGAGGCTATTTCTTTTCACCCTTTTCACATTTAATTCTTTTTCATTCTTCAACCCCTTCAATGCTTACCGAGACTTTATTACTAGAACCTTGTTGGTTTATTCAAGACTAGCTCGGCTCTCACCCCACTCTTTCCGTATTCTCATTTTCTCCTTTTTTCATCATACCTAAGGACTTCTAAACTATCTAGTGGATTGTCTCGGGTAGATCCCCTCCACTGGCGGGATCGCGGGAATTTAATACCTAACCTAAGCATCCTTATAACACCATGCATAAAGTAAATTGGTCGGGCTTTTGGTATTGTTCTTTCCTTCTTGAAACCAATTGATAAATCATTTGGAAAATCAATCAAGGTACTTGTGATATAATATCAAACCATTTTGTACCTTAATTGTTTTGATCATTTAGAAATGTTTCCCTCAACATGTGCATAATGATTTGTAAATTGTTTAGCATACGGAGGCAAGAGTTCTTGAAATAATTTTTGATCACAATTTTCTAGAAAAAGCCTTTAGATTTTCTTTGTAAATTCTCCTCTCAAAATGTATGCTGGTTATTTGAAATCATTTAACACATAGAGGAAAGTGGTTTTTGAAGTACTTCCACGATTACACTGCCATTAAAAAACCATTTAGAAAATCAATCAAGGTATGTTAGGTCACTAGATTTACAAACACAAGTAATATAGAAAGAGATAAGGCGATTGAACAAGTAAAACCCACACACACACACGATATACTATAGACTAAGAAGTAGGCGTAGGTATGTGAAAGAGAGAATAACTTGAACAACCAACCTTCAAATGAAGGTTTACATAAGGTATTTATAGGCAAGGAGCTAGGGCAACACTCCTACTCCTTCCCTTTCTCCTATGGGCTTGGGCCTAAGCTCATGGGCCTTCTACATAAGCTTAAGGCTAATAACAAACATAAAGGCCATAATAAGCTAACTATTACATATGTGTAACTAACACTTGAATAAGGTTTAGGAGTGATTCCAACAATCTCCCCCCAAGTGTTATTACATATGAGTAACAAACACTCAAGTGTTGGTGATGAAAAACGTTGAAGGCGTTGATGTAATAGTAGCTTTGACGCCTTCTCGACATTCTTCTTTCTTGTGAGAAGAATTGCCTTGATTTGAACAATCTCCCAAAGGTAGAGAGATAGTTTACTTTGAACGGTTATGCTTTGACGCCATCTTTAACTTTGTTCTTTGATCATTGTTCTTTGTGATGAAAGTAATAGTATGTTGTTGTCTCGTGATCAAATCTCGCTTGTCTCAGTTCGGGCTTCACTGCATAAGTGTCTCCACGCCATTCTTCAATCATGCTCACACGCCCTTTGACGTTGGAATTCAAAGATCGATGGAGTTCTTTAAGTCTTTAACTTTGTAGATTCTCTGATTGATGAAGAATCATTCTCGATTTGCGTTGTGTTGCTTTTGGATAGAACTTCCATTAGTGATGATGTTGTCGTGAGCATGAGAAGAATTTGAACATCATTCGCCCGAGCTTCCATAAGAAGAAAACATTTAAACGGTTAGTAATAAGCTGATTCCGGCACTTACAAGTTTGAACTTCGAGAGTTAAGAAAGATAGTGTGAAAACACAACTCTAATTTTACAAAGGCCGCTCAATCGGAGTCCCACAAGTGAGATAACACGATGTAACAAGTACACCCACGATTCAAATGAGTCAGCCGAGGTACAATCAAGCATCACGACTCTAGACCGCTTGAGACCAAGCGCAATCCACGGGATACGGGTTGCACCGGCTGGCTAAGGTCTGCTTGATGTTGACCGCAGGAGTTTCCATTCAATCACTGAGGATCACAAATGTGAACCTCTCATAAATGTTCTCGACTGATTGCTAAGATCTGTGAAGGACTCGATAATGTACCACTGAAATTCTTATTGTTGAATATCAAGTGATGAAATGTCAAGTGTACCTAAGAGATCTTTTTGATGAATCTCGTGGCTCTAGACTCAATAGTGCGTTTTGGTTTTCCTGAGCGGAGACTAGGGAGAGGGTCTCCTTCTTCAATACCAAAGATCTCAAGAGAAAGCCGATAGTTTACTTAGGGTTCCTCGTGAGAATGAAACAAGCTTCGCTGAGAGAAACTTGAGTGGATAAGAAGGTTTAGTGCATGCGCCATCGGGTCCATGACGACTTTTAATCTTCAATACCGGTGTCACTAAGTGACAACCAAGAGTATATGAATTGAACCCGGTATCGCCCTAAGTTGAATAATCTGAGGGCTATTTCTTTTCACCCTTTTCTTTGCATTTCTTTTTAATTCTTCAACTCCTTCTTTCTCCCATTCTCATTTTCTCCTTTTTACAATCATACCTAAGGACTTCTAAATACCAAATATTTGTGGTGTCCTCGTAGATCCCTCCGCTCAAGGCGGATCATAGGACGGTTATTCCTAACCTTAGTCACCTTATAACTCCATGACTAACCTATATTGCCATTAAAACCATCTGTAGAAAAATCTCTCAAAGTGTTTGTGAATGAAAACATTTTAGTACCACTGTTGAGATAAGATTTTGCATAAATACTCTCCCTCCACATGTGCTTAAGAGTTTTAACGGTTAAAATGCATAGTGAGGAAAGAGCGCCGCATATTTTGAATTGATTCACTCAAGATAGACAACCCTCGCCAGACACGGTTACGCGGGCATAGTTAAAGAGTTGCATTGTCCGCTTTTAGGTGACAACTAGCTCTAATAACTACCTTGAAGGTGTAGACAATCCTTGAAAGGTCGTCAAACCCGCCGAGTTCATGTCTACCAAGAGTTTCTCAATGGTACATTCTACTCGCATAAGTCCTTTATGAGACACGCTACATCACTAGCGAACTAGCTTGAAATTATTACCCGCCCTGACAAGTCTTTTCAGTTACTAATGCTTAAGCATCTGCCAATTCATGGGTTAAGTCTATATAGCACAAAGATTCATTTGCATTGACACAACATATTTCTTATCACTTATTTTCTCTCCCTCAAAAATGGCATATAAAATGTTATTTTTGAAAAGTTGAGAATAAAATATGACCATTTCGAAAGGTTATGGGAAGAATGACCATTGTGAACAATTTTGAACAAAGTTTTAATTCAGTACCCCTCAACGAAAGTGATATAAACGGTTGAGGTTTTGAAAATCATAAGGGAAAGTACTTGTTCTTTTGAGCAAAACCTTGAAAATGAAAGGTTTGATAGGTTTTACTCAAAAGTAAGAAGCTTTCGCTCCTTATATAAGGATTGTGGCACCGGTTGCACCACGTGGTCCTTTATTTACGTGTACGGGTTGTACACTGTAATGTGTGCACAAGCCATTAAACATAATCAATCAAACATCCAAAATTATATGAATGAAGCAATTCAAGGGGTACTGTGAAGTGCAAGATGTTCCTGTGAGGTGCATTGCATGCTGAAAGCCGATTATGTTAATCTTGGTCAATTCAATCGGCTATAACTCTCCAATCGCCCCGAATCTGATCCCTTCAAACAACCGCTCATCAATCATTGTGATGATCCGCTCACATCCCTCCTTCCCCGAGAATTCCACGCTTAGGAGACCCAATTTTCTCGGCGATATCCTTCAACCCAGATGCCAATCCATCCCTAACCAGCCTTCAAAGTATGATCCCTAACTTGTGGAGTCTCGCTACACGCCATTAATAGTTTCTTTGAAGTTCACTACTGCGTAAACAACGCCTAAAGGTTTGCCGATGAGTGTATATTGAGATAGCCGTTGATATCGAAGATCAAGCTTTGGAGGAGTGAAGTTGACACGCTCGATAAGATTCAACAAAGTAAGATCTTCTACACGCTCTTGATGACAATGCGCCTTATGAAGATGAGAATGACTTGATAAATTCACGCTAAATCATAGCTTGAGAATTGTCTCATACGCACTGCATTTCTTGGCAAGGTACATGTCTTCGATGTCATTGAGAGAAATTCTCAAAGTCAGCTTTCGGAGAAAGCATATTCCGCTCATCTTGTCGCTTGACTACGATCTTCTTTAAGAATGTGTAGTCCCACTTAGACGAAAGGTCAACGTGTATGATGGCAACGATATCCTTAGAACTATATACAACATGTTGAGACTTCAACCGACATCTTCAGAGTAGATTCCGCTTGCCGCTCGCCATGATGAATCCCATACAATGCATCTCTGGTCGATGCTTCCAATCGGTTGGAGAACAAGTGATTGGCACGTTCCCAATGGCTATGCGCTTTGAGTAGACAAATACTGAATGGAAGTGTCAACGATGTAGCTATTTCTTGAATCATCGCCACCGCGTGTAAAAGAAAATCCAAGTCTTTGTTGAAGAAATATCCGAAGGAACTTGGTTCCCAAACCCGGTTGGCCAATTGTTGGTAGAGGTTTGGTCCAATCGGTGTAGTATGGAGGGTTGCCCCTTTGTGTGAAGTCAATGTTTGCTTCCCGGTTGAGCCAATCCATGTTGTTAGACATAGCTCGAGCAATGTTTTCAAGGTGTTATTCGACCTCGAGGCACTGTGAGCTATCTTTTAGAAGTTGAAACGCTTCATTCTTGATTCGCTTCAACCTCGATTTCGCCATTTTCTTCACATGGAACTTTTCTTGCGTAATTTTAGCATGCTCCAATGTAGAACCGCTTCACCAAATCTCGACCTTCTTCGTGGTAGGAGTGTTGTTAACAAGAGTAGCAAACCATTCAAATTCCTTTGTTTTATCGTCATCTAGCCATGATACGACGCCACCAAGCGCCTTCTTCTTTTTCAAGGCCTAGATGATGATTCTCGCTTCGAACTTGTTTGGGAGAGGGGTTGTTGTAGGGCTCAAGGACCTCTTCATCGCCACCACCGTGATACTCAAAGTGATCATCGGTTTTTCGAGTCGTGGGTGGTAACTCGAATCGCCCCGAGGTTTTTATAGAAAAACGAGGAGGAGATTTTTTGTGAACAGAGGCCGCTGGAGGAGGTTGCATCATAGAAGATTCACCGACCGCCTCGGCGCTTAGGTGCGAGTCTTTATCCTTATCCTTTGTCTTCATCGCCTCTAGGACGCTTAGACTTTTCGCCTTCGATCCACAAGCTTCTTGAAGTTGGTAGTCCAAAGAATGCTTGAAACAACTTTCCTTCATCGTAAGTAAATGTCCTGCATCGCGCGCATATTTGTGTAACAAGCTTGGCCACCAATTCATTATCCGAGAAAACTACCCGATCGGTTGGATTGATTGTGACGGTTAAGGGCGTTGATCGAATAGTTTGCTTGGCGATCCGCATAAGATTTGGATAAAGTTGTTTGGTGAACAACTCCTTTGTGACTTTAGGAACGTAATCGTAAGGTACTTTTTCGTAGCCTTCGATCATTTCGCTCAGCTTCCTCTTGACGGTGATTTTTCATGAATTCCCGAACAAACTTCCTTTCTCCTTTCATCTTTTCATGCTCGTCATACAGATATCGATGTGATCAAAAAGAAATTCAAATTTTGTTGAGCACGCTTTTTTTCCGACTTGTTTGATACTTTGGTAATCCGTCATGAGCTTGAGAAATCCAAGATTTAGATGGTTTCTTCACGGATTTGGATGATGATTTGGCTGACTTCTTTGATGGTGGTGGTGAAGATGGTAAGACGAATCTGATGATGAAGAGGAGACTCCGATCCTTTGAGGTTCGTGAGGTTTCTTCCTTTGATCGCGCAGACTATCTAGAAGAAACATATCATAATCAACATCTTATCTTTTTAGACTTCTCGCTTCCGCCTCAAACTCATATTCGATAGTATCCTCCACAAGCTTTTGTTGTTGCACAAAAGTGGTGGCACCAGCCTCTTTATCGTTGATTAACCGCATCGAGATGGTTCAGAGTGTGCAAAGACCACTTGATCCTCCTGACCACCCATTTGGTCTTTTGCAAATTCTTCAGCTTTGTGTTGAAGTCTAAGGAATTTTATCTTCTTCTGTATACATTTTCCGTGGCTCTTCATCACTCTTCGAGCTTTCATCATAAGGTACAAGTAATGTGAGTCTTCCTTTTTTCAGACGCTTGAGGACTGGAGGTTTTGGTACCGGGAGATTGTCATCCTTGCGCTTCGAGTAGGTAATCTCTTCATCCGTGTCACATCTTCAGAGCTTTCGGCCCACAAGCTTTCGCTGTTCAAAAGTGGGGAATAGGTTCAAGCTTCCTTTACGGAACAATCCTTTTACGAGGAGGATTCCTTTTGGGAAGCCTCCTATAAATATCTCAGCTTGTGACACTTCCAAAGATCGCTTCTTCTGGGTCCTCCTCAGTAGGTGTACCGTAAGATTTTTCATCAAGATGACCAACTTTGCCTTCTTTTCTCGCTAACCGATACCTTTTGTATGTTTCAAGCTTTTGATTTCGTGTTGTGTGATCGTGCAATACCGCACTCGCTTTGTTGACGATCTCTTGATTCTCGATGTATAGTATGGGTTCGCCAATATGTCGTGGATTATCGGGTCATTGAGCCTCATGGGATATCGATGAAGTCCAAGAGCTCTCTGATCAACAGCTTTGTATTCTGACATAGGGAATCTTTGAGCCAAGTTTCTTTGTGAAATAGCATCATGTCCTCCCATATCAGTGCTTCGATTTCAATGTCCTTCTTGTTGATCACCCACTGAAATTTTTGCCCATGAGCTTGGGATGCTCATAGCCACCGCCACGCACTGCCGTGAGACCGATGGTGATGATCATGTAGAGTGTTCTCCATGGTTGAGGAATATTCTTCACCACGCCGAGAGTGCTTAGTAATGATTCTCAAGCTTCATCATAACCAATATCTATCAAGAATTTCGTGACTGCCTCTTCGTGAGGGGTAGCAAAGAAGTCGGGTTGGAGCGATGTCGGAATGATGAGGACAGCCCTGAAGTTTCGCCAGGAGTGATAGTGACTTGTTTGTGATTAAGTGTCACATTCACCGTGACTTGACTGCTGATCCTTCAGCATGGAATCCCGAATTGTTGAATGTAGACCTCGGAACTGCGGGCGAGTGTGAGCATGTTCCCGTAGGGATGATTCCGAGAATATCCACCGTGAATAGACAAGAAGATTCTCGAGTATGTGAGGGTGTCAAAGTCAACCCTAAGGTTGTTCTTTCCAATCTTTCTCGGATAGCCATTCGGGAAGATATCGCCAATAGTGAGAACCTCGTGCATCCACATTCATTTGTTCACCATGTCGTGATCCTGAAATAACATTAGCCAAAAGAACCAACATATCGAGAGACATAATGTTAGTCAACATAAGGTCTTATTGTCTAGTTATTGAATGTACAGTGTCAATGATTGTTACGAGTCCTAAGTCACTTGTTTGTCCAATAGTCCAATGATGTCGTGAAATGTTTCGTGAGTTAGTTAACTTTAAGTTTTAAAGTTTATGTTATCACTTATTGTTCACAACATATCAAACGCTTAAGTTTATTAGTGACATTATTGGATTCGTGACGCTATGATAAGTTTATTAACAAGTTTGTACACGTAACAATTCATAATGAAGGTCAATCAATGCATAGGCATAGAATTGGCAGTTAAGCTGTGAAAAAGAGATGATATACGCCAGAGATCTAAAGCTTACGCCTTAGGATCCTAACTTACGCAGAAGAAATGTTACGCCAGAGAAAAGGGGACCTTATGCGAGAGCTTACGCCAGAAGCGTGATATATACCTTTACGTAAGGCTTACTCGTAAGAGTAGACCTTACGCGTAGAGGTCATCAAGCACGATATCCTTCACGGATACGCGTAGTCCCATTGTAGAACCTTATGCGTGAATGGTTATGCGATAATTATTCTTACGCGATAACTTGACTACGCCGTAGGGTAATCCTTATGAGTTTCAAATGACCTTGATTCTCAATATTACGCGAGCAAGACCTCAAATAAGTTCATCAAATCATCAACATTAACACAAAACTTCATTTTATCAACAAAACATGGCATGAATCATTCGTTAATAGTTACTACAGAGAGAAAGTCATACGCTGTAGGTCAAAACCCTAAGGGTTAAGAATTACGCTGTATGATTTTAACCCAGGATTTGCACCATATTAATTCTGGTAAGTCTAGAGTGTTGTTAGAGTCTTTAGGCCAAGTATTAACATCTAATCAAGGAGAATCAAAATTACCCAAAGTTATGAACATTAAACCCTAATTCCAAATTGTTAAACAATTAGTGTTTCCGGTGGTTAACAACTATGGAAATCATCAATTCAACAACATATGACCATAACCCAACAATCTTTTTGACCAAAACACTTCACATTTGGAAAAACCCAAATTCGACTCAGAAACCCTAATTTTCAAAAATCATTAATACGTGCAGTTTCGTGGGTTATGGAGAGTTAAAATAGTATCATTGATGTATTTGAAACGCTTGACACTATTCATTTAACCAAAAACACACACACAATGATTGTGTGTTCATACGCTTATGTGTAGAACACATAATCACGCTAACAATAAATTTTAACCGTGAGATTTGCATGAAATTAAAAACCTTAGCTTAAAACATGTTAAGATCAAAAACTTACAAAATGATGATTAAAGTAACGGATTTCTCGAATGAATCTTAGGCGAGATATTAAAAAGTAAGTGTAATAAATGAAGTGAATGAGTAGTGGGAGGTGTTTTATTAAAATAACTTTAACATTTTGACTGTTTTGGTCCCTCCACCTTTTCCTTTTTCAAACAAAGCCATTTAACTTCCATTTTGGTTACCAAACAAAGATTTTTTAGAAAGAAACTTGACCATACTCCCCTCAACTTAATAAATGATGAAAGGTTATAAATATTAGTCCGAGGAGTCGCTTAACCGAAAAGCGTGTTTACCACCAATGATAAAAGAAACAACTAGGGAAATATAACATGCAAGTACACGATGTTTTGAAACGCTTATGATATTTTTTCTCCCTCAACACTTGATCGGAAAAATACTAATTTTGAAAGATTATAGTGTTGAAGGAAGAAATGTACTTGCCATGTTGAAAGAAAAAATAGATTAGAAGAATATTTTTGTTGTTTTATAAGATTTTATATTTTTGTGTTTTGTTTTTGAAAAATTATTTACAAAAGAGATTTTGGTGTTTGATGTGTTTTAAGATCTGCTTAGAGGTCATCCATTCCTCTTGAGTCAACACCTCATACCAATCCCGTGGATCAACTCATTAAACCTAGCGGAGGCAAGGCTTTGGTGAGAAGATCTCCAATTGGTATTCTCATCACTACAAAATATAATTCAACGGCATTCTCGCTCCACGTGATCCTTGATGAAATGATAGCGTAAGATCGATGTGCTTTGATTTCGAGGCCGAACTGAGTTGCACGAGATCGAATGGCACTTGATTGTCGCAGACATCGGATTTCACAAATACGTAACCATAGTCTTTGAGTTGTGTTCTCATCCAAATGACTTGAGCACAACACGCTGGCATACGGCTACATATTCTCGCCGGGTTGAGGATGTATGTACAATCCTCGCTTCTTCGATTGCCATGACACCAGTATCACCAAGAAATTGTAAAGCCCAAGTGCTTTTCCGAGTCTAAGCATCCCGCACGTCCGGCCCCAAAAGCGATTAGTTCAAACCGTGAATCCTTCTGATACCGATCCCCGTTAATGGTTCCCTTTATGTATCGGAGGATTCTTTTAGCCTTAGAGAGGTGGGTTTAGCTTTCGACCGATAATCCAGAGCAAAGATATACCAACAATGTTAGGTCTCATTAAATCGTTAGATACATGAGAGACCCAATAATACTACGTATTTTGTAGGTCCACTAATTTCCCATGTAAATCGGCCTAGCTTGGTATGAGCCATTGGTGTGGCATAGTGTCAAGGTGTTTTCATTCCAAATTTGTTTAACAATTCAAGGGCATATTTGACCGACTCAAGAAAATACTACCATCGGTGATTGATGAACTTGAAGTCCTAGAAAGAACGCGAAGTTCACCCATCATGGACATTTCAAAATTTTCTTCATTAGTTTTGCAAAAGCGATTGAAAACTTTTTATGTGTAGACCCAAAAATGATGTCATCCACGTGAATTTGAACAATTAAGATATGTGCCCCGTGATATTGTATAAAAAGAGTTGGGTCAACCGAACTTTGGTGAAATTATTAGCAATGAGGAAGGATGATAGCTTATCGTATCATGCCCGGTGAGCTTGTTTGAGACCATACGAGCTTTGTTCAGCTTTGTAGACGGATTGAACTGTGATCAACTAATCCATCTGTTACTCGATTATAAACCGCTTTTTTGTTGTCCATCGAGAAACGCAGCTTTGACATCCATCCGATAGACCGTCATATTCATATGAGTCGCTGAACGCCAGAGAAATATCCAATGTACCAAGATCTAGCAACCGAGCAAAAGATTCTTCAAAGTCTATTCTTCCCCGACGATAACCCTTAGCCACCGTGACGCGGACTTATTTCGATAACATTTCCTTCAAAGATCCAATTTGTTTTTCCAAATCCATTCCGAGACCAATGACGAGACTCCTCGCTGGTCTTTCAAATCCGCTCCCATACATCAAGACGCTTGAATTGTTGAGTTCTTCTTGCATGGATTCAATCCGGCCTTTCTTTGTCACAAGGCTTTGATGTTTTTTTAGGTTCCCGCATTGACAAGGCATGCGAGTGCATAAATGCAATGTTCACCTTTCCTTGTATGAAGACGCTGTCTTGTAACGCATCGCTGATCGGGTTGCCACAATGTTTTTCCTGTGTAGGATGGCTCTTTCGGCCCATCTATGGAGGGTTGATGCTGATATACACAGTGCATTCGAGGATTCAAATGGTTTGTTGAAGATTCCGCGACATCCGTGCAAATCCTCATTAGCAAACGGGTTGAAGAACGATTTGATCAAAATCCGCAGGTACTACATTCGTATCATCGCCTGCCTCATTATCATGGAAGCGGTTTGTTCAACCGCTGTTGTGGAGTCAATCGGTGTAGGTGCATCCGCATAAAGAAGGTTGTAGCAGTGTATCGTATAAGAGTATTATAAGGCTGGAGCAAATGCGTACCGGATACACCCGAGCACGCTCATCAATATCGCCACCGAATACCGGAGCAAATAACCTTTCCATTTGTTGACGGTGTCGGCTTTGTTCACCGGGATGATGGGGTTTGGGGAAGTTTGCCGTTGTGACCGGTTCCAAGTCGCTATACCGTAAGCCATTTCCGTAAGTTCATCAAAATGAGCATGAATTATTTCCATCACCTGTTTTGTACGACGATTCCGTGATTCGAAACCTTTGAATTATCATGATCCATAAAGACTCCAATGTCGCCTTATTTTGAGCTTTCCAAAGTCACGACATTATTCGGATAGCAAAAAGATCCAAATACATGAAAGTGTTTTGAGATTCGGTTTTCTCACAGGACAAGCTCAAAAGGTGTTTTGTTGTATGCTGTGATCATAGAACGGTTTTGAGTATAGCATGCAGAGATACAAATTTCCGCCTATAAGTAATCCGAAGTTTAGCATTGATTAACATTGTTCTTGCAGCCTTCCATAACGCTCGGTTTCGCCTTCACAACCCGCTTTGTTCTCGTGCACGTATAGATGTTTGATGTCAACCCCCTTCTCATAGAATCACGGGCGGTTTGATTAACAAATTAGTGCTCTATCCGCTCGACAGCGACGTGTTACGAATGAACTTGTATCGTGAGAAAGGTGATGATTATCTGTGGAGCTTGGTCTTTGCTTCGAAGAAAGTAGACCCAAGTCCGCGCGGAATAGTCATCAACAATTACTAAGATGTAATGTTTGCCATTGATCGCTTATATACAAGATCGGGCCACACAAAATCCATGAAGAAGATGAAGCACATGCTAAGAGTCAGCTTTCCACCTTTGAAGGAAAATGAGAACGAAAGTGCTTTTGCCTTGTTCACAAGCCGAGCAAAGGTGATCTTTAGAATACCAAACCGGTGGAGTCCTTCAACTTTTAGGTTTAGCAAGGTTGGTGATGGTTTGAAAGTTTAAATGTTAGACCTACGCCATAGCCGTGGATTTTGTTGATGTTGCCTTTGAAAGTAGACAAATGGGAGATGAAGCAATCATGTCTTGCATAGAGATAGTGTAAAGACTAGAATTACGCTGATCCGTATATAAGGTCATTTCCTTGTAGATCACTTAATGAAACAAGTTTTCTCCCTGGAAAGCAACCTCCAAATCTCCATCACAAAATTGACTCCATCAAAACAAGATTATGACGAGGGCCTTCTACATAGTAAACCCCGCGCGATTTCGATGTTCCCATTGATAGTCTCAGAGAGCCCATGATAGCCATGGCTGATCATTCCCAACCCTACAGCTAATGAACTTTGCAATGAAGTTTGATAATGCTTTAAGATTCGTCATGTGTGTCGGGAACATCCGCTATCAACAATCCAGAGAATGATTCAGATATCACCGTGATTACACATGCATCTAATAATGTGTGATGGAATAGAAGTAGATGTGGAACCCAAATGTTAGAGGGTTCCGTGAGTGTTATAGTAGATATACACATTAATAGCTTTTAGGTATCCACTTAAATCCTAGTGTGTTATATATCCATTTCTGCCATCTATAACTACTCTTTGCTTTTGTCTTAGTGAATGCACTAGGTGGTACTACATTCTCAGGAGGTGAAACTGGAGCTACAGGACAAAGAATTCTTAGAATCTAAAGAGAGATGGTCTACCGCTACAGACTTAGAAAGATTAGTGGGCCTAGAGGTACCTCGTTCTTAGGATTCCTTAAACGAGATGATAGCTTTAGCAACACATTTATCATGACAATCGTAATTCATACTTCTTTTACCACAAATATCACAAGGCGCATCTGATCAATATCAAAAGTACTTAACGGTTTAGCATTCTGCTACATCACTATGTCTATTACATTTGCTTGACGCAATATCTATAGTGAGGCAATGAGTCTTATTTATAGTCCTAGGGTGTTCTTCTACTTTAGCATTCCCCATTGATCTTTTCTAGGTCGAGCCTTCCTATTCTTCGATTTAGTGCTTCGAAGGTGAAGTGCGGACATTTGAAAAGATGCAACTATTCCCTGCTTTCAGGATGAGGCACGCTTAGGAACTTGTGGATTTGGCAGTAGGGATTCTAGGTTCATGAGGCTAAGTGTTACGGCTAATCTCTTAATGATGGTTGGCTAAGTTGTTCATACTTTCCTAACACATTTCTCTTAACTTGAGGATAATGTGAATCG
>OU343223.1:314312129-314466373 GCA_910596185.1 Chrysanthemum makinoi | reverse complement strand
GGTGTTTATTGCTAATCGCTGTTTGCGTACATTTGACTACTGCACCATCGTAATTGAGAAGTCAATCCAAAGTCAATGCTCACAAGATCTACACTTAATTAAAGAAATCATGACAAGTGCTAATCTACATGACCTCGCTCTGATAGTTTGCAAATATCATGAACCGCCGCTTACTCCGATGATGAAAGATGTCATGATCCAGAAAGTGTGAGCATGCCGGTTCAAAAGTCACAACATCACATGAAGGCAACACTACAAAGGGTGATCCGTAGATTTATCGTGATTTATCTCATATAAAGCTCAAGATCATCAGATGTGGATCGCCTCAAAGACCTCCATCGAAAGTACAAAGTAATCTGGACTTTGAAGAATCGCTACTCAAGCACAAAGATTATGGAACAAGAATTGAAGTCTACAGCTCAAGATCAAGATAAAATAGAATGCTAGAATTCAAAATGTAAAACATGTGGTGACCTCTTAGAGATTGTTAGGAATTGGAAAATTCTTTAGTGAAGTGTCGGTCACCCCAACTATTATCTAGCATAAGTTAGCTCGTAGACATATCGTTATTTACTATTTTATTAGTTAGTTATTAGCTTAGTTTAGCTTAGAGTAACACAAAGGAGGAAGGACGGGTCTTACCCACTCAGTACCCGATCCACGCGATAGGAGTGGCTATTTGTTTGTATAAATACCCCTTCCATCCCAAGGGTGGTGCTTCTCATTAATCTAACCTTTCATTTGTGTTTATCTCTCTAGAATCACCCTCTCATCTCTTTCTCTCTCTAAAACAATGGCATACTTGTTTAATCATAATCTTAGACCACCCGAATCATCTAAACAACATATAATATACGATCCTACACAAATGGTGTTTTTGGAGTCACAAGATGATGCAAGATCAAATGGGGCAAATGGAAAAAGGGTTGTGTTTGGAGGCTCTTGTCGTATATGATAGTGACAAGTAGGATTGGTCTTCAAAGCTTGTGAATTTTGGAATGTTGCTAAGTTAGGATAATGTGTTGTTTCAAGATGAAAAATGAATGTTGAAACACCTTATTGTGGCTTGGCCGGTTTTGGTATGAAAAGAGGGGGGGATCTTAATTTTTGAATTATCATAAGTGTTATATGTAGTAGCAAAGGTGGTGAAGAGTATTGGGTAACTATTGCATGCATACATGAGACATAATGCAAGACTTGAATGATTAACACAAAACTTTTAAACCCAAACACAAATGACTTATAAAACATGCTATGAGAGTGATAATGTACTTGTTTGACGTAGGCTAAACTTAGTCTAGTGACGGAATACATTCAAAGATGTTTTCGTTTGCACGCAGGATAACCTAACGGTTATACGTGAAGTCAAGTATTCACGATTTAGAATAAAAACGTTCAAGTTTATGATTAAGTATTAACCTAAAATGTCAATTGTCACACTTTTTTCATAACAATATTCATCGGTTAATAGTAAAATAAAGCAAAATGAGCTCGCAAAAATAAAAAAGGATACTTGTCATCATGTGGTGACTGTTTATACTTTTTAAACTTTTGCCCTTTCTATAAGATCACACCCCTATGTAGAATATAGTACGTTTATAATATCTAGACGGGGAATCACTTGCTTGGTTCTTGCAAAAATGCTAAGCAACTTTAGAATCATCACAACAACTATGATTTCATAAGACTCCCTTATGCAGAATTTTACGGGTCCGATTTGGTGGCTAAACCATGAGCTAGTCTGAGTGAATGCAAGATGGCTTGTTTTGATGATATTTATTGCAAAGCCTTTCAATTCAGCTTTAATGATGAGATAGACGCCTTTATATGTTATACAAAGAGCTCGTTATTCAATGGCTACTACTACACGGCTAATACTTTCATCACTTATCTCAAGCTATATAAATGTGTTATGATGGCTTAGGTTTAGGATAAGGTTTATGGAATAAATAAAATGAAAAGACAAATTAAAAGAGAACATTAAAGAGGTAGAAAATAAATACATCGAATCCCTCCCAATCATCACTGGCAAGCAGTTGATCGAGGATAACAAATTTGTGATGCTTTTTACCTAAAGTAAAGCAAGCTATGATGTAAAAGAAAAATGCGCCATATAAAGGACAAATTCATCAAACAAGATACAACTCTCTACCTCCGTGAAAATAAATCAAATGAAGAAGCAAAGAAAACTTAAAAGAAGGCGAAAAGCAAGAAGAAAATTTCAACATTTTATCCATTTTATGCCCGAAGTTTATCGCTTAAATTGTGAGGAGTATTAAATGACTCGATTAGGGTCCCAACTTAATTATGGGCTTATGGTACATTAGGTTCAGGGGTTACCATTTAATACTTCGTCATCCAAACTTCTAATGTTTGAGATGATGTCATGCATTGTTCCTTGTGCATATACTTGTAGTAGTATGCGGAAACTATATCAGAAGAGAACCATGAATCCATAAGGAAAACATACACAACTATGTTTCCTTTTCTTATTTCTTCTTTAAATATCCATGTTTTCAGTATTCATGCGTTCACCTATACAATACACATATGTAAAATACAAGGTTAATAACTACCATCTTGTAGTTTATTCATCTTTCATTATGTATTTGTCCTTCCTTTTTTTTGTCCTCGTTTTAGTTCCCCTCTTGTAGTTTTCACATTTTGCTACTATACAGTATTCTTAACAGAACTATGTTATAAAAGGAGATAGAGTTAAAAGGGTTATTGAGCCACTACCAATATATATAAGCTTTCTTAATTTTGGATAAATCTTTGGGTAAAAGGGAACTTACACCCTGGTAAAATATCAGATCCTTCAATGTCCATTTTGTGGTTTTGGTGCGGGCACGACATTGTTTCGGAACCTCCAAGAAGACCTATTTTGATCGAGAAGCAACATGAAATTAGTGTTAAGGAGTGATTTTCAACATCGCTACGGAGCTGTAAAATCAAGACCATATAGATCCACATACAGATGTCATTTGGCAAAAAATAAATAAATAAATAGTAATAAAATATTTGAAAGAAATGAACTTTTATTGTTCAAAAGACAAAAAAAAATTGAACTAACATTAGGGTTTTTTTTACACAATTAGTAATGAGTTGTTACTTTTAATAATCTCTACTACTCTGTAATTATTAAGAGTTTATGCTAAAATCTTAAAACTTAAAAATGCTTAAAAATGAGTAAAATGAAATGCATAAATTACCTCTTAATACCTCTTAATTAATAATCATTTAATCTCTGTCAAAACGAGTCATGCGAACCCATGCGATGCACTATATTATGACTAAGTTGTCGACAGCTATATTGTTCAACACTTCAACGTACACTGTTATTATTTTGTTTTGTTGAGTATTTTACTTGTTTATGACCTAAACATAAACGAAAATTCAACAATGTAAGCTTAATTATTTAAATCATTAAATTTCCTATATATTATATATAATTTAATTTTATAGTATTGTAGTTCGAAAAATCAAACATAACTAAAATATTTATATTCATTCGCTTATTCGCACAACGCGTAGTTTAGATCGGAGGTTAACTTGGCAAATTACTTTTAAATTTAATGGTATGTACACTTAAAGATAACTATTTAATAACTATAGTTGCTAAAACAAAGCAAATGTAACGATTTATTTCAGATACAAAATAACAAAGAATGACACGATGAGTGTAAATACATGCCAACATACTGGACCTTGACATTTACAGAAGACGCGGCCACACCCAATTTTAAGTCACGAAGTGTTATTTGGTATGTGCAAACCCTCGATATTAGTTTATTTTCTTTATAGTGTGCAAATTTTGGTAATTATGATAGAAAAAAAATTTGTGCAACACCCTTCCGAAAATCCTGGGTCCATCCTTGCATGCAAATAACTATAGTACATACTGATGCAACATGTCTAATAACCTGTTAGTCTAAATTCTAGAACTACAATAAAATGTCGATGCCCAAACAAAGCCGCCTTCATTGCACTAAATGAGCCTTTCACTTAGGAGGTTTAACCCGAATTAAATTCTGCTTATTGTTATGTAAAAACAAGGAAAATAACTAAAAACATCATACTTGTTCAAAAATACACTTTTGTATCGAACAAATTTTGCTATACAAGAAGACCGAACTTTCAATTTCGACTTTTGAGGTACTTTCAATTTTGGACTTTTGGGTACTTTTGTGATATTTTGCCCTTGAATTTTAATAATTTGGGGGCAAAATGTCAGAAATCTCAAAAGAGTCCGAATTGTTTCTTTACCCTCAAGAAAAGCACATAAAGATAAAGATTTTTTATTATTAACCTATTTTTTATGATGTTTGTATCAGTTTGAAAGAGTTTGAATATATAAAATTAAAAGATATACGTAATCAATGCCTTACAATTGAGATACAAATTTGTTAGATCTATGGAAATATTTTGATGTTTTTTTGTCACACATCTCTTTCCAAATAGTTTATCTATCAAACTTTTTCAACTTTGTTAAAGTTCAATTCATAATTAATTTGTGCTTCTGTCAGCATAAACGAAGTTAATATGTACAATACACATACACTAACATCCACAAAATTAAGAAACTTATGTTAAAAAGATGAAAAATAACATAGAAAAGTCTCAATTATTGACAACAGAAATGAGTTAGACTTACCGGATGTAGCAAATGACATAAAAACACGTCTAGAAGCTTTTGGCTTACTTAATCTTCTTTTGTCTTGACTACCTTATCATGTGTTTGACTTATCAAGTATATTACTAGTCAAATTATTGACAGAAAAAGACCCAAATAGAAAAAGTACAAAATGTCACGTGAAATCATTTTATTTGATCATTAACTTCAGCAAGTCATTGCCATACAATTTGGAAAAAAATCCAATCGAAAAACAAAGTACTCCGAAATTGAATACTATTAATTTGTTATTCTTGTACTCTAACTGAATAATAAATTGATACAAAAAAAAAAAAAAAAAAATCCAACGAATGTTAATAAATATGAACTAATCTTATGTAAATTCAAGATATAATCCTGGGACATATTAAAGCTCAAAAAAATTTGCGCAAACGGAATGACCGTAAAAGACCTGTTATAAATCAAGGACTTCGATATATTTTTAGAACCAACTCCTCCGGAAGTATATTTAAAGTAGACTCAAATACTTTTAAAATGACGTGTAGCACGACATTTACTGGACTTACGCATTGATTTTTATACAAAATTAAGAAGATGACCAAAATTTGAAAACCCTTTTAAAATTATGACGCCATATGACCAAATCTGAAATTTCAAATGATCATATGCATGCTGCATAATATTATGAATCTAAAGCATATACCATATGCTAAATATCATATGGCCATATGGTTCATACATAAAACATTACAAAAGCCATATTTTAACATTTTGCTCTATTTTAGAATACCAACTCGAGACTCAAAACTAACGAAACTTTCTAGAATTCTTCACAATAATATATATCTTTATTTTCATAAACACTCGTGTTCTAAATGACCCATGAACACATATTTTACGGGATTTGCCAAACACCCGCTTTTAACCCATTTTACATATAACTCTTGTACTCAAAAACCATACATGAATTTTTAATAATACAAACACAACTTGACACTTTAAAATACAACATTCTAAACACATATATATCAACTTTGGGGGGTTTAACTTGTTTCGTAGCCGGTTATCTACTCATTTACTTGCCTAATCAATAAGCGAGCACTTCAATTCCTTGTTGGCGTCACAAGACTACTATCCAAACCATTCATAGCAAACCAACAAAATGGTTAAACGACTAAAGCTGTAGCGAACGCTTAGTAAGTAAATGCATACAATAACAAGTTATTATATATATCATAATCAAAAGTATTACATATACATCAAGACTAAATTCACTTTAATCAATTCACATACTTACTTGCATTCAAGACACACTTGATCACCTTAAACATGTCCACACATCATCAATTAACAATCCATATCATATCATGATTAGTTCCAAAACTAAACGAATAACTCGCCTTAGTTAGTCAACCAAACTAGTGTAGTTCCAACTTCTTTTCCAAGCCTCTTAATTCATACATCTTAAACACTTAACACATTAAATATACATAATACAAGTGATCATTCAATATTATAACTTATTATAGCCATGGTTACTTACCTTGAATCCAAGCTCATATTACCAACAAGTTACCATCCTCTTCATTGCTTGCTTTCCTAGTCAAATAATCACCAACACATATTAACACCTCTAATTTAGATAATAATTAAGGGTGTCCTAACTCACCCATAACCATAACCAAAACCCACTTTATCATTTACATGATCTTTTTTTTTGGTAAAAGGTTGTTACACCCAAAAAAATTATTACTTCAAAAAACATTTAAGTATATAGGATGTGAGTGAGTCTCACATCTAGGCCTTTATAAAGCGAAATACAAACGCATAATTTGTGCTTCAAACCAAACCAATCTTAAGAAATCCAAACCAATCCTAATAAAAACTACTAGATAAACTACTTACGTCTAGTATAACCATGAATCCTCATATCATAGGCGTCACAAAAAGCTAATTGCGCTTTCGTTAAATCTTCATAGTCATCTTTCCAAAGCTCATATAAGCTCTTCAACCCGATTCCACCTCCGCTTTTTGAAGATTTCATAGCCTTAGATGTCGAAGCCATAAATCTTGCGGTCTCATTAGCATCATCTTCCACTTCATTCTCGCTATCATTATCCTCATTATCCAAGTTAACAACTGATGTGTCGTTTAGTATAGGTAATTTATAATATCAAATTTTACTATTTATATTTTGCCGACTCTACATAATAACTAACATTAACGGGCAGTGTACTCGATCGATTGTAGGTTCGTTGGTAAGTAGGGTGTCGATCACTAAGAGTGAGCGTTAATACCTAATTTACTAGTATTTTATCGATCTAATTTAATCCTACTTAATCCTAAACTAACGTAATAGGGGGTTTTCAGCCTGAGAGACTAGCACGAGTTTTGGTTTAATCTAAACTAACGAGACTGATAACACACACAAGTAGATAAAGAAATGATAAAGAAGTGATCAAGCTATTATGTTAAAAAAAACATATTAACCAAGTTTATTAAATAAAATGCTAGATTTGTCTACGTTTGCAATGATTATGCTACTTATGTTGATGTATTTATTATTGAATTTGGTTAATCCTGTCACAATCAACCTAGCCCGCATAACACACTACACAATTGATTATAATCTATCGGAAGCCATGATTTATAACCTAGCTCTATTGAGTCTTTTCAAACTTATGATCTGATGTGTGTCGTGTAGTGTTTATTTTTTATATTTCAAGTTTTAAATTGATATTTTTCCGGACTATACCTAAAGACACACTTTCACATGTAATGTGCCCGATCAGATGTAGCCAGTGAGGTAAATACGAGGTCATTCTTAGGAATAGTGTTGTTTAGACTAATCTAGTGAATTTTACAGGTTTTAAAAGGGGTTTTGATTTGAGATTTAGTTAAACTATTAAAACAATAAATTAAATTAAACTAAATTAACTATGTGGGTTGTGACCAATAAGAGAAGAAAGTGCTAGCCAAGTTACTTCTATTACACATTTTAGTTATCCATTTCCTGGTTCAATGATTTTGATATAAAGTAATGGTGACCTCAAAAAGTATAGAAAATATCCCTTTTGTTCAGGAAATACCTCCATAATTCTATCTAATGTAGACAAGACCATTTGGTCCATGCATCTAGTCTCTAGACATGCAACCTATATCTCTGAAGCAAGTTATCGGTCTAACCAGTTACGTGCATGCATTAAGTTGTATCAACTAATCTATGTGATTTATCTATGATACCACTTTGGTCCACGCGATATCCACTTCTTCTCACGCAGTCACTATATTGAAGAGCACTATACTAACTTAAATATTCTCGCATTATACATCTAATTATCCCATTGGTCCTGGCGATCCCTAGACTTAAAATACGTCGGCAAATAAACGAGTATTTTATTGAACGATAAATACATAAACTATACAAAACTAAACATCAAATCATAATAAACGGAATAACATTAATGTAATAATCATAACATGGCTAACACCAAAAGGTGTTAGCCAATAATGTATGTAGAAGCACACAAAGCAAATTCAAACAAAAGACAAATAGAAATCCTGGTGATATCGATGTGCAAATCGAATGATTAAACCTAATGTGTTGATACGAGACATTTTTTTCTTGATTTCCTAGCTCTTGGGACTGATCTTTGGACCTTGGAATGATGATATTCGGATTTGGTTGAGTGTGGTGAGTGAATGATATAAAAAAAATCTTGTATAGGGTTTGTATTTTTAGTCTTCTGTTAGGGCTGGAATACGGCGTATCAAATAGTGAATACGATGCATTCCAAATCTCTTGATTGCTGACAAAGAAAGCATATTCCAAGCATATTCTGTGTATCTTTTAAATTCGGCGTATTGCTGAAGAGTGATACGCCGTATACCTTCAAATCTTCGATATACTTGGACTAGAGATAAGATCTTTAAGACGGTGTATGGCTAGAGTTTCATACGCCATATACCTTCAATAGTTGACTTGGACTTTAAGACGGCGTATTGCCAAAATTAAATACGTCATATGCCTTCATATTCACCAATACTTAGTGAATTCTTCCAGATATCAATACGGTGTATGCCCAGAGTTTCATACGTCGTATGCTCTTTGCAGATTGCATACAGAATAACCAAAATAGCTCCAAATCATGTCTTTTTCTGTGTCTTTTTCAATATTGCTTCATAAATACTGACAACAACAAACTTAAGCAATTAAGTATCAATTCAGTCATAAACATATAATAAATGAGCAATAATTATGGAATAAGTGATGTATAAATATAGTATACATTTGATATTATCATGACCTAATTATGGGTTTCAACCTTAGAAAAATCAGGATCACGGTTGTTACAAAAATAATATAGTCATGGGACGTTATTTTAAGTCCTAAACCTAGCTAAGGGTCTAGTATATTATCTGAATGACACAATTAAATGCAATAAATTACAGGATTTTATAGATCTAGTTGAATAATAGTAAAATCATAATCAAGTACATACACTTGTATTAGGTGACAAACATAATCAACAAGTAACGGTAAAGCATACAATCGAAGTAAATAAATCAAAACATTAAATATTTATAAAATTGGCTAATAGCTACATGTATTAGCCCATGATCTTAGTAACAATGCACGGTATCATAGTCGAAATGATTAAAATAAAGTTCATAAAGTAAACGACACGCTAACCGAATGATTACAGCGAGGTATAATGATTACAAGAGTTCTCCTATGGAATGAATGCACTTGAAGGACATCTTGTCTTCTAAAATCGTCTTAGATTCGTGCTTGGTGGTTATATGCTCCCTAAAAACCGAATGTTAGGTTTTCTATTTATATTTTCTGAAAACAGGCCGCTACGTCGTATTGGATTGGTCCAATACGTCATATCGAGGGTGATTAACGAGGGCTCCACGATTATTATATTCCAGGATATCCATTAAGCACCTTCCAATACGGCGTATCATTGCACATGGATATGGAGTATTGGAGTCTTCCCGTCATGGATGTCTTTGATGAAGTTGGGGCATGGATACGATGTATTCACTGAGATGAATACGGCGTATTGGAGGTAAATTTTGACTGATCTTGACTGTTGACCAAAGTATCTTATACATCGTATATGTTGATGTGGATACGGCGTATGGTTCAAAGTCAGGCAATGGTCTTGATTTCTTCTAAGTATTGGGATACATCATATCTGTTTAGAATGGATGCGGCTTCTTCTTATCAGTTTTAGTAGACTTTCTTGGACTTTATCATTTTAGCTCCAAAACTTGTTCTTTTCGCTAACTTTTACCAATTGCTTGATAATAATTGAGATTCATATAAATAAGCAATTAAGTATCAATCCATATATAAAATAGTGTAAAACAAGCAATATAAACGGTATATATGATGTTATTATTTAGTTGTTATTTGATTTCATCAACAACTTTACTATTACCAATATTCTCATCCTCACCTTTCGTGTTTCATGAATCACTAGGTTTAATCTCATCGTCATGTTCCACCATATTAAGAACATCAAAAGGATTTGATGTCACAATTGCACTACCTGGAACTAGCCACATCACCCATAGGTTCGAAACAGATTTAATACTATCCCAAGGCATCTTAGAATTTGACCATTTCAATTTATCCTGCTAATTATCCGACTTCTTAGGTCTGTAGACTAACCGAGACTTAGGACGAATGGGAAGACCTCTAATAGATTGTCTTTGCGTCTTCACAGTCACATCGGATACAATTTTCTTAAGGCATTGATCCAACGAATGACCAAAAACCTTACAGGTTGAACATCTAGTCGCCTCCTACTTGTACTCAACATGAATAGGATGCTTGATATATCCATATCATCAATATTAGGCACTGCTACAACAAGAGTGTCTTTTAACTCAACATGAAATGCCCATTATTTTTTATTTTTCTTAAATATTGAATATGTTGTATAGGTCTGAACCCTAAACATCGTATACAGTCATACGTCGTATAGGATCTTCTCTATACTTCGCATAGATTCAATACTAAAAGCTGGATAAACCGAAATCTAAATAAAAACAATTCTAGAAAACTTGTAAACTCTAAAAAACACATTTCGTTAACATAATACATAAATACTGTACATAAGTTTCATAAGCGGAAGTGTTAACATATGAGTGAGGGTGTTAACCCAAACACCCCTATTTTGACCCATTTTCAAAATACTTGTTCTAAATATATAAAATGATATCCAAACTTGACTGATACAAATCTGACACTTAATCATAAATTTTTGGGCATTAACAAGCTGATTAACAAATAATGGGTGAGATGCTCGTTACCTATATACTTGAGCATTACTGATCCCTTAAGTCGTTTTCTTAATCTACAAGCCCCAACATCCTTATGACATAACCTATAAAACATGGAACTTGAGTACGGTAAGTCCTGATGACTTAATGAGTAAAGGGTTTGAGTCTAAATTTGAAACGTGAGTTGTAGTATATGTGAGTTTATGAATGAGTGCATAAGCAGGGTTCTCGATCTAAGGCTATATATGAAATGACACTTGCAATTATAAACATGAGCATATTAATCTATAATATACTATAAAATGTATGACTTTTAGTCATCTTGCTACTTGTATATGATTTTGCTACTTGATGCCTAATCGTCCCGCTATAAGTGAGAACTTCCCTAACCAACGAGTACTCTTATTAGGGTTTAACCCTGTCATCGTGCTTTTCTAAACTTGGGTCATCCACAAAGTATGCTTAAACATGTAAACTTGATATATTCTTTCTAAACATGAGTTATTTGCAACGGATGTAAATACTTTTTCAGCACGGGTCATCCACATAGGATGCTTCTGTAGGAGTTTTGCATTGTGCACTTATTAGGCACATCGTGCACTTCTTAAGCACGGTACATGACTAATGGTACATTTCTTAGGCAACAATGACATGGCTAATGGCACTTCTTGTGAGCACCCTTAACATGGCTTGTATTCGGCTATATCTGAATCATGACATAATAGGTAATACTTGGCTATTTTCGAGTCTAAAAGCATGGCAACCTTCGGCTATATTTGAAGCTATTCATACATTCTAAAATCATGTCAATTCTAGTAAACATGAAGCTAGTTTCTGCCACTTACCTCGGTTGGCTTAGGACTCTTCGAACATTCCTGGACTTTCGAGATCATGTAAACACATAATATATCATCTTGTAGTCATTAAAACTTGCTATAACATCCTTACACATAACCTATATCAATATCGCTAACTTTTTGCAATATGACTATTTGCTGATTTTTAGACAGTCGTGTGTATATTGAAGATTTGACACATTTAAACTTAGATTTAGGACTTTAGACCAATTTCATCAAAAAGTATACTTAGAAGAATAGAATTTTTATTTTGACCTTAACTTAATCCGTTAAACGGTTAATTCTCAACGTTCTTTCAATTTGAACAAAATTCTGCATAATATGTTGTTTTCTGGTCAGTTTGCTGAACTTTGTTGTTTTGACCCACTTAAACTTTGAATTAAGACCCAGGACCAATTTTATTAGAAAGTAGACTCAGAGAACTATTAGTTTGGTTTAGACATCATCTTAATCCGACGTACGGTTGATTCTATAGAATTTTTCAAAATGCAATTTTCTACAAACCTTGTTGTCCCATTTTCTAACTTTACCAAAATGACCAAAACTCGGCATAAACCAACTCTAATCATTTGCACAATAAAATCTCAACTTACTAAACATGTATATGATCATTTCTAATATGATTCAAGCATTACTAATACATAAATCACATCTAAACTTAGTAACTTGGCCTTGAGCCAAACACCCCTTTAATGTTCTATCTAAGTATCATAATCATGAACTAGCTTATTTTTCTCTAAACATGAACTTTATAATTTCTGAAAAATAATCATTCATAAATCACAAATTATGCTAACATGGTCTATGATCACTAACATGTGTCTTAGAGAGTTAGAGTATTCATATTTTGGTTTGGTACAACCATCTACCAAACAATAAAGTCCATTCATTATTTTCGATATTTTACATTAAATAGATTAATTACCCTTGTTTCCAAAACTTTTAATCATTTAAAGTCTAAGATCCAACTTAATCTAGTCATCGCACGATTGATCACAAAGACAGTGGTAGACAAAAAGGTAGATAACGATTATCAATTGTATTTTGATACAATTATTATATCTTTATAGGACCTAAAATATTAAATTCATGGTACGTTGTCCTATATTTTCCCCAAACTCTGGTCGGGCCATCCACATGATTTAATCATCCTATCGGAGGACAATGGAAAGTCCAAGGCCGAGATACTCTCCCGACCTGAAGTCAAAATGCCTAGGGTCTGTAGCAGGTCGCTTAATGGTTGGGGTGTCATCATCTCACTTAGACGGCAAGACTAAAATTCTATGGGTGTTTATAAAACGTGTGTCATAAGTAATATATGCATATCACTTACAACGAAATTTTTTCAAAATAGTTTTAACAGTTTTTAAAACTCCTTTTAAAATTGATTTGACGTTTAGTATTTTAAAAACTCTTTTTATCCCTTAAACCCAAATCACGTGTACATCATGCATATTTAAATCAAGCAGTAAATTAAATACATTCATGCAAACATAATTATGTGTAGCCTAGCCCAAAATCCTATTAATTTATCTGTGAGCCAACAAAGAAATAATGGTCATCTCGGTTTCTCCGATGCTCCCACTTGACTTAAGATACTAGTATCTCGGTCGGCGAGCATAAGCCACTCATCTGAGCTCCATGCATCCAGTCTTTATGCTCAGTCTTGTTACATTTATAATATTGAAAATGCAATCCTATTCTAATACTTACAATTGAAATAAATATAAAACATAAACTGAATACAAATGCAACTTGGCATCGAGGCTGAAATACCTAGACGCCTTAACTTGGCGTAAAAACTAATCATCAAAATAATTAAAATCACGACAAACAAACTATAGGCATAGCGGGCTATACAAAACAAATAATAACAATTATTAAAATTACTATTGGCTTGCTCATGATCAATTTTGCATGAGATTGATCATGATAAATGCAGAAAATTTAAACAATTAATTTTCAAGCCAATCCATGATAATTAAATACAATATTTAATTTTCAACTATTATCTTGATCTTGTATACGCAGATTTGTCACCAGATTTATCATAAAAATACAGATCAGAATAAACAGGAAAGTTTGACTAATTTTACAAAGACTTATTTATGAGTCATCTAGTCAGATCTTTGTTTATGCTACCAAACTATATACCAGCGTCCAACAAGACTCATATTTGACACCATAACAATACAATTCATGCTTAAAACTAATCAGGAATAGCTATAAACACGTATAAGTGAATCTGATATCACTGATGGAATACGATAAGTAAAAATCAGAAAAATTTATAACAATGAAACATAAAACATGTAGCGGAAGATAATAAACCTTCCAAGGTTTTCCACGAGCCAGGATCCATATGCATTTATAGCTAACCTAAATAAAACATACAACAATTGCATACATGTTTGTTTGCGCGGAAGATCAACGCGGAACACAAAGCTGAAAACAAGTTTCTCACGGTTATGCACACTAGTGCTCAAGCGACTGCAGTACGGTGCTAGTGGTTGATCCAAACAGCAACATCAACACGTGATATGGACAAATATCACACAAACAAAAAGTATTCGTGTGTTTGTGTGTGTGGCTGGTCACAAACACACACACACACATACACACACACACAGATAGAGAGAGGGGAGGAGGAGGATGAGGAGGAGAGTTTTGTGTAATTGTCATCAATAATGAACTCTAGAATTATCTTTATATTTATAGGGCTTAAGAGATAATTATCAAATTCAAAATGTGATAAGTTTATGTTTCTTTGTCTATATTCATTTATGTCCGTTTAGTGTCTTAATGAACGAATATGAACAAGTCATTTTTTTTGTGTGGTAAAAGGTCAAAGACCCGGTAAATATATTACTCCAAAAAACGTTTAAGTACCAAGGATATGGGTAAATCCCATATCTCAGCCCGTTACATAGGCGGAAAAGCTTACATAACAAGATACTTCCTATTTTCTAAACAAGAAAATAAACCGCTACTCAAAAGATACCATTAGGCTCCTATGAAAACAAAATTACTTCCTACCAAGGCCTTGGAGTTTGATACCATACGTGTCATAAAGAGCATCCAAATTCCCTCGAAGATCGTAGACCTGATCCACATAGTCATCATAATCATAGCCATCATAATCATCTTCACAGTCATGACCACCACCAAATAGGTTCACTGACTCATCAAAAGTGTTCACAACCTCATCTTTATCACTATCAGAATCAACAATCTCTCCCACCTTAGAGAATGGGTTAACATTCTTAGTAGAAGAATTAGACGAAAAATCCTTTTTATTAACTGGACAATCAACCTTTTTAATATGGTTACCATCATCATCAACAAGGGTAGCTTTCCCGTCAATAAGAAGCTTTTCAAACTCCTCAATTTTCTCAACAATAGGGGTAGGACTAACCTCATTAGCTTCTATTAAATCACTCACAAGCGGTTCACGCAATGTATTACTAGTCTTTGAAGACTCATTCTTCCTTTCTTCCATTGTACTACGGAATCCACATCCTTATTCACTTCCTTAGTAAGAATACCAAAGTCATCAGTATCATCCATACTAAGGACATCAAATTTATTGGATGTAGCAACCTTCGTTCCACTCGTACTAGGCACATCAGTAGCCTTTTTCTTAGTGACATCCACCTTCTTAGGCTCAGGAGGATGCGCTTTGGGTTGATAAATGAAATTCTTACCCATATTAGGTTTAGTAAATCCCCTTTACCGGAACATTTTGAGCACCATTCTTACCCCTATTCTTGTTATTGACCGTTTGAAAACCATCATTAATACTATGTGTAGGCTGAGTAGGCGGTGGGACAGATTTAGGACAATCACCTAGAGTATGACCAAAAAGCTTACACGTATTACACCTTGGCGGTTTCCATTCGTATTCAACCCGGATCTTTTCAATAGTAGAACCCGATCCATCCAGTAAGGGTATTTCAACAGTGAGACTCTCTCGCAGAACCTTATCCGCCCGAACTTCAATCAAGCACCTAGCAAAACTACTGTGGCCCCAAGAATCCAAGCACATTTGACTAGTGTAAGAATCTAACATTTTTGGCGTACCAATCAATGTAGCAAAGAAGACTTAGACCATCATCAAAAAACATAGCAAGAGGAACATCATGAAATTTAACCCACACCGGAATGTTAGTCAAATCCTCTTTAAGCAGATTAGTATTCAACGTCTAAGTTTTAAGAATAATTGGCACATTCCTAATCATCCACGGTCCGTTTTCTAGAACATCATCAAAACCTTTACGAGTGGAAAACTTAAAGGAAAAGAACCCCTTAGCATTCATCATAATCTTTTGAATACCATACTTGGTCCACGTATTACGAACATAACAATCAACGACCGGAAAAGCAATACGTTTACCAAGAAAATAACCATAAAGGGTATTCTCAAATTTAGAGTTTACCTCCTCCACGACTTTCATAGGAACAGAGAGATCCACCCCATTAGACTTGTTACTACATTCCAACCAACGAAAATTAGACTTGCGCTTCGTAGAATCAATGGATGTAGCACCCGCATATGAAACCGGCTTCACACTCGGGATACCCGTTGGATGGGACTGAATATGAACTTTGGGAGACGAATTAGAAGCAACATTAGTATCATTATCCACATTCTCCGCATTCGTTACTGCAACACCACTCATAGCCTCTTCAAAAGTCTTACACGCCCCCAAAACAACCGGATCAAAGCCATAATTCGACTCAGCCTCATTCCCACTGTTAGGGTTCATTGTCGATTGTAGAAACGACTCACCAAGACTAACAGTATTCGGATCATTCGTACCACTAACATACCAAGAAGTCTCTTCCACATCATTCGTACCAGCTTGTGGAGTTAACGACTCCACGTCATCAATACTAGCATCCTTAGTAGCACATGATGAATTCTTGTTATTAAGAAAACCTTTGTTTATCATCTCTCAAACCCTCGTACAGTAAATAGCCTGAAAACAAACCAACCGAACCAGCAAACACCTCCAGCAAGCAAGCAGAACCAATAAGAAATAATGTAAACCCTAAATAAAAAGTTAGGGTTTTAAACAATGAAAATCAAACACTAACCTCCAGCTATAATTAATCACATGCACGTACAATATGTATTATGATAAATAAATTCAGGACTAACACACGTGAGAAATTGATGTACAAACAGTTAAATCGACCCACAATCAATAAATAATCAAAAGTCGGTTACCAATAAGGGACGTGATCATACAAAGTAAATTCAATATACCACCGAGCCACGATTGATTTAAACAAAAGAATAACAAATTAGGTCTGGTTGGTAATAATTACGGATGATGAAAACGAAGAAAAGAATATAATTTGCAAGGGATTCGACTTTTCTTTTTTTCGCCAGAGAGGTTGCAAGGGTTGTGGTAACAAGACAATTTTTTTATAAACAAACATGAAACAAGAAAACTCGTCTGTTTCAAAATTCGTGTCCGTTTACTTGTCCGGCTAAATTAAACGAACAAACATGAACAAGGCTCCGTTCGTGATCGTCCAATTCGTTTACAGCCCTAATCACGTAGCTGGATAATTAGCACTCATCAAATACCAAACACAAATTAATACTCCATTCGTCCCAAAATAATTGTCCTATTTTGACTTTTTAAAGTCTTACTTTATCAACTTTAATCTATAATATATTTTTCTCTATTATATAACCCTTGATAAAAATTATATTAATGAAAAATAAAATTTAAAACCAATTCATTCATGTATTTTACATCAACTATTATATAATACAAACAAAAAATAATCAAGATCAAAGTTGAAAAAGTAAAACTTCAAAAGTCAAAGAAGACAATTATTTTGAGCTGATGGAGTAATTAAATTAGAACCACAGGTGACAAAAAAAATACGACTCACAACAATACACAATCAAACACATGAAGTGAGATTAATAAAGACATGTTTTTTCTAAAGAACAAATGGGTGAATCATAGCCATCTATTTTTTCATCAAACAAAAAAAAACCATTTTCCACCATTAAAAAAAATATATATATTTCAATCGGTTAATCTTCAAGCTATGAAAAACACCATCGTGACGAGAATATTTTAATCTTTCAGTGGACGGACACTTTGATATACTTTCGACTATTTTTTAATGTTGAAATTTTGCCTAGAAAAATCACATATGATATGTAAAGTCACTTATTATTTGTTATTTCAAAAATCACGTGTGATTTCGTAAATCACATATTCAAAAATCACATGTGATTTTAGCCAGCTCAGGTTACAAAGAAAAAATCACATGTAATTTCACAAGTCACATGTAATTGTTAAAGTAATAATTCACATGTGTTTTTCCGAGTCACATATGATTTTTCTGACACCCTTAAGTGGTTACTCTGCATTTACCTTAAAGTACATGGTTTCGGGCACTTAAGGTTCTTGAGCTCAACAATGTTTACTATTACAATATGATTTTAGTTAAGCATTTTCTTGAATATTGTCCATCACTCGAGGATTTAGTTTTTTGAGGTAAAAGGTTACCCCGGTAAAGAATATTAATCACAGAAAAAATTAAGTACAATAGAATATGGCTGAAATACCACATTAATCTCAAGCAAACGCTTGAACGATCACTAAATCGTTTGTGACATGCCACAAAACGAGGAGTTTATTTTGATAGTTTGTATAAAGTTTAAACAAAATGGTTGATCCTTTATGTATTACAAGTACTGGCTCGAGACTCGTAACTTGTAATAGTAGGTATATTATTTGTGGATTTTCTGAAACTTGGTGCATGGTTAAGGTTTCTTTCCCATAACTCGTCTCGTTTGCGTGTGTTAAGTTAGAGGTCCTTCTATCTTTGAAAACTTTAGATAGGTTGAAGAAATATGCCATTCGATCTCTTCGCCTACTTGGTGTGAAAAAAATATATCATCTAAATTGGGCAACACCATATGCACGATGTTAGACATAATTTCTCATGTGGATTCTTTATCGTTCAATCTTTATTTCATTTCAGGTGCATACGTATTCTCTTTATGCAAAATTGTTTGCTTTGAATTTTGCGAAAATAGAATATAAGGGTGCGTTTAGTTGGGGGAAAACACCATTTTTTTCACAAAATGTTTTGTGAAAAACAAGGAAAATAGAGATCGCGTTCAAATTATCATTTTCCAACAAAATCCTTTATTCCTAATCTAACAAGGAAAATTAGAAAACAAATTTTAGTTGTTTTCCTTTGTAACCCCCAACCCCCTCCCTCTCCTCTTCAAAATAGAAAATACAAATATCAACTAAACACATTTTCTATATTTTCAAGTGTTTTGTGGAGATAAATTTCCCATCCAAATTTTTACAAAACTAGAGATAGAAAACAAGAGAATTTTTTCTCCAACTAAACGCACCCTAAGTATTCACATTAATGAAATAAAAATTGAGTGATAAAAAATTCACGTGAAAAAATATATCTAACACATTGCATATGGTGTCTCCTAAATCCTAATTAAGATGATATTTCGTGTTGCGTCATTTCGTATGGAAGAATAACAGCTTTCTTTAACTTACCTAAGTTTCGAAGTTTAAAGTCAGAAGACATGAGTAGTTGTGGGAATGGAACCTTAACCCCCAACCAAGTTCCAATAAATACATAAACAATGTACCTACTATTACAAATAAGGGCAAATGATTGAAAAAAGTATCATACTTGCCATCATTTTCTTTTTGTGGTAGCGAACAATTTTTTGTTTTATGGGTACTCTTCTTTCAAATTCATCATTTTTAGGGTACTATGTGACATTTTGCCATTCGGAAAAAAATATTTTCTATTAGCTAAGAGGCGAAAATGTCCAAAATTTCGAAAATACCCTAAAAATAATAAATTTGAAAGAAAAATACCCACAAAAGCAAAAAAAATTATTACTACACAAATGATGACAAGTATGATACTTTTTTTAATCATTTGTTCTACAAATAATCAAAGTCTTGAGGTTTGGACTTGAAATACAGGATGAACTTGTCTTATCAAAAAGTCTATCAAACACACCTGAGTAATTAACAATTTTCAAGAAATTGCTCCACTATATTCATATTGAAGTGGACCCTGATAGGCACAAGAAAACGCGTTCAAATTGGTTTTTTTCCAAAAGTTTTCTTGGAAAGATGGAAAACCTGTTTTCTAAGTTTATAACTAAGTTTTAGAAAACTCCTTTTATGAGTTCTCTATAAGTTTTCCATTTTAGAAAACTCCATCTAAACACGTTTTCAAGTGTTCTCTAGAGAAAGAATAGCTCTTCCATTCTCAAGAAAACTGAAAAATGAAAACTAAGAAAACTTTTCCATTACTAAATACAACCTAAAACTCCATTCGTTTAGGCAAATGAAAAGTATGTTGACACAAAAAAAAAACTACCTTAATACCTCCAATTAATCACAAGTTATGGGACACACACGCAAGGGGATATTCGCATACTTATACCCCGGACGGAGAGCATAACATTAAGCCATGTCTCTTGATCTTGTGCCCACGAGCTGCACAAATCCACATGCTTACGATAGTCATCATAGTGACCAGCACAATTTAAATGAAAATTATTCGAATGTAGGTGTGTTCTGTTCGATAAACCAAACTAACAAACTGTGTGAATATGTCTTTTACTAAGTTTGTTGCATCTCTATAGATGAAACGAAGGTCTTTTTTACTTAAATGTTGCAACTTCATCAGTTGTTGGAAGACCTTGAAGAATTTACTGAAGATTAAGGTTCCACATGTTGCCATTTTAGTAAATATGTTCTTGCTAATTCATTAAACATTACTAATTAAGGCTATCATAATCATACTATATATTGAGTATGTATAGTAAAATTCATGTGTCTTAAAACGCGTTATATATGACTACTATGTTTGGGCAAATTAACCGGATCATGCATGTCAAGTTTAATCAAACATCATACAAAAGTTATAAGACATGAAATTTTGTTATCAAGCATGATAAGAATAAAGTACATAAACAAGCCTAAAACAACAAAAAAGGAAGGGAAAAAAAAAAAAAAAATAAAACTTAAATAGGGTGTTTTTTATATAATACGTATGATTTTAATTGTTAAAAAGGTAATTTTAAATACCTAAAGTATAATACAAAAACATATGAACGTGCAGTTACATTTGTTAATCAGTCTATGGACTATAAAATTGATGTCCAAGAATTTGCCTATTGGCTTTGTTGTAGGGCTACCCCCTTTGTAGTTGACTTGAGAATTTGGTTTGACATGTAGAACATCGTGCTCTAATAAAATGAACACAGATTAAATATTATGTTGTCTTGGTCATCTATCAAGAAACAAAAACGCGTCATTAGAGTTTAAAACTTTAAATCAATCGTGTAAAAAACACTATATATGATTCGGCACTGTTTTATAGTCTGAGTGCCTGTTTTGTTAAAGATTACACAATTCGCTTCTGATTTTTCGTATTATGGCTCGAAGACGTGAAGCACCTGTAATTGGAATCGATTTAGGTACAACATATTCATGTGTGGCTGTTTGGCAGCCTGGACGAGTTGAGATAATTACAAATGAGCAAGGCAACCGGACAACGCCTTCTTGCGTCTCTTTTACTGATACGGAGCGTTTGATTGGTGAAGGAGCTAGAAATCAAGTTGCAATGAATCCTACCAACACAGTTTTTGGTACAGATTTATCTTACAATCTAGTTTTTGGTATATGTTAATTCTTTTTTCTTTCTTGGTCTCAGTCATTTTGACAACTTTTGAGATGATGGTTACTTGTCCATATGAACAAAAAATACGTTTAAGTTGAATTGTCCAAAAAGATTAGAAATATGTCCTATATATCAAAAAAATTAGTTGTTTCTATTAGATGATAATAAAGCCCAAGCCCGGTATGTGGGGTTGGGTCTATTAGGGTTTCATTATGTATTGCATCTATATATATCGTATCAATAAAACATATTACTTACGGGTTTCAACGTAAACATACAATATTACATGGTATCACAGCCTAACCTTCGATCCACAACATTCCACACAAAACCCCACATACCGGGCTTGGACTTTATTATCATCTAATATTATTAGGGTTTCATTATCATCTAATAGTTTCAAGATAGTTTTGTCACTTAGGCACCATGATTCATAATGTTTTAGGACAATAAAGAATGGCACGATGAAGCTTGATTATATATTTATATGGACATCGGAACATGGTCTTTTTGAATTATAATGATACTAGATTGTCATGTTAGATTTGAATCTGAGAAACATGTTAGTACTTTTTTTTGGTTTGAACCAGATGCTAAGCGGCTGATTGGTAGAAGGTATGGTGATGACAAGGTGCAAGATGACATGAAAGTATGGCCTTTCAGGATCGTGGAAGGGAAAAATGGTAAGCCAATGATCGTACTCACGCACAAGAATGATGAGAAGCAGTTTGCAGCAGAAGAAATTTCATCCATGGTTCTTACGAAGGTCAAAGAGGTTGCTAATGTGTACCTTAATGTTGACGTCAAAAGTGCAGTTATCACTGTTCCCGCTTATTTTGACGATTTACAGTGCCAAGCAACAAAGGATGCAGCTACTGTTGCTGGCCTTGATGTTCTTCGTTTACTGAACGAGCCAACTGCGGCTGCTATTGCCTATGGACTAGACAAAAAAGCTACTATAAGTGGCGAAACTAATGTTCTTATCTTTGACTTAGGAGGTGGTACTTTTGATGTCTCTCTTGTCACCATTGACAGAGGATTTTAAGGTTAAAGTCGTTGGTGGTGATACTCATCTGGGTGGTGAGGACTTTAATAATCGAATGGTGAAACACTTTGTTGATGAATTCAAAAGGAAACACAAGAAAGATATCGGCATGAACCCGAGAGCGTTGGGGAGGTTGAGAGAAGCTTTAGAGAGAGCAAAGAGGCTTCTCTCCTCATCAATTCGGACGGAGATTAATATCGACTGCTTGCACGATGGTGTTGACTTTATATCAAGTATAACTCGGGCGAAATTTGAGGAGCTAAATATGGATTATTTCAACAAGTGTATGGAAAGTGTGGAAAAGTGTCTAGCTGATGCCAGATTCGACACGGACATGGTGGATGAGGTGGTTTTAGTCGGTGGGTCAACAAAGATTCCAAAATTTCAACAAATGTTGACGGAGTTCTTTGATGGTAAGGACCTTTGCAAAACAATCAACCCTGATGAGGCTGTTGCTTATGGTGCAGCAGTTTTGGCTGCAAACATGAGTGGTAAGGGCAATCAAGTAGTTCGAGATCTGAATTTGCTTGATGTCACTCCTCTTTCGCTTGGTGTGGAGTCAATTGGACATGTCATGAGTGTTTTAATCCCAAGAAATACACCCATACCTGTAACAAAAGAATCACTCCGTCAAACGGTTGTTGACAACCAATCCGGTTTTCTGTTCAAGGTTTTTCAGGGTGAGAGAAGTAATTTAATAGACAATATTTGCCTAGGTGAATTTGAGCTTTCCAACATCCCTCTTGCCCCTAGGGGTGTGACAAAAGTAAAAGTACGGTTTGACGTTGATGCAAATGGCATAATGGAAGTGTCAGCGGAGGCACTTAAAACTGGTCACAAAAACAACATTACAATCACAAACCATAATGGCAATTTGACGGAGGTAGAACTTGAAAGGATGCTAGAAGACGCGGAGAGATACAAATTGGAGGATCAAGAATATAAAATGAAGGTAGAGGCATATAATGAATTTGAAGAATACGTTTATGACTAGAAAAAAAGAGTGGATAGTCCCAACGTGAGGAGCAGGCTAAGCCAGAAAGATTTACAGAAGATAGTTGATGCTGTTGAGGGAGCAATGCAGTGGCTTGATTACAATAAGGTTGCTGAAACTGATGAGATAGCCGACACGCAAGACCAATTGGAACGTGTGCGTGAGTCTATTGGTTGGTAATTATGTTAGGAATTAGAGGGAGCTAGCAGCCTTCACGTGAGAAATTTTCTTCAAATGACTTGAAGTCTCATGAACTTTTTCTCAAGTTTTTACATTTTATTTTGATTTCAATCCAAAAGGATTACTTTATGTTGTGTGTTTCATGCACTTTCTTTATGTTTAGTGATCTTTATTATAATGAAACTTTAAAGATTACCTTGGTTTGTTCTGCAATACATATAGGTGGTTAACTGGTAGTAAGACTTGGCTAGCTTTTCCTTTAATTTTACCGACTTATCAACTCGTCCACACGCATGTTCTGATTTTGGGTAAGTGAATACAAGAGATCTGTTGGACAAGGTTGTACTTGTGCTATACTATAATTCAGGTTCTCAACTATCACAACATAAAAGAAGTCCTTACAAGCCTTATTAAAAACATTTTAACAAGATCATGTGGTGTTCAATTTATAATGTTGATATCGCTTTATTTGGATTTAAGAGAACTTTGGCTGAATCTGTAGTAGATATAAAATTATTCTTCCAAAAGTTATATCGCATAACGTAGAAGATATAGCATTATGCTATGACAACTTAAGCTGTTCAACATAAAAGGTATGTTTTATTTTTCAAACATCTAAGCGAACTTGTGTAATATCCAGTATGGACAGATCTAAATGTAGACAATCTATGTAAAAAAACACACGTTTAAATATCTGATCACAACATACTTTAGGAAGAAGTTTTGGTACAGCAATTCTATCATTCCATTCATAAACAAAACTCATAAAAGTATAAAATATGGAACCCCTAAAACTTACCCTGTAGTTTCTAAGTTATATAGAGAGGCTCCTTTAACAGTTTATGTGATCAAGAAGATGTCAACAATCGCTTCATGATGGTTTTCTGGTCTGAAGTAAGTCTTGTAGGGAAATAGATCTTAAATTTTGCCCTTAGGTTCCCTTTCCTTGCGGGTTTCCTAGAAATAGGCATTCCTTCACCTTCTACCACTTCTTCATAAGTTGGGCTAATTATAGAGTCTATAGGAGAGAGTCGCTTTATTTTGCTTACTTAAAATCTCATGCATACTAAGGAACATATCTTTACCGTTGGATCAAAAAGACAAAATTTAACAATAAAAACACTGGAAGGACCACTTTTGTAACTTCACAAACTCGCCCACAAACCCAACCCGAGATCGATCACTTTCCACAATTTAACTATCAACAAAAATCTCACTTTCCCTCTCTAACCAAAAAAATCTCACTGTCAAAAAATTTCAAAATAAACCATTTTTAACCGTTAATATAAATTAAAAAAAAAACGCAAAAATGGAACCATAAATGCAGATCCAGGGAAAAAACCGGTTCAAAATGAACCTAATGAATCTCGAGATGAAGGTAAGATGCTTGCAATCAATTATTTAGTTGTTATTTTAGTATCTCTAGTGATTTCATACTTATTTATGAATATTATTGCCATTATGAAGATTTTTGTGTTTTTTTTTGGTTGATTTTTACTGTGATAGTGTGATGCATGTGATGATTATGTACTTATTTCTGGATTGTATTTGAGTTTTATAAGATATTTATTAAGATTTATTAGTTTTTGTTGATTTTTGATGTTTAATGAGGGATTGTTATAATAATGTGATAAATGTTGTGATTTTCTTTAATTTTTTGGTAGTATATCACCTCGATAAGCAGTTGTAATTATTTTCTTTGATTTTTGGTAGTATAACATCTATGATAATGAACAATTGTAGTGGTTTCCTTCGATATTTTATAGTATAACACTTGTGATGATGAACAGTTGTAGTGATTTTCTTTATTTTTTGGTAGTATATCTTATGTGATAAAACAGTTGTAGTGATTTTCTTCGAATTTTGGTAGTATAACACTTGTGATGATGAACAATTGTAGTGATAATAACTATATTGCTAGTATATATGATGCGATTTTTAGTGTTTTATTTTTTTTTGTTTTAACATGAGATATTATATTTTAAAAATTGTAGACATTGTGTTATTATCTAAAAAAAAAATTGTAAATGCAGTTGTATCGTCAAGCAATTTTTTGACTCTATCTCCATATATTGATAAAAGTAAAGGTATATTGTAACATAATGTCTCCTTTAGAAATATCAATTGTGACATGTGATAATATCATGTATGTATGCGGCATACTTGTTTTGATATTTAGCTGTTGTGTTATATCACCTTTGATACACATACATATAATGTTATAAATTGCAATAGAATGTTGTAAGGTGATATGACATACTTGCAATAGAATGTTATAAATTGTATGACGCATACACATTCAGAGTTTATTTGTCACATATGATATTCATAAACTTACTTGGGCTTTATTTTGTGTAGGTTTGGATATAACACTGACCGAAATAAAAAAGAAAGAACTAAGAAACAAGGTTCTGAAATAAAAAGTCCAAAGAGCTCGTAAAAAAAAAAAAAAAAAAGTTGAAAACATAATGAAAACATCAACACCTTCACCAACAATAACAACACCAACAAGAGTGAACACATCAACACCTACAACACAAACATCACCCACCAAAATGACAAAGACAACATCAAACATTTAAGTCTCGAGGAAACCGCAAAAACAACCTAAGAAAAACACCAACAACAAATACGGAAGAAGTATCACCGAGATACCAACTTTGATACCAGAAGATATGTTACACCTTTAAATCAAGCATCACCCGAGATAAACATAGAAGAAGAAACACAAACCAAGAAATACTTAAGAAATTCCTGTGATATCACAAGATCCACAACCTATAACAGAGACAGAGACTCAAAATAATGGGAAAAAATAAAAAATAAAATAAATAAATAAATAAATAAATAAAAAGGTTCTTGAAAAGAAAAAAAAAATGAATGAAGAAGTAAAGAATGCAAAAAAGAATGAAGTGGGAAAGAAGATAAAAAGAAAGGATGCTCGTAAATCTGGCAACAAGGATGTTGTAGAAAAAGCATCAGTGAATGAGGTTGAAAAGACAACGAGAAGAGATGCCAAGACAAAGACAACACCTGAAGAGGAAAGAACAAAAGCAGAATCGCCGCTGCGACAACGAGGCGCTGCCAGAAGCAAGAGTTAGCAGAGAAATAAAAAAAGGTGGTCAGAAAAGAAAAGGGTTGAAAAACGGATAAAAGAAGATCCAAAAAGAAGAAGGTAGTTAAAGGGAAAGGAAAGAAAAACAGAAGATGAGGATGACCAGGGTGATGAAGATTTTGTTGTCGAGAATAAGAAAGAGGTAGTTAGAGGGAAAGGAACGAAAAAACTGGAAGATCAGGATGACCAGGATGAGGAAGAGGTGGGGAAAATTTCAAGCCATTAAAGTAAAAAATGATAGTTGATGCAGGTTTTACTGACCAGGTCTTAATATTTATAGTGTTTCGCTATACCTATGGTCTACCCTAATGCACTAACGGGCAGTGTACCCGGTCGTGTGTAGTGTAGTAAATGGTAAAGTCGAGGTCATCCCAAAAGCTATGTGTGTGGGATAATTACTATGTCTAATTGTCACAGAATATAAATGGTTTGATAGGGTTTTAATTAATTAAACTACTAATGCAGAATATAAAAGCAATTAAATGGTAGAAAGGTAATCAATAGAGGAATAGTGGTGCTAACCTAGTTAATCCTCCTAACTAGTTATGTCTACGTCTACCTATTTCCAATTACTTCAGGGGGTCAAATTGAGAGAGGACAAAGATTTGGTCAATTCGCCCTAACCTATCAACAAAGATGCCACCACAGAGAAATCAGCACCGTCATAAGTCATGTTGTTCCTGGTCCCTAAGCCGAGTCATTAAGTACCGCTACATGCTAGATTCTAAATAGTGAGTGCCCGGCCGTTAGGAACTTAGACACTACACCCCCAATTCTTAAGTTCTTCCAAACGATAGGTGATCAGTTGGTCAAATCGCACGAGTAGAAAGGGTCGTCAGTTGGTCATATCTTACCCTTCAAGTCTCAGTCCGCTCACCTAGGGTCAGTTGGTCATATCTCCTAGGCAATTGGCCTCTACCGCCATTCAAAACTACCGAACCAGGGTTGACTACCAAATAACTATGCATGCATACACTTAGAAATAATTGAACGGAAGTAAAGGTAAAGCAAACAAAACAATTAAGGAATCATAACTAGGCTAGCACCAAAGGGTGCTTAGCAGCTCATATTAATCATGCACATCAATTCAATATTCAAAGGTACGAAATACATGAATTGAAAGTAAAAGAAATAATAAACGCTAAAGCTTATCGTAATGGTGTGACTTCTCCCTTGGAAACAGCTCAGTATGCTTCCCTAGACCTTCCTTAAGCTTTTTCCACGTTCTCGAGTATTGTGTGTGGAATGGGATGATTAGAAATGCTTTGGAATTCGTGGGGTATTTATAGGCCAGTGGGTTGGCGTAACTAAAAGATGAGTTACGCCGTAACCTTCTATTTCTCCGTAAATGCACTAGATCGCTAGTTACTGGCGTAACCTTATAAGTGGTTACGCCGTAGTCTTCAATAAACACGTTACGTCGTAAGTGATGCGTGAGTTACGCGTAAGTATTAGCGGCGTGGAACCTCTTTTGACCAAATTGAGTTACGTCGTAATCTTTGGAAGGAGTTACGCCGTAACCTCTTGATGAGTTGGACTTCGTGTTCACGCAATAGTTAAGCGTAATGTGAGAGACGAGTTACGCCGTAACCTCTTCAAAATAAGCATACTGTGATAAATCCTTTAGTAACGTTTCCATTTCCGCGTCTCTTTAGCTCCAATGCTCGCAATTTACCCGAAAGTGTAAAACAATGGAAAACAAGCGTAAATCCATATAAATGATATAAATAACGAGCATTATTGGGGGAAATTGACACTAAATATTCGGGGCTATTTGATGTTATCAAATATCCCCCACTTGAACTCTACTTGCCCTCAAGTAGACCTTATTAGATAGATTCCCAAGAAGATATCTTCCAAAACCGGAAAATATGAGTTTACAAATCCCTTATGCTAGAATAAAACAAAGCCGAACACCTCGCGAAAGGGGAACAAACATTCAAATCTCTCAACTATTCTAAGTGTCAATTTCGAGGTGATCACTCAATCGCATACCATAGCATGTATTCTATCATAAGCTTGGCGGTTACACAAATCTCCACCACTAGAGTTAAGGGCTAAACAATTCTCGAAGGCAATATGGGTAGACACGACAAAAGTTAAGGGGTGACTCGTCATTACTAACATGTCACGGCGAAGTGGAAAAAATCAATGATACATGACCAAATCCATGGCCAAGATACCAAAGATTGTTCGTTGCATCACCTAGACATGCTTTATGACTAAAGGGTAGGATAAGACATGGGATGTATAATTGGTGTAAAATGAAAAACAAGCAGGTAGTCTATATCTATAACTAAGTCATCACCACTTATCGTCCGCCCAAAGTTCAAGCTTAGAAGTCTAGAGACCGGATCATGAAATGCAAGGTAGATGTGTCATTAGAGGACGTCGTGATGGGCACACTACCTTTTCTTCTTCAGTTGGTATTACTCCAACTCCAATCTTCAAATGTGACCGAGGTGGCCTCCTCGATACTAAACAATAAAGCTCATACTATAGTGCTTATAACATTGCACTTTACAAAATCATAACTGAACCATTTTTTTATTATTTTTTTTGAACATACATGATAACATAACATCCCCCACTTGAGATGAACAATGGGAATTCGGGGGGTCTTCAATGATCTTCATAATTGTTGTCGATGAAAGCGCGATTTCCAAACCTTTCCACTTGAACCTTGAACTTAGGCAAATGATGACTTCCCAATTACAAATAAAGACTACAGGGTAGGCTAAGGTGTAAGGGTGTAACGAAAGAATATATAGGGGTGACAAAATGAAAGGAATGGCTCAGAAGGGTGTATCTAGGGTATCTTGCACTAAAGGGAGTGCAACAAAAGGGTTTCACATGGGGGTCGAAAAGTCGAGGTGACTAATCGATAGACTCACAATGGTAGGCTGTTTGGGTGATAATCCTATAATATCGCCTTCTAAAACTGAAAAGTCCAAATACATCGAGCTAACTCAACATACCTCGTCTATGGTCTCGAAATGATGCAAAGGCCAAGTTCTAAAGTTTACAAGCTACCGGCACACTCATAATTTGGTGGATTTGGGTAAAATATAGGAAACGGATAAGGCTAATCTCACCATGTAATATCAAGGGTTGTATGTGCTCGACTAAGGTCTAAACTAGTTAGGTTCGGAAAAACATGTCAAAATATAAAAAATGACATAATTTTTCAAAATAAACTAGAAAAATGAGGGCGAAATAAAGTTCAAGAGATAATTCTACTCCCGTCCCCCCACTTGAATTGTACAAAGTCCCTTTTGTACTAGGCATTAAAATAAAGGTGTAGAGAAAGGTAGAATTAGACAGAACTTCCCGAATTTGCTCCAAAAGAAGAAGGCCCACGAGAAAGGATCGTGCCTTCGTTAAAGCGTCATGAGCAAACTTCAATCCATGAAATCACAATACCGACAAGCATAATTCTTAAAAGAAAAAATAAAATGAAAAATAAACCTAACTCACTTTCGTAGGAATCACGGTTGCATTTAGCGAATGCAACAAGTCTTTAAAACCACTTGGTGTCCCAAGTGGACGAGTGAAGTCTCGTGAGGGTTTACAGGGAACACACCCACAAAGTTCATTTAAAACTAATACAAGGTTACTGTGTTTTAAAATGAAAGAATTAAATCAGAGGAGAGTTACGTCGTAACTCCAATAAGAGAGTTACGCCAGAACTTGCAAAAACTGGTATGACAGTGAGAAGCGAATAGTTCGGCGTAACCATTGAGATGGTATTACTGTAGTTAGTAATCGCGTCAAGAATTACGCTGCTAAAATGTTGGTTACGGCGTAATCACCAAGATGAGTTACGCCGTAACTCTGTTCAGACAAGAATCGCATAGTAATTACTCCATTGTCTCCTGCAAAATGGTTAGAAAACACAAAACCTGTGAGAAGGAAATAAAAACAAAAGAAAGGGATAATTCGGGTTGTCTCCCGAAAGAGCACTTTTCATTATTAACGAGTCTTTAAGTTAGACTCAGAGTCGAGCGGCTCCTATGCGGGTCTTTGAGCTTGCCCCACTTCTTCAATATCCTTCATCAAATTGTGCCTCATCCGTGCAACATTAGAGGCATTCGAGGTACTCAATGGTTTCGATCTTTCGAATTTACGAATTTCTCCTCCGGACCTAGGTGGTAGCGAGTGAATTGTATTTTTGTACTATAATAGGGGTGGTCTTTTGTAGGGTATCCCCAGGAGCTTGCACCTTCTTTGCTCGTAAGCTTCGTCATCGGGATCAGTGAACTCTTCATTTCCTTGCAACTCAAGGTAATCTAGCATCCCTTCGATATCATCGTCATCAGAATCAGTACCCTTGAACCACTCTTCATCGAGCAAATTCTCCACTAGAACGCGCTTGCATTCTTCTTTATCATTACTCACCCGCTCTATGTCCACGTCAATTGTTGTTTTACTTGTATTTTCGCTACTTTTGTTGTTAGAATTTTCTTGATCCATGTATTCCTTCCAAATCTTATCTTTTGTTAATGCATCCACATGCCCATACTTAATTTTTACCCAACTATCAAACCCCGGGTTGTCTATCCAAGGTAAACTCGTTCTCTCCTTGTCATTGGTTGAGGACCAAAAGAATTCATCTTTTCCTAATCTTCCAGAGTTGCTTCCACCATCACACATATCGTCATACGGGTTGCATGATGCCCAGAAAATTTCCCAAGGGGATTTTACTTTCGCACTGCCTAGCGTAGTTCTATGTTGTCAGTTTGATTTAAATGCTCTTCCGTGCAGAGTATATCTTTATTAGTCCATTCGAATGTGCTTCGCGTAATCAACTTTTAGCTTCATAAGAAGATTTGGATTGATCTTGGCATTCCCAAATTGAATTGCGTACCAATCATTAAGGGCTAAATTACCGAATTTTATCTCGTGTCTTTCACGTTCATGAGGGCATGTCCATTCCTCCATTCTTTCGTTGTCTCCTCCATTGAAATACTCGTGGAAAGGGCTGCATATAGGCCATGCCCTTGTGGTTTCTTCATCAGTAATGGCGATAGGAGTACACCAGTGAGTGATAAGTGGCTCTTCATCATCATCAAGGGAGAGTTCCTCGAGTTTTTCGATTCGTCCGAAGTGGGAATTTTCGCCCATGTATCCCAGTTACGCCGAATCGAGATTCTTGGTTACGCGTAATTCATTATTGTCGATTCCTCAGATTTATCACAACTCCGTTGTCATTTGTCAAACACGCAGGTTACGCCGAACTCATTAGGTATGTTACGGTACGTAACTCAGATCTGTTGACTAAATCGCCCCTAAACTTGTATCACCGCCCTGAACCTTCGAAGTTATCATCCGAAAATTACCTTACATTCCATAGCTGGTTTAGATCCTTCAGGTTTATCGTTATTCGTTCTTACTTTTTTTTCACGAGCTTTATCACCATGGATTCAAGGTTTTAAGAGTTGAGTCGTGTTTGGAAATGTTTCTATCGGTGTTTTCGGAATTCCTTCAACCATTCATCTTGCTCCTTTTGTTTTGGGTGAATTTTCCGAAATTTATTAATTGTTTCTTCAAGACTGGGCTTTCTTTCTCCATAAGGCCCACGGTTGTAATTACTATGATACCCATTTCGATTGTCACCGTAAAATGGTCGATTTTCTCCATACTTAGCTTCTTCGATATCCTCTTCGTCCATACGAGGAAAATTTTTCGTAAGATGTCCTCCTCCACGACTTTCACCCCACTTGAATGGCATGAACGGTTTCCCGACTTCAGCATATCTCGACCGAGGCTTTCAATTTTACTAGCGATTGCAGCAATTCCGTCGAAACTTCCACCTTTGTTTCTTTTATCTGGTCGTGCCATTTTTGAGAATGGTCCGCCATTTTTTGAATGGCTTCAATTGCCGTAGTAAGAGTCATATTCGGTATAGGTCCTTGATAATCCAGATCTGCCTCGTAGTTACATGTATTCCTTTGTATAAAATATTGACCTTCACGGTTATTAAGATCATTGGTAGGACACTTATAAAGAAGATCGTTGTATCTGTCCCAATCTTGATACAGAGTTTAAATTCGTCTTCTTGTTTGAAATTGTGGATCTCCAAGAGTTGATTAGAAATCTTTGATGGTGGGCAATATCTTTGGATAAAGTGTTTCTTAAGAAGCGCCCAAGTATTAAGCTGCCCGGCGTGGCAATCTTTCGATCCATCTTCTTGCTGCTCCAGTTAGAGTCATAGGGAAGACCCCGAGCATAAGATATCTTGAGACACGCCCGGAATGTTGAAAAGGCTAGCGATGTATAGGACATTTTCAACGTGCTCATATACGTGTTCGTCCCTTTCTGAAAAAGGGTTAGCGAAGCTCCCTCATAAATTGGTCTTTAATCTCAAACGAACATCCGCTCGATTCGGTCCACGAGACCAACCTTGATCACTCTAGTCAATGCCAAGTATTCCTCAAGAGTGAGGTCATCGATGTTAACCACTTCCATGGTACCCGAAAACTTGAAATATGATCGTGAGAAAAGTTTAAATATGAAATGAAAGACTTAATATTAATCCTAATATAGCTCCCCAGCGCCAAAAACTTGATGCATGTTTTCTTGACCACGTGTCTTAATATTTATAGTGTCTCGCTATACCTATGGTCTACCCTAATGCACTAACGGGCGTGTACCCGGTCGTGTGTAGTGTAGTAAATGGTAAAGCCGAGGTCATCCCAAGAGCTATGTGTGTCGGATAATTACTAAGTCTAATTGTCCCAGAATATAAATGGTTTGATAGGGTTTTAATTAATTAAACTACTAATGCAGAATATAAAAGCAATTAAATGGTAGAAAGGTAATCAATAGAGGAATAGTGGTGCTAACCTAGTTAATCCTCCTAACTAGTTATATCAACGTCTACCTACTTCCAATTACTTCAGGTGGGGTCAAATTCGAGAGGACAAAATTTGGTCAATTCGCCCTAACCTATCAAGAAAGATGCTACCACGGGAGAAATCAGCGCACGTCATAAGTCCTGTTGTTCCTAGTCCCCAAGCCGAGTCATTAAGTACCGCTACATGCTAGATTCTAAATAGTGAGTGCCCAACCGTTAGGAACTTAGACACTACACCCCCAATTCTTAAGTTCATCCAAACGATAGGTGATCGGTTGGTCAAATCGCACAAGTAGAAAGGGTCGTCAGTTGGTCATATCTTACCCTTCCCATCTCAGTCCGCTCACCTAGGGTCAGTTGGTCATATCTCCTAGGCAATTGGCCTCTACCGCCATTCAAAAACTACCGAACCAGGGGTGACTACCAAAGAACTATGCATGCATACACTTAGAAATAATTGTGCGGAAGTAAAAGTAAATGCAAACAAAACAATTAAGGAATCATAACTAGGCTAGCACCAAAGGGTGCTTAGCAGCTCATATTAATCATGCACATCAATTCAATATTCAAAGGTACGAAATAAATGAATTGAAAGTAAAAGAAATAATAAACGCTAAAGCTTATCGTAATGGTGTGACTTCTCCCTTGGAAACAGCTCAGTATGCTTCCCTAGACCTTCCTTGAGCTTTTCCCACGCTCGAGTATTGTGTGTGGAATGGGATGATTAGAAATGCTTTGAAATTAGTGGGGTATTTATAGGCCAGTGCGGGTTACGGCGTAACAAAAGATGAGTTACGCCGTAACCTTCTATTTCTCCGTAAATGCACTAGATCGCTAGGTTACGGTAACCTTATAAGTGGTTACGCGTAGTCTTCAATAAACACCGGTTAGGTCGTAAGTGATGCAGAGTTACGCGTAAGTATCACGGCGTGGAACCTCTTTTGACCTAATGGAGTTACGCCGTAATCTTTGGAAGGAGTTACGCCGTAACCTCTTGATGAGTTGGACTTCAGGGTCACGCACAATAGTTACAGTAATGTGAGAGACGAGTTACGCCATAACCACTTCAAAATAAGCATCTTGTGATAAATCCTTTAGTAACGTTTCCATTTCGCGTCTCTTTAGCTCCAATGCTGCATAATTTACCCGAAAGTGTAAAACAATGGAAAACAAGCGTAAATCCATATAAATGATATAAATAACGAGAATTAATGGGGGAAATTGACACTTAATATTCAGGACTATTTGATGTTATCAATATTCCAACCATTTTATGATGCTACTCATAAGTTGAGCTTAGAAAGGAAATCCATGGTCGAGAGATGGGCCGGGAGCATGCTTGAATTTCCATTCTACCAATCATCTTTAGCACAATTTATTTTATCCTCGAAAGTTGCCTTATTTTATCCTTAAAAACTTGGATGTAAGCGCAATGGAGCTAAAGCTACTCATAAGTTGAGCCTAAAAAGGAAATCCAGGTCGAGAGAGATGGGCTTCGGGAGCATGCTTGAATTTCCATTCTACCAATCATTTTTAGCATAATTTATTTTATCCTTGAAAGTTGCCTTATTTTATCCTTAAAAACTTAGATGTAAGCACAATGGAGCTAAAACTGCCAAATGGACATGTTTTAAAAATTACTCCAAAAAGAATAAGAGAAGACTTAGGAATCCCAATGGGACCTAATCCTCTAGAATCTGACTCAATAAGAGAACATGATGGCCCATTCTACCAATCATTTTTAGCACAGTTTAAAGCAAACAAAAGGATAACAAAAAGTTTATCAGAAGTGATTCAAAGCACTAACTACACAGATTTTATGTTCCAGATAAATTGTCTGATGTTGTTTGCAAACTCTTGATAAACTGCAGTAATTCCTCAATGTTAAAGCATGATGTGTCGAGGAACATCATGTCTTTGGATGTGATAAGAGATATAGATGGTGCACTTTCATTTTTGACTGTATTCAAGTGAGCAAGGTTAGTTGGGATGATCGAACATCCGAGAAATGGTATTTTGGACTGCATGTAGTGTTCACGGTAAGTTAGTAGTTACAGTTTACTTTTTTTACCTATTTATATCACAAGATACAATACATATGAAATATTTTTTATGTATGATATATTTGTTAAGAAAAGCTCATTTGATTGCATTACACGAAGTTTGATGAAATGAAGGTGGAATGTAAATGGCTCGTGATAAAGAAGTGTGATTCGAAGAAGGTGACTAGGAAAAAGAGTTAGAAACGGAGAAAGGAGAGTTTGGAAGGGTGGAAGTTATTGAAGAAGATGATGAGAATTAAATCTAGAAACAAAAAATAGGTTAGCTACTTTACAAATAGGTTTAAATATCACAAATAATAAAAGATCTGATATAGTTCTGTGTATGTAATATCACAAGTGATAAATGCTTAAATATTTTATTATTATTATTATTATTATTATTATTATTATTATTATTATTATTATTATTATTATTATTATTATTATTATTATTATTATTATTATTATTATTATTATTATTTAAAAAACAGGAAATATATGAAGCAATAGAAGGAAAATTTAAAATGGTTTTGATTGAGAATAAAGAATTGGAGGATGTTTTAAAAGAAAGCATGGATAAGTACAGAGAAGATAAAACGCTGAGATTGTTTATGGATAGGTTCAATACATGATTCAAGAAAGGAATGGAAGGAGATGTGAGAGCGGCAGATAATAAGGCAGGCCCTAGTAGAAGCGATGGTAACGATGATGGAGGAGTTGACGAACAAAGGAATGGTGGAGAAGATAGTGAGAAAGATGATGATGGTGAAGGTCAAAATGGTAATGGTATAGGAGAAATGGTGATGGTAGAAACTGCAAATGTTGGAGAAATTATCACATGAGATAATGATAAAGAAGAAAACATAGATGTACTAGTAGAAAACAGGAGTATAGGTAAAAAGAAAAATGACTTTTTAGAAGATTTATGTGACCAATTTCATAACAAAGATAACTGGATGAATTTCCTAATTTCATAGGATGAAAACTTGAAAGTCCAACAAAAAAAAAGGAGAAAGAGGATGCAAAAAAGGAGAAAGAGAAACAACAAAATCAAGAAAAAAGAGGCAAAAGGAACTTGTCCGAAAAAAGAACTAAAGAACATGTTAGATAGTTGTGATTTGAAATATAAATGTGTATGCAATATCACAAGTGATAAATGCTTATATAAAAAGTGATAAAATGCTTATACATATGAGGCCTTACCAACCCGTGTGTTGCACCAGCTTGGTTTTTGGTTGAATAATACATGTTTTGTACGTAATGTTAGTGCAGATGGTTGAATATGTGCACATGGCTGCATTTAGATGCCTTTTGAGAAGTTTATAGGTTTTTTTTTTTATTTTTATTGTCTTTTTATTTTATTTTATGTTTGTAGGATAATTTTTATGTAATTAGTTATATGTAATGTATAGGATTTATTTTAGTTGATTTGGGCTATCTAATTTTTTTTATCTTTCTTTTAAGTTTTGAATATTTAATAAGAAGTATTATTTCTTATATATCTATGATGGGGTTGGTTCCCACACAAAAAATCTTTGAAGATTGTTACACAAAATAAACATACTGAGTTCTTTGTGTATGTTTTTCGAGTCTTGTTTGTAGTCTTGTTCGTAGTGTAATGTTTGGTAAGGGCAGATTTGAGCATGTGTGGGTGATCAACCCACGGGGGCCTCAAATTTTATAGGGGCACGGGATTATAGACACATATATACATTTAGTTCGAGTTCGAGCATAATTTTGACTCATATGTGTTGTGAAATGTGATATAGTTTGATCCATACATAAAGTAAGATGAAAAACTTTTAGTTTTAAGTGATTTTCAACAAAATGCATAAACAGGGGTTGTGGGTGTCTGTTACATTGAAGAAGAAGATACGTTTAAATGTTTCGCACTTTACACCCTTTAGCTTATGTAGTTTGTACATTATTCTCTTATAACTATGCGTTTTAATTTAGTGAAAGATGGTTTACAAATATGACAATTTCAACCCTCAAGGTTGAGAAAATTATTTAGTATGAGTTTTAATTTAGTATGATAGGTTTGTGTATTTATAAAATTATCTTATTTATTATACAAAAAAATTCAAACAAAAATTTATAATGTTACAAGTTTGACGTTTGTTTTCCGCTTTAATGTTTTTGAAGACTTAACTAACTAAAGCAATATCTTTCTTTTTGACCTTAACTAGTTTTACAAATATGCAAAAAATTTCGTGTTTAATAAGTGTACATTATAATGATGCGATACGGGGCCTCCAAAACGATAGGACGGCCCTGTTTGGTAATAATTTTCGTTATTATGTTTCTAAGTTGTGACGTTATCAATACTTTTTTTTTAAAATAGTTTCTTTACATTAAAAGTTAAAATTAAAATAGTCTCTTCACATGTTATATGGTAAACCCGTGCGTTGTAATTTAATTGTATCTAATTGTTGATTATGTAATGTATGAGTAAATTGATGAGTTATTACCGTGATTTTTAAGCTAAAATACACAACAATGCATAACTTGGGCTGCCTAATAAAAAAACAAACTTGTAATTGATAACTAAATATTTAACGGTTGTTGGACAACAAATATGAATGAAGTTTGTTGGATTTGAATTGATGTTGCATTTGGTATGAACATATTATATTCTGCTATGAAGATAGGAGTTTCGTGAAGGAGGTGATCCATTGATGGAGTGTGAACGACAAATGAAATGAAATCTACAGTTATACACTTACATAGTTACACTAATGATATATATACATGCATTTATAACTCGTAGCTTATAGATAAAATGCTAATCATGCGCGTATAAAAAGAAAGGAACAATCACAAAGATCAACAACATTGTTTGTTTGCATGTTTTCTTTCTCAAAAGGAACCCACAAAGATCATCGATGCTCTTACAGAGATGAAAGTTGGGTTGAAGCTATGCAAGAGGAGTTGTTGCAGTTTAAGCTACAAAAGGTGTGGATTCTTGTAGATCTACCTCATGGAGTAAAGATTATTGGCACAAAATGGGTCTACAAGAACAAGAGGGATGAAAGAGGAGTAGTTGTTAGAAATAATGCTAGACTAGTAGCCCAAGTTACAGCAGGAGGAGGGTATAGACTATGATGATGTTTTTGCTCCTGTGGCTAGAATAGAAGCTATGAGGTTATTTTGGGCCTTTGCCTCTTTTATGGGGTTCATAGTCTACCGCTTGTATGTCAAGAGTGCCTTTCTGTATGGCATTATAGATGAAGAAGTGTATGTTGCTCAACCTCCACGGTTTTGTGGATCCTGCTCATCCTAAGAAGGTTTATAAGGTGATCAAAGCCTTGTATGAACTGCATCAAGCTCCTAGAGCTTGGTATGCTACACTCTCCACATTTCTTAAGAAGCATGGATACAAAAGGGGAACCATTGACAAGACCTTGTTTATTAAGAAGGACAAGAAGGATATCATCTTTGTGCAGTGTTTATGTAGATGATATCATCTTTGGCTCTACAAGAAGGCCTTGGTGTGAAGAGTTTGAGGCCTTGATGAAAGGCGATTTCGATGAGTTCAATGGGTGAGCTCACATTCTTTCTTGGATTGCAAGTCAAACGAAGCGGATGGGCTTTTTATTTCTCAAGACAAGTATGTTGCTGAGATGCTGAAGAAGTTTGACCTTGTAAATGTGAAGACTGCAATAAACCCAATGGAGACCAAGGTGGCGTTGAAAAACGATGAGGAAGCTGATGATGTGGATGTGCATTTATACAGATCCATGATAGGTTCTCTCATGTATTTAACTGCCTCTAGGCCTGATATTATGTATGTAGTTTGTGTTTGTTCTTGTTTTCAGGTTATTCCCAAGACTTCACACCTTCATGTTATGAAGAGGATTGTTAATACAAATAAGCCGTAAAAATGTTTATTTATAATTTACGATCTTCTAATGTTTTGTCGATAACAAACATAAAACCATTTTAACGAAACAAATAAAATACATAAATGGTTTGAGCCAATAGTTTACTAACACACTTACATTTTCATATAAAACACTAAACAAGTAATAGTGTTTACATTTTATAGAAATACATATGTATAACAACTAGTGTTTACATAATATGATATGTACTTATATATGCTTAGTATATATTGTAATGGGTAATGTAATGGGTAAAAATCTAAGTACTTGACCAATTGATTAGATACATTGAATGTAGTTGCGTAAAACCCAAAATCCATGACCCATACCCATGGCGCTTGATCCATAACCCATGACCAATTGCATGACATCATGCGTGAAGTCATGTTGGGTATTATACATAACCCATGGACCTAAACCATAATCATGATCCAATGTCTAGATACATTATATCTTATTGGATACCCAAGACTCATATCCATGACCCATGACCCATGAACCATTACCCATAACCCAAATATGGAGGAGCGTCTGGCGGATCCCCCGGTTTACACTGGACGGATCCCTCATGTAAGGGATCCGTGGGATCCGGGGAACAGTAGATGTTTTTGCCTATAAACAGTGAGCCATTTCTTCATTGTAACTTACCCCTTTTACACATACTCTCCCTTAGTACTGTAAACTCTCTAACCTCATATCCAAAGGATCTCTCTATGTAGTTTTGTGTTTGTGTGAGTCTCTAGGTTCCTCTTAAAGGCGAGATCACCACCTCTTGAAGTCGAGCAAGCTCAAGTCCATAGGTTTCCAAGCTTCGTCATCATCAAGACTATTGAAGTTATCTTGTTGATAGTTCTTTCCTCCCTCCTTAGAAGTGTTGTGTTGAAGGCATTAGTGAAAAGTGCGGAAGGTCCATGTTGAAGGAATTAGTGAAAGGTGCCGAAGGATCGTGTCAAAGGCATTAGTGAAAGGTGCCAAAGGTCCGTGTTAAAGGCATTAGTGAAGGGTGCCCAAGAGTCGTGTCAAAGGCATTAGTGAAAGGTGCCAAGGGTGTACATTCGATATGGTGCATCGATGTACAAGATAGATAGTTTGGGTTAAAGGATTTTGATATCCTAGATGATGTTGTAATAAGGAGTGTGTCTCCTTTGGAGTAGTTGTGTAGTGTTGGGTAGTAGTTCCCCTTTTCTAATGGAACTCGGTATCTAGCCTTGTACCGGATAAAGTGTAGGCGACGTTGTGATAGGTTTAGTTCTACCTTGTGGAAGAACCCGGTGTCTAGCCTTGTACCGGAAAAAGACTAGGCGACGTTGTGAAGGCTTCTCCGCCGCAAGGAGCTTGTGTTGTGTAGTGCTTACGAACTCTCGAGTAGGTAACTCGGGGAGTGGAGTAGGGCAAGGAAAGTGTCCTTGTAGCCGAACCACTATAAACACTCGTTTCGTGGTTTTGTGTTTCTTACTCTTTAATAGATTGACATAAGTTGATCTAAATAGTTTAAAACGGAGTTTTAATTGGTAAAACTATTCAACCCCCCCTTCTAGTTTTCCACAAGGATCTTTAAATACCTTAAGGGCAAACCTAATTTGGGCTTATGGTATCCTAAAGAATCATCCTTTGACCTGGAAGCTTATTCAGATAGTGACTATGTTGGGGCAAGCCTTGACAGGAAATCCACAACTAGTGGTTGTCAATTCCTTGGCAGGAGACTCATTTCATGGCGGCAAGAAGCAAATAATAGTGGCTACCTACAACCGTCGAGTAGGTATCTTCTAAGTTAGTTCCACTACATCCCCCATCTTCAGATTGCCAATAGGACCACTCACTGCCTCATGGTTTAACTTTGGTATTAAGTCTTTCTTTACTAAAAATCCATACGCACTCCACTGTAGCTTCCTCGCCAAATTTCTTATCAAGAACATATGTCATAGTTGCGTTTGCAGGAAATTCTTGCACTGACATCTGCCAACATTACCCAACGATATTTTGAGGTTAGTTTCCATACACCAATTGAACAAAAGTTAATCATCAGATCCAAACCTAAAGGGTCGGAAAACAAGACAAATTGTTGAACTTCCAAAATACCAACCTTGTCGTTCTCGATCACAATTACAAACACATGTCCATCTGATGCACAAGAAGGTTTATCGCTTCACCAAACTTCTGATTGCTCATCTTATTGATACTCATTCGGACCTTACCAATCGCCTTGATGACGAAGACATTCACACATTCTTTAATGATTACGAGGTTGACATGATCAAGGTACAAGCTTCATGCACAAGAAAACAAGGAAAAAGACTTCCTGATTGTCTCCTAACTGAACAAGTACAAGCTATTATTGCCTACCAAAAGTATCATGCAAAGATACCTAGCTGGACGTGTTGGGTTCGGTGAAGAAGACACTCAGTCTTCTCAAGCTAGATCCACCGAAGCGAAGAGGTGGTGAGCGCCCGTGAAGCTCATCAAGGGGATCAAAACCAAAGGCACCAAAAGAACGAAGAAATATGTGCGCTGCCTAAGAAAATCCTTTTTTCACCAAAACTTCTCCGAAAGACTCGATAACCCCGATGACTCGATACCGAATTTGATAAAGAAGAAAGACGGTCATGACAAACGAGAACGTAATCTCGAAAGTATGCAAAACAAATCGGTTTGGTTAAGAGTAAAAAGAAGGAATAAGAAGCAAAGAAGAAAGAACAAAAAGAGTGTGATGACATCTCTGCTGACATTGAAGACACCATGTTGTACATGTCAAAAGAAGGTGGTAAAGAGCTACAAGATGAAGAGATTGAAAGTCACCGCTTGACAAAAGGAAGATGAAGGGCTCCTTTCAATGGTCCTACAATTTTCGAACAAAATCGATAAACCTTGTTAATACAAATAAACCATAAAAACGTTTATTTATATTTCACGATCTTCTAATGTTTTGTCGATAACAAAAGTAAAATCATTTTAACGAAATAAAAAAAAATGAAAGCTTTAAGCCAATAGTTTATTAACACACTCTTACTAAACATATTAAAACCATCAAAACATGTTTAGTAAATAAGTTAAATAAAACCAAAGACATTTTTATAAAACACTAACAAGTAATATTGTTTACATCTTATAGAAATGTATATGTATAATGATAACATAAAATTATCCGGATATTCTAAGTGTTAATTTCCCCTTTTATTGACATATTATGCTTAAAATACTACTAAGATCGTCCTTATTCCTTCTTATTTTATTTCAGGAGTTATCTACTATGAAGAAGCAATATTTAGACAATTTTTTAGCTCAAGGACGGATTATTCTCACATTCACTAAAGATCACGGCGTAACTAAGTAATGAAGTTACTTGAGATTCAAATTATGGTTTAAATGTGAACCGGCTAAGAACCAGCTATTCGTGCCAAGAACCAGTTAGATCTGGCTAAGAACCGGCTCTTTAGGCCAAGTAGATCGAGCTAAGAAATGTCTATTCCGGACAAGAACCAGTTAGATCAAGTTAAAAACCGATTATTTCGGCCAAGAACCAGTTAAGAACCGAATATTCTAGCCAAGAACAAGTTAGATCCAGATAGGAACCAGTTATTCTGGCCAAGAACCAGTTAGATCCAACTAAGAACTGCCTATTCCGACCAAGAACCAATAGGAACAAGTTAGAATTAATTAAGAACCGATAATTCCGGCCAAGAACAAGTATGAACCAGTTAGAACTAGTTAAGAACCGGATATTCCAGCCAAGAACCAGTAAGAACCAGTTAAGAACCAGATATTCCGGCCAATAACCAGTTAGAAACAAATAGGAACCAGCTATTCCAGCCAAGAACCAGTTAGATCTAGCTAATAATTGCCTATTCCGGCCAAGAACCAGTAGGAACCAGTTAAGAAACCTATTCCAGTCAAGAACCAGTAGCAACCTATTAGATCTAGTTAAGAAGCAGCTATTCCGGCCAATAACCAGTAAGAACCAGTTAAGAACCGGCTATTTTGGCCAAAAAGCAATTAGATCCATATAGGAACAAGTTATTCCGGTCTAGAACCAATTAGATCCAGCTAAGAACTGCCTATTCCGGCCAAGAACGAGTTGGAACCAGTTAGAACGAGTTAAGAACTAGTTATTCCAGCCAAGAACTAGTACGAACCAGTTAAGAACCAGCTATTCCAGCCAAGAACCTGTAAGAACCAGTTAGAACCAATTAAGAACTAGCTATTCCGGCCAATAACCAGTTAGATCCAAATAGAAACCAGCTATTCTGGCCAAGATCTAGTTATATCCAGCAAAGAACAGCCTATTTCGGGCAAGAACCAGTAGGAACCAGCTATTCCTGCCAATAACTAGTTAGATGCATCACTACACAAGTTAAATCCAAAAAAAAAAAAAAAAGTATTTTTTGAGAAAGTTGGAGTAAAATTTATTTTTAGGAGTCAAACGTTAAATTTTTACGAGATTCAAAATTTGGTTTAACTGGAACCGCTAAGAACCAACTATTCGTGCCAAGAACCGCTTAGAATTGGCTAAGAACCGGCTCTTTAGGCCAAGTAGATCCAGCTAAGAGACGTCTATTCCGGCTCTGAACCAGTTAGATCCAGCTAAGAACCGGTTATTCTGGCAAAAAACGAGTTAGATCCAGTTTGGAACCAGCTATTCTGGTGAAGAACCAGTTAGATGCAGCTAAGAACTACCTATTCGGGCCAAGAACCAGTTAAGAACCGACTATTCCGGCCAAGAACCAGTAGGAACCAGTTAAAAATAGTGAAGAACCGGATATTTTAGCCAAGAACCAGTAAGAACTAGTTAAGAACCAACTATTCCTTCCAATAACCAGTTAGATCCAAATAGGAACCAGCTATTCCGGCCAAGAACCAGTATGAACGCTTAAGAACCGGCTATTCCGGAAAAGAACCACAAGGAACCAGTGAGAACCAGTTAAGAACTGGCTATTCCGGCCAAGAACCAGTTAAGAACCAGCTATTTCGGCAAATAACCAGTTAGATCCATGCAGGAACCAGCTATTTTGGTAAAGAACCAGTTAGATCCAGCTAAAAACAGCCTATTATGGCCAATCAGTAGGAACCAACTATCCATGTAACACCCCCAACTTCGTGATACGCAGCGGAATTCAAACAGGGTGTTACTTCATGGCACAACAGTTATAATAATAGAAAACGAACTCTAATGGAGTCGGTTTAAAAGATTTACCATTTGATTTATATAAATATTAGAGTTTACAAAATGAGGTCCCACTGGTTTCAAGGTTTACAAATTACATTAAATGAGTTTTTGAATGATAATAAAATTTATAGCCATCTAGAGTATCCGTGCCCTTCCTTTCCATCCTTGCCACCTCGCTCATTGTGGACCCGAGATAAACATGTTTAAAAGGGTCAACACAAAGGTTGAGTGAATCCATAGGTTTATTGTTAAATGTTGAACACATAATGTTTGTGTGGGTTACGTTGTTATACACCCTTAATGTTGAAAACAAAAGCTTATTATTTCACTAAGCTCGCATAAGCAAAGCTAAGGTGTTCCAATATAAATTGGTGAAATTGTTGGTACCAACCCTAATAGGTAAAATTATCGTTTTACCTAATGTTACTCAAATATAGTGCGTTTGTTTGCCTTTAACGGGGCCAACACAAACGGGATTTGCCAATCCCAATAGATCTATTCACAGTATTCGTGCTCACTCTCTCTAGTGATTAATGGTTCATGATTTACGGACTTATGTTTGGCAATTATGTTTACTTATTGACAATAAAACAATCAGATAGCATAAAGTTCAAATGTTTGTATGTTCATGTTAAAAATAGCATGTATCTCCCCCAAGGGTTTGTAAAATAATTAAGTAGTAGAACTGGGGCTATGAACTCACCTCAGAGTAAATGATATCAAATGTATAATGAGAATGATGGATATGCCATGAGAACTTCTACGAGCAAGCTAGAATAGGATGTTGCGACTTAGGTTTGAAATAATGATGCGAAAGAAATAACAAGCCTATATACGTCTTTATATTTATCATGATGTAGTACATGGTAGTTGTGTATGTCGTTTATAGAAATGGTCTAGTTGTGAAAACGTGTTTAGTTTATATATATCGTACTACCGTTCGGGCCATCACAATTCAGAGGTCATGTAGTAAATGTTCGAGGAGCTAGGACACTTTAATTCGTAAATCCAAAGAACTCGTCAATCCGTTTACCCAAATGAACCCCTCACATGAAGTTCCCTAGTATTGTAGCATTCGACATGGAAAAACATATGTTTTGCTCGTTTGGTCATTTGACATATAAGTTAAGTGGTTACAAATTATGTTTGGTCATAATCCGAAAGTGAGTTTTAAATGTCTAATAAGCGTGTAAAGTTTCATGGTTTATTGAGTGAGTAGATCCAAATTGTATTGTATACGTTTAGGTTTGTCATGGCTAAGACCTTTGGTTTACTTGTCTCACTTAGGAAGCCTGAGGCTTTAGCCATGGCCTTGCCGCGGGCTTTGGTCTAGGCTACCATGGTCTTGAGACTGCCTTGTCCTTAGTTGTGGCTGGTTCTCGCTTAAGGCCATTAGGCCTCTTGGTTTGCCTTAGTTGTGACAAAAGTATAGTTATATATGGCGCTTCAGCTTTTGAAAGAAAATGGCCTGTTTTATGTGTTTTCAGGGCCCGGGCGTCTTTAAACGTAAAGGAAAACATCGTTCCAGACAACTTTTGTGTTTTAAATTTTTTATGAAGCGGAGCAGAAGGCCTTGAAAAAAAAGGGCATACCCCTAACAGTTTGTTTATGGCGCTGGCGTTTGGTTTCGCTTAACTTCTTTGGTCAGATCTTTGACTCGTGTACTCGTTTCTGTGATTCAAATTGCTATGTTTTCCTTGTAACATCCTTTTTAACAGTATGTAAGTGTCTAATATCATGGTTATACTATTTTGGTCATATTTCACAATATATGTCACTAGTTTTCTTGTTTACATCCATTTAGCTAACATATGATTCCTTTAACTTATTTTAGTGGTTTTTGTACATCATGATAACAATATAAAGACCATATATAACATAAATGAAGTATGAGAAACATGTAAATAATGTTGAGCAAGAGAGTGTGTTAGGGTTTCTTACAACTTTTGGCTTTCTAACGAAAGGAAGTTAAAAACAAGGATTAGGACTTTGATTGAACTAGGATCTCTAGTTTCCAACTTCTTCAACCTCTTGATACCAACTTAGGATCACTTGAAGTCTTCTACTAGAACACTTCTTGTGTGGATTGGAGATCACCAAAGGATGAAAGAAATTAGGACTTTGGATCAATCAAAACTTTTCAAGAGCTTTGGAATTTATATGGAGCTTGTGTTTCTTGAATAAAACTTGAAGTAAACTAGCAAATTGAAGGTGTATGTAATTTTGGTTTATGTTGGACGTTCAAATGGAGGAGGAGGGATGAGTGCCTATTTATACTAAAATGAGGAGGTTAGTTAGCAAGACTTTTAGGAAGCTTAGTTAGTAAGATTTAACACTTGTATGGTTCTAATGGTCCAAGGCAAGAGATCAAGACACTTTGCTTGTGACTCCCCTCCTATAGGCAGTTTGGAGAGTAGGATAAAATGACTAGATGATAAACTTGGTATTATCTAGTTTAGGGAGTGAGTTTTGGTTCCGTTAATCGCTAACTGTAAGCCGTTAAGTCACGAAACGTAAAACCGGGTATCGTAAAAATATGAAACTTGTATAAATGATTAAACTCATCATTATACTCCATAATAAAATATAAAATTAGTGGTAAGATCCATCGTTGCTTAAACGCCGTTTAAAGCCGGAAACGCGTCAAAACGCGATTTCGCGTGAAAAACGCAGAACCGAAAACGAAAATTCCAAACTTGTGAAATTGTCATAAAATGGTAGAAATATATATTTCTAATGTTTATATGGTTTACTGGACATATTGGGATGTCTGAATGACGTTTAAACCTAAAAGTAATTCTCGGACACGGTTTTGTGAAATCGGTTCTAATGGATTCAAAGTACGCCGTCAGACGACTTGTCGAAATCAACTTTCTTGTCATGATGGTAGAATAAAAATAAAAATTTTTACGGGATTAATAGTAAAAGTGAATAGTAATTTTTCAAAAAAATGAAAAGTAACCTAAAAATGCGGGTTGTTACAGTCTTACCACCTTAATGGGAATTCCGCCCCAGAATTCAGTGTGTGTTATCCGATGTTAAAGTGTCTAGTAAAATGTGGGTATATGCGTCGAATTCTAATCTTTGCGTTCTCATGTTCCTGGTTATAGAATGTGTTATGTACCATTCTATGTTTTTGGTGGTGGTTTAAGTTGATAATCTAAAGGGTTTTGTTAAAATCTTATAGAGTCAAATATACCTCAAGTTTGGCTTTTTCCGTTTCTCAAAACGAATCATATCTTATTTTATCGAGGCTCTCAACAAAACCTTAATTTTTAACATGGAGTTTTTGTTAAATTTTAATGCCTTACATTTATGTAATTTTTGTTTCTGGTGATAGTGTGTAGCATGCAGCCAAATCTGTATTTGTATGGTTTTCTTAGTTGTTTCGTGGGTGATCTCTGGACACCTTAGTCCAGAAAATGGTTGACTGACACTTTCGTCTATATAATGCCTCAAATGGAATAGTTTTGTTGTTGTTAGGGTAACTATTGTTAATCAGAGGTGTAATATATTTTTGATTTGAAATGGTTTGTAATGATGTGATAATTGTCGTTGCAGGAAAGTCTTGCTAGTGGCAAGTGGTTATCCAAACCGTTTCTAAAAAAATCGATCATGTCTTAGGTAGTTTCGAGATGAAGGCTATATCGTATAGTGTTTATGTCTAGTAGTTTTGAAAGAAACGTGATACTGTGAAGTTTTACATACTGACTTACAATGGGGTTCAGATAATGATGTGATATGTTGATGATTAGAAGAGTGTAGTGTATGTTTACCATTATTCTTAGGTAGAGATGTCAAGTTTGCTTCAAAATCATTAGTGGATTATAAAGGATTATGGCGGAATGATAGCCTTGAAACCTAAACGGCTAGTACTTCTAAGAAATGATGAGAAGATTTGATGACTATCCCAAAATAGTAGTTAGGATTATTTCATAAATGAAAACTTTCAAGAAGGAAATTAGGTAGTATAAGTGTTAAGATCTCGCTGAGTGATAAGACACTATCATGTCTCTAGATCTTTTTAATGAATTCTGGTTGTTTATCGAGTTTAAGTACAAAATTAACCTGAATATAACCCTTGTATAACTATTCTCAGTGTTTGAAAAATTTAAGTCGAACATAGTTAGTCAGACTATGTTCCACTGTCCCTAGGTTAAATATAAGTGACTAGACTATATTTAGCCGAGGTTCGATAAAATTTTAAAATACCTAAATTAGGTATACTTGTGATATGTCCATAACTTTTGAGAAAATGTCCACTAAGCAAAGGCGATATCAAACCATTCAGTTGTAAGTCCCGGCCATACAAGACTTGTAACCTATGTTTTCACATTCCATTGCATAGAAGATAGTATGGGTAGATACGTGTGGAAAGGAAGTCTTAAGTAATTCTAAAATAGTCCATACTTGGCTAGCATCACGGACCTTTAACAATGAAGGTTTCAAAACAGAAATTTGATGAATCTAGAGAAAGTTGCTGAACTTCGGCTTTTGTAGATGATGAATCAGTTTGTCCTTTAGAAATCCCATTTCTTGTATTTCCATTAGGGAAATTGATAGACTATGACGGGTTTCACGTAAAACAATATCATATAAGGTTTATAAGATAATTTCTAGAGACTTTGTATAACTTACAATGTCTGTGAAGTAAATTATACCATTTTGTAACTCACAATGTCTTGAGAAATGATGGAGAGATCATTGTGTAACTCACAATGTCTTGCGAAATGATAGAAAGATCATTGTGTAACTCACAATGTCTTGAGAAATGATAGAGAGATCATTGTGTACTCACAATGTCTTGAGAAATAAATTAGACCATTTTGTAACTCACAATGTCTTGAGAAATAAATGAGACCACTGTTTCATTTACAGTCTTCTAGGGATGTAATTAAGACCATTGTGTTACTCACAGTATCTAGGAATGTAATAGAGACCACTGTATCATTCATAGTATTTGAGAACGTAATAGAGACCACTGTATCTCACAGTGTCTTGAAAAATGAATGAGACCATTGTATCTCACAATGTCTGGGAAGTAGGAAAGACCATTGTAATCAATTACAATGTCTTTGATAAAGTTTCGTAATCCTAAAATGCACAGGTAGATACATGATTGGGAAAATATGATTGTGCCGCAATGCCTTAGAATAGGCATACGCAGATATGTTTAGTCTATCGTTTAGCTAAAATGATTGAAAATATGTCGCGTGTATATATCAATATACTAGTATGTTTGTGTAGCATAAACTACCTAGAAGTCACATAATCGTCTGGAGGATGGAAGGCACGGAGAGCGAAAGGCTATAAAATGTTTTGTTTGTAAAAATGGTTATAGTTTAGGTCTCGATTAGACCCATTTCTCTATAACTGTGGCTCTGATACCAATTTGTAACACCCCCAATTTCGTGATACGCAGCGGAATTCAAACTAGGTGTTACTTCTTGGCATGACAGTTGTAACAATAGAAAAAAAAAACTCTAATTGAGTCGTTTTAAAAGGTTTATCCTTCGATTTATATAAATATCAGAGTTTACAAAATGAGGTCCCAGTTTTTCACGGTTTACAAATAAATTTTTGAATGATAATAAAATTTATAGCCATCTTGAGTAGTCGTGCCCTTCCTTTCCATCCTTGCCAGCCTTGTGAATTTGTGAACCTGAGATAAACATGCTAAAAGTGTCAACACAAAGGTTGGCGAGTTCATAGAGTTTGTAGATATAACCTTGAAAAAATCATCGTGACAAGTATATGTATGTAGATAATGCAATTTAAAGTGTAAGTACAATTCATGTACTTATGTCCGTATGTACGACTACCTCAAGTATGTAATACTTGGGTCCGCTTTGATGATTTGTACGACTGCCTCAAGTATATGATACTTGGGTCCACTTGAGTTTAGTACGGCTGCCTCAAGTATGTGATACTTGAGCTCGCTTTAGTTTGGTACAGCTGCCTCAAGTATGTGATACTTGAGCCCGCTTTAGTTTGATGCGGCTACCTCAAGTATGTGATACTTGAGCCCGCTTCTGTTTGATACGGCTGCCTCAAGTATGTGATACTTGAGCCCGCTTCTATTTGATACGGCTGCCTCAAGTATATGATACTTGAGCCCGCTTTAGTTTGATACGGCTGCCTCAAGTATATGATACTTGAGCCCGCTTTTGTTTGATACAATTATGTATGCACATAATTATATAAATGCGATTCACGTATGGCAATACTGTTACTTAGCATAAATAAATATTCAGTTTAGATAAACATATAGTTGCAAATAATCGTGATTGTTGATAAAAGTAGTTGAGTATGTATCTCCCCCAAAAAGTTAATAAAACAGTTGTATGATAGAAAATGGGGCTATAAAACTCACGGTAATCCTTAAAAGTTTTAGAGTACTTGTGAAAGTAAATAATTGAGCATGTATCTCCCCCAAAGATTAAAGTAATTTAAACGAGAAAAAGTGGGGCTATGAAACTCACCTCAGAGTAAATGATATCAAAGTATAATGATAATGATGGATATTCCGTGAGAACTTCTACGAGCAACCTAGAAAAGGATGTTGTGACTTAGGTTTGAAATAATGATGCAAAAGAAATAAAAAGCCTATATACGTCTTTATATTGATCATGATGTAGTACATGGTAGTTGTGTATGTCGTTTATAGAAATGGTCTAGTTTTGAAAACGTGTTTAGTTTATATATATCGTACTACCGTTGGGGCCATCACAATTCAGAGGTCATGTAGTAAACATTCGAGGAGCTAGGACACTTTAATTTGTAAATCCAGCAACTCATGGATCTGTTCACTCAAATGAGCCCCTCACAAAAGAGTTACCTAGTATTGTAGCATTCGACATGGAAAAACATATGTTGTGCTCATTTGATCATTTGACACAAAGTTAAGTGGTTACAAAATATGTTTGGTCATAATCTGAAAGTGAGTTTTAAATGTCTAGTAAGCGTGTAAAGTTTCATTGTTTATCGAGGGAGTAGATCCAAATTGTATTGTATACGTTTAGGTTTGTCAAGGCTAAGACCTTTGGTTTACGGTCTCGGCTTAGGAAGCCTTGAGGCTTTAGCCATGGCCTTGCCGTGGCTTTGGTCTAGGCTACCATGGTTTTGAGACTCAGCCTTGTCCTTAGCCGTGGATGTCGTCTCAGCTTAAGGCCATTAGGCCTCTTGGTTTGCCTTTAGTTGTGACAAAAGTATAGATATATAGGGCAGTTTAAGTTTTTGAAAGAAAATGGCCTATTTTAAGTTTTTTCAGGGCCCGAGCTTCTTTACAATCATATGAAAACGTCGTTTCGGACAACTTTCGTGGTTTAACTTTTTGATGAAATGGAGCAAAAGGCCTTGAAAAAAAAAGGGCAGACCCCTAACAGTTTGTTTATGGCAGTTTCGGCGTTTTGGTTTCGCTAACTTCTTTTGGCCGTATCTTTTGACTCGTGTACTCGTTTTAGGTGATTCAAATTGCTATGTTTTCCTTATAACATCCTTTTTAACAGTAAGTTAGTGTCTAATATCATGGTTATACTATTTTGGTCATATTTCACAATATATGTCACTAGTTTTCTTGTTTACATCCATTTAGCTAACATATGATTCCTTTAACTTATTTTAGTGGTTTTTGTACATCATGATAACAATATAAAGACCATATATAACATAAGTGAAGTATGAGAAACATGTAAATGATGTTGAGCAAGAGAGTGTGTTAGGGTTTCTTACAACTTTTGGTTTTCTAAAGAAAGGAAGTTAAAAACAAGGATTAGGACTTTGATTGAACTAGGATCTCTAGTTTCCAACTTCTTCAACCTCTTGATACCAACTTAGGATCACTTGAAAATCACTTGAAGTCTTCTACTAGAAAACTTCTTGTGTGGATTGGAGATCACCAAAGGATGGAAGAAATTAGGACTTTGGATCAATCAAAACTTTACTAGAGCTTTGGAATTGATATGGAGCTTGTGTTAAAACTTGAAGTAAACTAGCAAATTGAAGGTGTATGTAATTTTGGTTTATGTTGGACGTTCAAATGGAGGAGGGGGGATGAGTGCCTATTCATACTAAAATAAGAAGGTTAGTTTGCAAGACTTTTATGAAACATAGTTCGTAAGATTTAACACTTTTATGAAGACAACTTGCTTGTGACTCCCCCCCCCCTCCTATAGGCGGTTTGGAGAGTAGGATAAGATGACTAGATGATAAACTTGGTATTATCTAGTTTACGGAGTGAGTTTTGGTTCCGTTAATCGGTAACTGTAAGTCGTTAAGTCACGAAACGTAAAACCGGGTATCGTAAAAATATGAAACTTGTAGAAATGATTAAACTCATCATTATACTCCATAATAAAATATAAAATAATTGGTAAGATCCATCAGGTTGCTTAAACGCTGTTTAAAGCTGGAAACGCGGGTAAAAAACGCGTATTTTGCGTAAAACGCAGAACTGGAAAACGTATAATTCCAAAACTTGTGGAATTGTCGTAAAATGGTAGAAATACATATTTCTAATGTTTATATGGTTTACTGGACATATCGGGATGTCTGTATGACGTTAAAACCTAAAAGTAATTCTCGGACACGGTTTTGTGAAATCGGTTATGAATGGATTCAACGTACGTCGTCAGGACGATTTGTCGAGTATCAACTTTCTTGTCATGATGGTAAAAAATGAAAAATGAAAAGTAACCTGAAAATGCGAGTTGTTACAGTTTCGGCCAATAACTAGTTAGATCCATCACTACATAAGTTGATTCAAAAAAAAAGAAAAAAAAAGTATTTTGGCGGTAAAATTTGAATATAATTTAATTTTAATGGGAGGCTAAACGTTAAGATTTAACAAGAATTCAAATTTTAGTTTAATTGTGAACCAGCTAAGAACCAGCTATTCGGGCCAAGAACCAGTTAGATCCGGCTAAGAACCGGCTCTTCAAACCAAGTAGATCCAGCTAAGAAACTTTAGTTCTGGGCAAGAACCAGTTAGATCCAGCTAAGAAACGGATATTATGGCCAAGAACGAGTTAGATCCAAATAGAAACCATCTATTCCGGGCAAGAACCAGTTAGATCCTGCTAAGAACTGCCTTTTCCGGCCAAGAACCAGTAGGAACCAGTTAGAACCAGTTAAGAACCGACTATTCTGGCCAAGAACCAATAGGAACCAGTTAGAACTAGTTAAGAACCGGATATTCCGGCCAAGAACCAGTTAATAACCAGCTATTCCAACAAATAACTAGCTAGATCCAAATAGGAACCAGCTATTCCGGCCAAGAAGTAGTTAGATCCAGCTAAGAACTATCTATTCCTTCCAAGAACCAGTAGGAACTAGTTAAGAACCGGCTATTCTGGCCAAGAACCACTAGGATCCAGTTAGAACCAGTTAAGAACTGGCTATCTCGGCCAAGAACCAGTTAGAACTTGTTATGAACCAGCTATTCAGGCAAATAACCAGTTAGATCCAAATAGGAACCAGCTATTTCGGCCAAAAACCATTTAGATCCAGCTAAGAACATGTTATTCTGGCCAAGAATCAGTAGGAACCAACTATTCCGGCCAACAACTAGTTAGATCCATCACTACACATGTTAATTCATAAAAAAAGAAAAAAGAAAGTATTTTGGCGAGAAAATTTGAGTAAAATTTGATTTTCAGGGTAGACAAAACGTTAAATTTTTACGCGAGATTCAAATTTTGGTTTAAATGTGAACCGACTAAGAACCAGCTATTCGTGCTAAGAACCAGTTAGATCTGGCTAAGAACCGGCTCTTTAGGCCAAGTAGATCCAGCTAAGAAATGTCTATTCCATCCAAGAACCAGTTAGATCCAGCTAAGAACCGGCTATTCCGGCCGAGAACCAATTAAGAACCGGCTATTCTGGTCAAGAACAACTTAGATCCAGATAGGAATCAGTTATTTCGGCCAAGAACCTGTTAGATCCAACTAAGAACTGCCTAGTTCGGCCAAGTACTAGTAGGAACCTGTTAAGAACCGATAATTCCGGCCAAGAACAAGTAGGAACCAGTTAGAACTAGTTAAGAAACGGAGATTTCAGCCAAGAACAAGTTAGAACCAATTAAGAACCAGTTATTCCGTCCAATAACCAATTATATACATATAGGAACCAGCTATTCCGTCTAAGAACCAGTTAGATCTAGCTAAGAACTACCTATTCCGGCCAAGAACCAGTAGGAACCAGTTAAAACCAGTTAAGAACAGGCTATTCTAGTTAAGAACCAGTAGGAACCTGTTAGATCCAGTTAAGAACCAGCTATTATGACCAATAATCAATAAGAACCAGTTAAGAACTAGCTATTTTGGCCAAAAACCAGTTAGATCCAAATAGAAACCTGTTATTCCGGACTAGAACCAGTTAGATCCAGCTAAGAACTGCCTATTTCGGCCAAGAACCAGTTATTCCGGCCAAGAACAAGTAGGAACCAGTTAAGAACCAGTTAAGAACCAGCTATTCCGGCCAAGACCCAGTTAAGAACCAGCTATTCTGGCCAATAACCGGTTAGATCCAAATAGGAACCAGCTATTCCAGCCAAGAACGAGTTAGATCCAGCTAAGAACAGTTTATTCCGGCCAAGAACCAGTAGGAACCAGCAATTTCGGCCAATAACTTGTTAGATCCATCACCTCACAAGTTAAATAAAAAAAGTATTTTGGCGAGAAAATTTGAGTAAAATTTAATTTTTAGGGGAGACTAAACGTTAAATTTTACGCGAGATTCAAATTTTGGTTTAAGTGTAAACTGGCTAAGAACTAGCTATTCGTGCCAAGAACTAGTTAGATCTGGCTAAGAACCGACTCTTTAGGCCAAGTAGATCTAGCTAAGAAACGTCTATTCCGGCCAAGAACCAATTAGATCAAGCTAAGAACCGGCTATTTCGGTCAAGAACCTGTTAAGAACCGGCTATTCTAGCCAAGAACAAGTTAAATCCAGATAGGAACCAGTTATTCCGGCTAAGAACCAGTTAGATCCAGCTAAGAACTGCCTATTACGGCCAAGAACCAATAGGAACCTGTTAGAACCAGTTAAGAACCGATAATTCAAGCCAAGAACCAGTAGGAACCAATTATAAGAAGTTAAGAACCAGATATTCCAGCCAAGAACCAGTAAGAAACAGTTAGAACTACTTAAGAACCATCTATTCCGGCCAATAACCAGTTAGATACAAATAGGAACCAACTATTCTAGCCAAGAACCAGTTAGATTTAGCTAAGAACTACCTATTCCGGCCAATAACCAGTAGGAACCAGTCAGAACCAGTTAAGAATTGGCTATTCTAGTCAAAACCAGTAGGAATCTGTTAGATCCAGTTAAGAACCAAGTATTCCGGCCAATAACCAGTAAGAACCAGTAAAGAACCGGCTATTTTGGCCAAAAACCAGTTATATCCAAATAGGAACCAGTTATTCTGGACTAAAACTAGTTAGATCCAGCTAAGAACTGCCTATTTCGGCCAAGAACCAGTTAAGAACTAGTTATTCCGGCTAAGAACCAGTAGGAACCAGTTAAGAACCAGCTATTCCGGCCAAGAACCAGTAAGAACCAGTTAGAACATGTTATGAACCAGCTATTCTGGCCAATAACTAGTTAGATCCAAATAGGAACCAGCTATTCCGACCAAGAAACTAGTTAGATCAAGCTAAGAACATCCTATTCCGGCCAAGAACCAGTAGGAACCAGCTATTCCAGCCAATAACTAGTTAGATCCATCACTTCACAAGTTAAATCCAAAAAAAAAGTATTTTGGCGGGAAAATTTGAGTAAAATTTAATTTTTAGGGGAGACTAAACATTAAATTGTTATGCGAGATTCAAATTTTGATTTAAACGTGAACCGGCTAAGAACCAGCTATTCGTGCCAAGAACCAGTTAGATCTGGCTAAGAACCGGCTCTTTAGGCCAAGTAGATCCAGCTAAGAAACGTCTATTCCGGCCAAGAACCAGTTAGATGAAGCTAAGAACCGGCTATTCCGGCCAAGAACCAGTTAAGAACCGGCTGTTCTAGCCAAGAACAAGTTAGATCCAGATAGGAACCAGTTATTCTGGCCAAGAACCAGTTAGATCCAGCTAAGAACTGCCTATTCCGACCAAGAACCAATAGGAACCAGTTAGAATTAGTTAAGAACCGATAATTTTGGCAAAGAACCAATAGTAACCAGTTAGAACTAGTTAAGAAACGGATATTCCAGCCAGGAACCAGTTAGAATCAGTTAAGAACCAGCTATTCCGGCCAATAACCAGTTAGATACAAATAAGAACAAGCTATTCCATACGATTCAGCTGTACAAAACGTGCAAAAGTATAAAATATGAACCCCTAAAACTTAACTTGTAGTTTCTAAGTTATATAGAGAGGCTCCTTTAACAGTTTATGTGATCAAGAAGATGTCAACAATTGCTTCATGATGGTTTTACGTGCGAAGTAAGTCTTGTAGGAAATAGATCTTAAATTTTACCCTTAGGTTCCCTTTCCTAGCGGGTTCCCTGGAAATAGGCATTCCTTCACCTTCTACCACTTCTTTGTAAGTTGGGCTAATTATAGAGTTTATAGGAGAGTCGCTTTATTTTGCTTACTTAAAATCTCATGCGTACCAAGGTACATATCCTGACCGTTGGATCAAAAAGACAAAACTTAATAATAAAAAATACGGAGGGACCACTTTGTAACTTCAGAAAACTCGCCCCACCAACCCAACCCCCAGACCGATCACTTTTCACAATTTAATTATCAACAATAATCTCACTTTCTCTCTCTAACCAAAAAATCCCACTATCAATAAATTTCAAAATAAACCGTTTTTAACCGTTAATATAAAAATTAAAAAATAAATAAAAACGCAAAATTAGAACCATCGACAAATGCAGAAGTAGATCCAGGGAAAAAAGTTCAAATTGAACCTAATGAATCTCGAGATGAAGGTAAGATGCTTGCAATTAATTATTTAGTTGTTATTTTAGTATCTCTAGTGATTTCGTACTTATTTATGAATTTTATTGCCATTTATGAAGATTTTTGTTTATTTTTTGTTGATTTTTGCTGTGATAATGAGATACATGTGATGATTATGTCGTTATTTCAGGATTTTATTTGAGTTTATAAAATATTTATTAAGATTTATCAGTTTTTGTTGATTTTAAATGTTTATTGAGGGATTGTTATAATAATGTGATGAATGTTGAAATTTTTTTCCTTTTTTGGTAGTGTATAACCTCTGATAAAGCAATTGTAGTTATTTTTTATTTTTTTTTTGGTTGTATAACATCTGTGATAATGACCAGTTATAGTGGTTTCCTTCGATTTTTGATAGTATAACAGTTGTAGTGATTTTCTTTGATCTTTGGTAGTATATCACACTACAACAATTTTGTCAATTACCCACCAACCAAATTTGTGGGTAAAAGACCTAAATCCGTGGGAAATTGATGATCACCCACGAACTACCCACATATTTTAGATAATGGGTAAAACTTCGAGGCTAAATGTTTAGCCACATAATATTTCGTTTGTGGGTGATGCTACACACGACATGCTTTTTATGAGCATCTGGACACAATAGAAGCTTTAAAAGATTAGCTTATATTAATAAAGCTTTACACATAAAAATTGCAGACATTGTGTTATTATCTAAAAAAAATTGAAAATGTAGTTGTGTCGTCAAGCAAATTTTTGACTCTATCTCCAGAGATTGATAAAAGTAAAGTTATATTGTAACATAATGTCTCCTTTAGAAATATCAACTGTGACATGTGATAATAACCTGTATGTATGCAGCATACTTGTTTTGACATTTAGCTTTTGTGTAATATCACCTATGATACATATACATATAATGTTATAAATTGCAATATAATGTTATAAGGTGATATGACATACTTGCAATAGAATGTTATAAATTGTATGACGCATACACATTTAAAGTTTATTTATCACATATGATATTCATAAACTTACTTGGGATTTATGTTGTGTAGGTTTTGATATAACACTGGCCAAAATAAAAAAGAAAGAACTAAGAAACAAGGTTCTGAAATGAAAAGTCCAAAAGAGCTTGTGAATTAAAAAAAAATAATAAATAAATAAATAAAATAAATAAAAATAACTAACTGAAAACATAATGAACACATCAACACCTTCACCAACAATAACAACACCAACAAGAGTGAACACATCAACACCTTCAACACAAACATCACCCACCAAAATGACAAAGACAACTGTCAAACGTTTAAGTCTCGAGGAAACACCACAAAAACAACCAGAAGAAACACCATCAACAAATACGGAAGAAGTATCACCTGAGATGTCAACTTTGATACCAGCAAGATATGTTACACCTTTAAATCAAGCATCACCTAAGATAAACATAGAAGAAGAAACACAACCAAAAAATATTTAAGAAATTCCAGTGATATCACAAGATCCACAACCTACAACAGAGACAGAGACTCAAAATAAGAAAGAAAAAAAAGAAGGTTCTAGAAAAGAAAAAAAGGAATGAAGAAGTAAAGAATGCAAAAAAGAATGAAGTGGGAAGGAAGATAAAAAGAAAGGATGCTCATAAATCTGGCAACAAGGATGTTGTAGAAAAAGCATCAGTGAATGAGGTTGAAAAGACGACAAGAAGAGATGCCAAGACAAAGACAACACCGAAGAGGAAAAGAACAAAAACAGAATCCCCGCCTGCGACAACGAGAGGCGCTGCCAAGAAGCAAGAGTTTGCAGAGAAAGAAAAGAAGGTGGTCGGTAAAATAAAAAGGGTTGAAAAATAGACAAAGGAAGATCCAAAAAAGAAGAAGGTAGTTAGAGGGAAAGGAAAGAAAAAACAGGAAGATGAGGTTGACCAGGGTGATGAAGATTTTGTTGTCGAGAATAAGAAGAAGGTAGTTAGCGGGAAAGGAAAGAAAAAACTGGAAGATGAGGATGACCAGGATGAAGAAGGGGTAGGGAAAAGTTTTAAGCCATTAAAGTAAAAAATGATAGTCCAACCATTTTATGATGCAACTCATAAGTTGAGCCTAGAAAGGAAATCCATGGTTAGAGAGATGGGCTTCGGGAGCATGCTTGAATTTCCATTCAACCAATCATTTTTAACACAATTTATTTTATCCTAGAAAGTTACCTTATTTTATCCCTAAAAACTTAGATGTAAGCACAATGGAGCTAAAGCTACTCATAAGTTGAGCCTAGAAAGGACATCCATGGTCAGAGAGAATGGCTTCGGGAGCATGCTTGAATTTCCATTCTACCAATCATTTTTAGCACAATTTATTTTATCCTTGAAAGTTGCCTTATTTTATCCTTAAAAATTAGATGTAAGCACAATGGAGCTAAAATTGCCAAATGGACATGTTCAAAAAATTACTCCAAAAAGAATAAGAGAAGACTTAGGAATCCCAATGGGACCTAATCCTCTAGAATCTGACTCAATAAGAGAGCATGATGACCCATTCTACCAATCATTTTTAGCACAGTTTAAAGCAAACAAGTGGATAATAAAAAGTTTATCAGAAGTGATTCAAAGCACTAACAACACAGATTTTATGTTCTAGATAAATTGTCTGATGTTGTTTGCAAATTCTTGATAAATTGCAGTAATTCCTCAATGTTAAAGCATGATGTGTTGAGGAACATCATGTCTTTAGATGTAATAAGAGATATAGATGGTGCACTTTCATTTTTGACTGTATGCAAGTGAGCAAGGTTAGTTGGGATGATCGAACATCCGAGAAATGGTATTTTGCAATGCATGTAGTGTTCACGGTAAGTTAGTAGTTACAGTTTACTTTTTTTACCTATTTAATATCACAAGATATAATACATACTGAAATAATTTTTTTATGTATGATATATTTGTTAAAAAAAGCTCATTTAATTGCATTACACGAAGTTTGATGAAATGAAGGTGGAATGTAAATGGCATGTGATAAAGAAGTGGGATTCGAAGAAGGTGACTAGGAAAAAGAGTTAGAAACAGAGAAAGGAGAGTTTGGAAGGGTGGAAGTTATTGAAGAAGATGACGAAAATTAAATCTAGAAACAAAAAATAGGTTAGCTACTTTAGAAATAGGTTTAAATATCAAAAATAATAAAAGATCTGATATAGTTCTTTGTATGTAATATCACAAGTGATAAATGCTTAAATCTTTTATTATTATTATTATTATTATTATTATTATTATTATTATTATTATTATTATTATTATTATTATTTTTATTATTATAAGCATCACTTTATTAAAAACTCAAAAGGATTTACAAGAAATTAGTGGGAAGCCGAGAAACCAACTGGGCCCCCACTCCTCTAGCAATAGCAAAACTAATACGATTAAAAATGTGAACCGCAGCACGTGCCCCAATGTCTAGAGTCAAGGAGAAAAGTCGAATACGCTTTAGTAAGGTTACGACCTCTTTCTCAAGTTCTCCAAAAGAAGAAAAAAAAAAGGGGAGGAACCCGTATCCGATATCTGCGCATTTAACCTCATACTTGACACGTTTACGTCGCGCAGTCACTAACCGCACGTCCTGGCACAAAATCAAGCAGCCCCGATTGTGTCAAAGGAGACGAACCTGTAAGATCAACACAAACATCACGCCCTCCATCCCAAGAATAAAGCAATATATCAGCCGGTCGCAAGGGTCTGTCTATATCTCCATGAAGCCCAATATTATTATTATTATTATTATTATTATTATTATTATTATTATTATTATTATTATTATTATTTTATATAATAATCATCACTTTATTAAAAACTTAAAGAATTTACAAGAAATTAGTGGGAAGCTGAGAAACCAACTGGGCCCCCCACTCCTCTAGCAATAGCAAAACCAATACGATTAAAAATATGAGCCGCAGCACGAGCTCCAATGTCTTGAGTCAAGGAGAAGAGTCTAATCCACTTTAGTAGGGTTACCGCTTCTTTCTCGAGTTCTCCAAAAGAGGAAAAAGAAAAGGGGAGGAAACCATATCCGATATCTGCGCATTTAGCCTCATACTTGGCCCGTTTACGTCGTGCAGCCTCACTAACTGCACGTCCTGACACAAAATCAAGCAACCCCGATTGCGTCAAAGGTGAAGAACCTGTGAGATCAACACAAACATCACGCCCACTATCCCAAGAGTAAAGCAATATATCAGCCGGACGCAAGGATCTGTCCCTATCTCCATAAAGCCCAATATCCACCTCCTTACGAACAGAAATCCCGGACCAAGAACATATATCAACAAGAACATCACGGACAATGTTATGCCGATGTTTAATGCCAACAATGCCCGCACAAGAAACCGCATGATCCCCATAAATATCTCCAGTAAAAACCCTAGAACATGCTGAGCAAGGTACCTGAACAGTGAAAAGGGGAACACCCAGTCGATAACACAACACACACCGGTAAGGCCTGGCGTATTATTATTATTATTATTATTATTATTATTATTATTATTATTATTATTATTATTATTATTATTATTATTTAAAAAACATGAAATATATGAAGCAATAGAAGGAAAATTTAAAATGGTTTTGATGGAGAATAAAGAATTGCAGGATGTTTTAAAAGAAAGCATGGAGAAGTACAGAGAAGATAAAACGCTGAGATTGTTTGTGGATAGGTTCAATACAGGATTCAAAAAAGGAATGGAAGGAGATGTGAGAGTGGCAGATAATGAGGCAGGCCCTAGTAGAAGCGATGGTAACGATGATGGAGGAGTTGATGAACAAGGGAATGGTGGAGGAGATAGTGAGAAAGATGATGATGGTGAAGGTCAAAATGGTAATGGTATAGGAGAAATGGTGATGGTAGAAACTGCAAATGTTGGAGAAATTATCACAGTAGATAATTATAAAGGAGAAAACATAGATGTACTAGTAGAAAACAGGAGTATAGGTAAAAAGAAAAATGACTTTTTAGAAGATTTATGTGACCAATATCATAACAAAGATAACTGGATGAATTTCCTAATTTCATAGGATGAAAACTTGAAAGCCCAACAACAAAAAAAGGATAAAGAGGATGCAAAAAAGGAGAAAGAGAAACAACAAAATCAGCAAAAGAGGCAGCAAAGGAACTTGCAGAAAAAAGAACTAAAGAACATGTTAGATAGTTGTAATTTGAAATATAAATGTGTATGCAATATCACAAGTGATAAATGCTTATATAAAAAGTGATAAAATGCTTATACATACGAGGCCTTACCAACCCGTGTGTTGCACCAGCTTGGTTTTTGGTTGTATAATACATGTTTTGTACGTAATGTTAGTGCAGATGGTTGAATATGTGCACATGGCTGCATTTAGATGCCTTCTGAGAAGTTTATATGTTTTTTTTTATTGTTATTGTCTTTTTATTTTATTTTATGTTTGTAGGATAATCTTTATGTAATTAGTTATATGTAATGTATTGGATTTATTTTAGTTGATTTGGGCTATCTAATTTTTTTTATCTTTCTTTTAAGTTTTGAATATTTAATAAGAAGTATTATTTCTTATATAACTATGATGGGGTTGGTTCCCACACAAAAAATCTTTGAAGATTGTTACACAAAATGAACATACTGAGTTCTTTGTGTATGTTTTTCGAGTCTTGTTCGTAGTGTAATGTTTGGTAATAATTTTCGTTATTATGTTTCTAAGTTGTGATGTTATCATAACTTTTGTATTTAAAATAGTTTCTTTACATTAAAAGTAACAATTAAAATAGTCTCTTTACATGTTATATGGTAAACCCGTGCGTTGCACGAATTGTATCTAATTTTTTATTGAGTAATATATGAGTAAATTGTTGAGTTGTTACCGTGATTTTTAAGCTAAACTATACAACAATGCATAACTTGGGCTGCCTTGAACAATAAAAAAACAAACTTGTAATTGATAACTAAATATATAACGGTTGTTGGACAACAAATATGAATGAAGTTTGTTGGATTTGAATTGATGTTGAATTTGGTATGAACATATTAAATTCTCCTATGATGATAGGAGTTTCGTGAAGGAGGTGATCCATTGATGGACTGCGAACGACAAATGAAATAAAATCTACAGTTATAGACTTACATAGTTACACTAATGATATATATGCATGCATATATAACTCGTAGCTTATAGATAAAATGCCAATCATGCAGAAGCAGCAAAGGAACAATCACAAAGATCAACAACATTGTTTGTTTGCATGTTTTCTTTCTCAAAAGGAACCCACAAAGATCACTGATGCTCTTACAGATGAAAGTTGGGTTGAAGCTATGCAAGAGGAGTTGTTGCAGTTTAAGCAGCAAAAGGTGTGGATTCTTGTAGATCTACCTCATGGAGTAAAGATTATTGGCACAAAATGGGTCTACAGGAACAAGAGGGATGAAAGAGGAGTAGTTGTTAGAAATAATGCTAGACTAGTGGCCCAAGGTTACAGACAGGAGGAGGGTATAGACTATGATGAGGTTTTTGCTCCTATGGCTAGAATAGAAGCTATCAGGTTATTTTTAGCCTTTGCCTCTTTTATGGGGTTCATAGTCTACCAGATGGATGTCAAGAGTGCCTTTCTGTATGGCACTATAGATGAAAAGGTGTATGTTGATCAACCTCCTGGTTTTGTGGATCCTGCTCATCCTAGAAAGGTTTATAAGGTGATCAAAGCCTTATATGAACTACATCAAGCTCCCAGAGCTTGGTATGCTACACTCTCCACATTTCTTGAGAAGCATGGATACAAAAAGGGAACCACTGACAAGACCTTGTTTATTAAGAAGGAAAAGAAGGATATCATGATGGTGCAGGTTTATGTAGATGATATCATCTTTGGCTCTACAAGAAGGCCTTGGTGTGAAGAGTTTGAGGCCTTGATGAAAGGCAGATTTCAGATGAGTTCAATGGGTAAGCTCACATTCTTTCTTGGATTGCAAGTCAAAGAGAAGCCAAATGGGCTTTTTATTTCTCAAGACAAGTATGTTGCTGAGATGCTGAAGAAGTTTGACCTTGTAAATGTGAAGACTGCAATAAACCCAATGGAGACCAAGGTGGCGTTGACAAAGGATGAGGAAGCTGATGATGTGGATGTGCATTTATACAGATCCATGATAGGTTCTCTCATGTATTTAACTGCCTTTAGGCCTGATATTATGTATGTAGTTTATGTTTGTTCTCGTTTTCAGGTTATTCCCAAGACTTCACACCTTCATGTTGTGTAGAGGATTGTTAATACAAATAAGCCGTAAAAACGTTTATTTATATTTTACGATCTTCTAATGTTTTGTCGATAACAAACATAAAATTATTTTAACGAAAAAAATAAAATACATAAATGGTATGAGCCAATAGTTTACTAACACACTTACATTTTCATATAAAACACTAAACAAGTAATAGTGTTTACATTTTATAGAAATGCATATGTATAACAACTAGTGTTTACATAATATGGATATGTACTTATATATGCTTTGTATATATTGTAATGGGTAATGTAATGGGTAAAAATCTAAGTACTTGACCCATTGATTAGATACATTAAATGTAGTTGGGTAAAACCCAAAATCCATGACCCATACCCATGAAGCTTGATCCATAACCCATGACCTATTGCATAACATCATGCATGAAGTCATGTTGGGTATTATACATGACCCATGGACCTAAACCATACTCATGATCCAATGTCTAGATACATTGTATCTTATTGGATACCCAAGACTCATATCCATGGCCCATGACCCATGATCCATGACCCATAACCCAAATATGGAGGAGCGTCTTGCGGATCCCCCAGTTTACACTGGACGGATCCCTCATGTAAGGGATCCGTGGGATCCGGGGAATCGTAGATGTTTTTGCCTATAAATAGTGAGCCATTTCTTAATTGTAACTTACCCCTTTTACACATACTCTCCCTTAGTACTGTAAACTCTCTAACCTCAGATCCAAAGGATCTCTCTATGTATTTTTGTGTTTGTGTGATTCTCTAGGTTCCTCTTAAAGGCGAGATCACCATGTCTTGAAGTCGAGCAAGCTCAAATCCATGGGTTGCCAAGCTTCGTCATCATCAAGACTACTGAAGTTATCGTTTTGATAGTTCTTTCCTCCCTCCTTAGAAGTGTTGTGTTGAAGGCATTAGTGAAAAGTGTCGAAGGTCCATGTTGAAGGCATTAGTGAAAGGTGCCGAAGGATCGTGTCAAAGGCATTAGTGAAAGGTGCCAAAGGTCCATGTCGAAGGCATTAGTGAAGGGTGCCCAAGAGTCGTGTCAAAGGCATTAGTGAAAGGTTCCAAGGGTGTACATTCGATATGGTGCATTGAAGCAGGTTTTACTGACCAGGTTTTAATATTTATATAGTCTCGTTATACCTATGGTCTACCCTAATGCACTAACAGGCAGTGTACCTGGTCGTGTGTAGTGTAGTATTCGGTAAAACTGAGGCCGTCCCAAGAGCTACGAGGATCGGAGATTAACTTAAGTCTATGTCACGATTTTAAGATGGTTTTGATATTGATTTAACTAATAAACTACTAAAGCAAATAAAGGCAAAGAAAGGCGAGGGTTGAAATCAATAGAGAAGAGTGGTGCCAACCTAGTTATTCATCCTAGCTAGTAATGTCTACGTCTAATTACTTCCAATTACTTCAGGTGGGGTCAAAGTCGAGAGGACAATATTTGGTCAATTCGCCCTAACCTATCAGCAAAGATGCCACCACTGGAGAAGTCAGGTGTCCCCTCATAAGTCCAGTTGTTCCTGGTCCCCTAAGCCGAGTCATTAAATTCCGCTACATGCTAGACTTATAATAGTTAGTACCTGGGCGTTAGCAACTTAAACACTCACCCCCTAATTCTTAAGTTCATCCAAACGGTAGGTGATCAGTTGGTCAAATCGCACAAGTAGAAAGGGTCGTCAGTTGGTCATATCTTACCCTTCCCGTCTCAGTCTACTAACTTAGGGTTAGTTGGTCATATCTCCTAAGCAACTAGCCTCTACTGCCATTCAAAACTACCGAAATAAGGGTAGCTACCAATAAACTATGCATGCATACACTTAGAAATAATTATACGGAAGCAATGTAAACGCAAACAAAACAATTAAGGAATCGTAACTAGGCCAGCACCAGGGTGCTTAGACAAACATATAGTAAATCATACCAACAAAAATGAATAAATCATGAATTGAATTGAACATAATGTTTGATACAAATTACTTGATGTAGAGCTAATAATGATGATGATTGCGAGTGAATTCTTTCTTCAAAACTGGCTTCGGACTGCTGGAAAATGCCCTTAAGTGGTGCCCTAATCGAGCCCTAGGAGAGGGGTGAAGAGAGATACTCAAAAATGCATATTTAGGGCTGTATTTATAGGCCCTGACATGGTTACGGCGTAACCATAAGGGCTAATTACGCCGTAACTGATGACGGCGCAAAGAAATTCGGATCTCGAATAATTACGTCATAACTAATATAATTAGTTACGTCGTAACTAAGTTACGCCGTAACTAATTTCAATTACATAGTAACTTATCAATCTCGTACTTTTTCACATCATAAGAATTTCTTGAAACTTTAATACTCTTGTGTACGCTTTTGGCCCCTCATCGTACTTCATATTTTTATAACAAGTCCTTGAAGAAAATAAACTTCATATGAATTGTCACCTTTAGTCCCTGACCGTACTTGTTATTTTTACTTTTAATTATCGGAATAAATATCACTTCATTTAGCCCCTGGACTTCAACTCCTTCGCGCCCAAGTTAATAATTACGGCGTAATTAAATTACCGAATTACACCGTAATTCTTCAACCGTATATTCTTATCTGCTCCATAATTATCTCTACGGCGTAACTAAATTGCTACGTTACGCCGTAACCTTCACAAAATAATTACGACGTAACCATAAGAAATGGTTACGTCGTATCCTTCAAAGCATCATATTTACGCCGTAATATTATTAACGAGTTACGGCGTAATCTTCATACTGAATTCATAGGCCCTTGTAAATCTATCTTCAGAACATATATTTGGCCTTTTCTCACATCTTTTTCGCTCCAACGCCTCATTTATCCTGAAATGCAATTATGAACGAATTAAGTACCATATTAATACAAATGAGGCCATAAACACGGGAATTTGATATATAAAAGATCAGGTAATTTGATGTTATCAAATATCCCCCCACTTGAATTCTACTTGTCCTCAAGTAGACCCTTTAAATAATTCTTAAAAAGATATCTCCCAAGATTAATTGGAAGATATGAGTATAAAAATCACCTAACCTAGAAAATTCCAAACCGAGCACCTCACGAAAAGGGAATTGAAATCACTCAACAGCTCAGTCATGGCGAGTATTCTATCATAGGCTTGGAAAAGATACTAATCTCCACCGCTAGAGTCTATAGATGCAGCTATTCTAAAAGACAAAGGGTTGAAACAACATAATTGCTTATGGGGTTATTTTGTTATTACTAACGAGCTACGGCGAAGGGGACAAAACCAATGATACATGACCAAATCCATGGCCAAGACACCAATGATTGCTCACTTCCTCACCTAAACTCAATTCATGACTAAGGGTAGGATAAGACATGGAAAATTTTAATGGGTGTAAATAAAAAGACACTAAACAAATAGATTCCTAAGTCCACAGTCGCCCCACGACTAGTCGCATTCAATCCCATAGCAAAAATCAAGGGTCAAGAGTCAAGGGGTCTTCAATACACGAGTCAATGCATATAAAATGTAGTGTAGTGCCTCATGATCTCCATAAACTTAGGCAAATAAGATGCATTAACTCGGCCTTCATCATCAATGAAAAAAAAGTATGGCTATAAAAAATTTTAAAATTTGGGTACTTTTAGCACATAATTTTTAACCAAAATCAACCATTTCTATCTCTCATCCCCCCACTTGAAATGTACAATGTCCCCATTGTACGAATATTGATTAAAATTTGAAAGGCGCGATAGAAATGTACGGGTTTCTAATTTTATCCGTAAGACAAAACGGATTTGTAAAAATTTGCGCCAGTTGAACAAGGCGAAAACACTAATTATAGAAAAAACACTTGCTTGCATGCTTTTTTTTTGGAATAAAGACAAGGTATACATGGATATAAACGATACGAACATAAAAAGTATCCCCCCACTTGAGATCAACTATCATCTAAACCCGATTTTCTTCCAAAACCCTTTATTCAAAACCCGCGACTTTCGCTAGTGGAACCAAAATTAACCAACAACGCCCGGACCATGGACATAAGGAAACTACAGGGTAGGGTAGGTGATAGGTGTAACGAAACAGTAATATTGGGTGAACAAAATGAAAGGCAAGGCTTTAAAGGGTGTATCTAGGGGTATCTTGCGCTAATGATGAGTGCAACAAAAAGGGTTTAACAATCGATGTGAAAAGTCAATCTACAAACATAAATGGATGGGCTATTTGGGTGTAATCCTAAAATTGCCTTAAATCCTAGCTGCACCGATCACACCAAGTTACCTCAGTGTAATGCTCATGATAATGGTCTCGAAAAGATATACAAGGCCAAGTTCGAAAGTCAACTACAGCCACCGGCACATTCATTTTTATGGAATTATGTATAAGGGGAAAACAGAAAAGGCTTATCCTTACACAATGGAAATATAGGGTAGGTGTGCTCAGTCTAGATTAATCCAGTTAAGTAATGAAAAACATGTCAAAACTGAAGATGAAACATTTTTCACTAAAAACTAGAAAAATAAAGGCAAGAAAAATCAAGTGGGTGTCTATGTCTAATCCCTTCCCCCCACTTGGGTCATACTAAGCATAAAACTGAAAGATAAGAAGGGATAGAATTGAAATAGAAAACTCCCCTGGATTTGCTCGGCATGATTGAAGACTCACGAGAAAACGTGTCCCGCTTTGAGATTTATGAGCAAACTTTAATAGCCTGAATTCACAACCAAACGCATCATACTAGAAAAACAACAAGTATTAAAATAAAAAAAAAAACCTAACTCACTTTCGTAGGAATCACGGTTGCATTTAGCATATGCAACAAGCCTTTTAAACCACTTGATGTCCCAAGTGGACGAGTGTAGTCTCGTGAGGGTTTACAGGAAACATACCCACAAAGTTCATTTAATACTAATACAAGGTTATTGTGTTATTATAGAAAGAATTTGAACTGGAGGATAATTACGCCGTAACTCATTGAAGGAGTTACGCCGTAATTATGGCAAAACCTGGCAGTCGCTACTGAAGGGTAGCTACGGCGTAACCATAGCATGGGATTACGCCGTAATCGGTAATACTATTTGTGATGTGTTACGGCGTAATCATTGGGATGAGTTACGCCGTAACTGATGGACAAGTCAGGACACCGTTTAAGTTACTGATGCAATCTTTTCCGATTCCTGCAAAAATGGTTAAAAACACAAAAACCTACTATACTAACAAAATGGAAAAGAAAAGATAGTCATGGGGTGCCCCCCACAAAGCGCTTGTTTTTGTTTGAGTCACGAGCTTGACTCCACCCTTATTTACTAAGTAAAAGGGTGTTCATCCCCTCACTTGAAATCAAGTGCGGGTGAAAATAGCAATAAACACCAGGAGGATGTGAATTTGCTATGGGATGGGGAAATGATAAATTATGATCATACCTGAAAGGAGATGTCATTTCCCTCCATACCTTACCCGTTTTAGTTGATGGCACTAATGATTGGTTCACCTCGTGACGTGGCTGATCAATTGGCTCGTATGTCTCCTCGTTAATCACTGAAGTGTCCAAGATCTTGTCCTCTAATTCCTTTGCAAGATCAACTAAAATTGGTTCAGTAGCCGAAGCTACATAGCCATCATCAGGTGATGCGACAAGCGAGGTTTGTGAGGTCAAAGGTTGCGCAATTTCATCCATGTTTTCAGCAACCTGTATAGGAAACCTAGCAAGATTGTTAATAATAAAAGAAGAGTTAGAAGTGTTACCATTTTTCATTGTAGTTGATTCCACATTAGCTTGTGGCATTGCTTCATCATCCTGTAAGTTCCATGCTTCCATCTTCTTTAATTGTTCATTGCTTGTTTCTTCATCTCTCACAACCTTCAAACGTCCAGGAAATGGGATAGGTGGGACATAAGGTCTGATATAAGGAACCGACTCGTTGTTGAATTCTTTCATCTTTCCCACCGTTTCCTTGATAGTTCCAACCACACTATTTTTTCTTTCCAGGACCTTTTGGTTTAATTCTTCAAGCTTAGCTTCCAAACTTTTCCTCTTAGCGTCAAGATTTTTTAAATTTAAGTCGGCCCCCTCCTTTAATTTCCTAATCCATTCATCATTCGAGTCGTGCATCCTTTTTAGATTATCCGAGAATTTATTGACGGCTTCCTCCAATGACTCAATATACCTGACCTGCTCATATTCTTCGCGTTCTTCTTGAAGAGAATGCTCTTGTATAGCATGAATGTTTTCCTTAATCATATTCATATCACATCCAAGTCTATCAAGCTGCTTGGTGATATCGCCAATGTCATCCAAGCTGTTGCTATTTATGGCCCAAGTGGTTGCTCCATCATACCAATTTCTTGAATGGTCAGCCATCATTTCAATTGATCTAAGGGCTTATGCATGTGGCATTGTAGGAATAGGTCCTTGAGAGTCGAGCATTTGGCGGGACGGGATGTTTAAACCTTTGTAGAAAATAAGGACCATCTGATGGTTGCTGATATCATGCGTTGGGCATCTGTAAAGAAGATCATTATATCCTTCCTAAGCTTCGTCTAGCGTTTCATCCATCTTCTGTCTGAAGCTCCTTATTTCTTCCATCATCTTGGCAATCTTTGAAGGAGGACAATATCTCCGAATGAATGCTTTCTTTAAAAGATTCCACGTATTGATTGACCCAGCAGGAAGCATCTTCATCCATCTTATGGTTGCACTAGTGAGTGTAATTGGTAACACTCTAAGCATTAATGCATCTTGAGTGACTCCTGGAGTGTGGAAAAGATCTGCGATCTCCAATACTCTTCGCACATGCAGGTGGGCATCATCATCATTAGTTCCCGCAAAGAGCTTTTGTCTAAGTTCCCTCATGAACTGGCAGCTGATCTCAAAGTCGATGTCATCATTAAAATCGGGATATACGATGCCCGATCTTTGGTTACTTCGAGTCAAAGCAATATATTCTTCCATAGTGAGCATGTCAAAATCTGAATCTTCCATATCCTGAAATATCAAAAATAAACAAAAACAGAAAAGAAGAGAAAAAGAAAACTAAAACCAAAAATAAAAGAAAATAAATGAAAAACTTAAATTAAAATCCTAAATAGCTCCCCGGCAGCCAAAAACTTGATACAGGTTTTACTGACCAAGTTTTAATATTTATATAGTCTCTTTATACCTATGGTTTACCCTAATGCACTAACGGGCAGTGTACCTGGTCGTGTGTAGTGTAGTATTCGGTAAAACTGAGGTCGTCCCAAGAGCTACGAGGATCGGAAATTAACTTAAGTGTATGTCACGATTTTAAGATGGTTTTGATATTGATTTAACTAATAAACTACTAAAGCAAATAAAGGCAAAGAAAGGCGAGGGTTGAAATCAATAGAGAAGAGTAGTGCCAACCTAGTTATTCATCCTAGCTAATAATGTCTACGTCTAATTACTTCCAATTACTTCAGGTGGGGTCAAAGTCGAGAGGACAACATTTGGTCAATTCGCCCTAACATATCAGCAAAGATGCCACCACTGGAGAAGTCAGGTGTCCCCTCATCAGTCCAGTTGTTCCTGGTCCCCTAAGCTGAGTCATTAAGTTCCGCTACATGCTAGACTTATAATAGTGAGTGCCCGGGCGTTAGCAACTTAAACACTCACCCCCTAATTCTTAAGTTCATCCAAACGGTAGGTGATCAGTTGGTCAAATCGTACAAGTAGAAAGGGTCGTCAGTTGGTCATATCTTACCCTTCGCGTCTCAATCTACTCATTTTGGGTCATTTGGTCATATCTCCTAAGCAACTAGCCTCTACCGCCATTCAAAACTACCGAAACAAGGGTAGCTACCAATAAACTATGCATGCATACACTTAGAAATAATTATACGGAAGCAATGTAAACGCAAACAAAACAATTAAGGAATCGTAACTAGGCCAGCACCAGGGTGCTTAGACAAACATATAGTAAATCATACCAACAAAAATAAATAAATCATGAATTGAATTGAACATAATGTTTGATACAAATTACTTGATGTAGAGCTAATAATGATGATGATTGCGAGTGAATTCTTTCTTCAAAAATGGCTTCGGACTACTGAAAAATGCCCTTAAGTGGTGCCCTAATAGACCCCTAGGAGAGGGGTGAAGAGAGATACTCAAAAATGCAGATATAGGGCTGTATTTATAGGCCCCGACATGGTTACGGCGTAACCATAAGGGCTAATTATGCTGTAACTAATGACGGCGTGAAGAAATTCGGATCTCGAATAATTACGTCGTAACTAATATAATTAGTTACATCATAACTAAGTTAGGCCGTAACTAATTTCATTTACGTAGTAACTTATCAATCTCATACTTTTTCAAATCATAAGAATTTCTTGAAACTTTAATACTCTTGTGTACGCTTTTGGCCCCTCATCGTACTTCATATTTTTATAACAAGTCCTTGAAGAAAATAAACTTCATATGAATTGTCACCTTTAGTCCCTGATCGTACTTGTTATTTTTACTTTTAATCATCGGAATAAATATCACTTTATTTAGCCCCTGGACTTCAACTCCTTCGCGCCCAAGTTAATAATTACGGCGTAATTAAATTGCCGAATTATGCCGTAATGCTTCAACCGTATATTCTTATCTGCTCCGTAATTATCTCTACAGCGTAACTAAATTGCTACGTTACGCCGAAACCTTCACAAAAATAATTACGACGTAACCATAAGAAATGGTTACGCCGTATCCTTCAAAGCATCATATTTACGCCGTAACATTATTAACGAGTTACGGCGTAATCTTCACACTGAATTCATAGGCCGTTGTAAATCTATCTTCAGAACATGTATTTGGCCTTTTCTCACATCTTTTCCGCTCCAACGCCTCATTTATCCTGAAATGCAATTATGAACGAATATGAACGAATTAAGTACCATATTAATACAAATGAGGCCATAAACACGAGAATTTGATATATAAAAGATCAGGTAATTTGATGTTATCATGCATCGATGTACAAGATAGATAGTTTGGTTTAAAGGATTTTGATATCCTAGATGATGTTGTAATAAGGAGTGTGTCTCCTTTGGAGTAGTTGTGTAGTGTTGGGTAGTAGTTCCTCCTTTGTAATGGAACTCGGTATCTAGCCTTGTACCGGATAAAGTGTAGGCGACGTTGTGATAGGTTTGGTTTTACCTTGTGGAAGAACCCGGTGTCTAGCCTTGTACCGGAAAAAGAGTAGGCGACGTTGTGAAGGCTTCTCCGCCAAAAGGAGCTTGTGTTGTGTAGTGCTTCGAGTAGGTGACTCGGGGAGTGAAGTAGGGCAAGGAAGGTGTCCTTATAGCCAAACCACTATAAACACTCGTGTCGTGGTTTTGTGTTTCTTACTCTTTAACTTTGCATTACTTATTTATATGTTTATCTATCATCATCCAACACATACATTTAATAGATTGACATAAGTCGATCTAAATAGTTTAAAACGAAGTTTTAATTGTTAAAACTATTCAACCCCCCCCCCTTCTAGTTTTCCACAAGGATCTTTAAAATACCTAAAGGGCAAACCTAATTTGGGCCTATGGTATCCTAAGGAATCATCCTTTGACCTGGAAGCTTATTCAGATAATGACTATGTTGGGGCAAGCCTTGACAGGAAATCCACAACTAGTGGTTGTCAATTCGTTGGCAGGAGACTCATTTCATGGCAGTGCAAGAAGCAAATAATAGTGGCTACCTCTACAACTGAAGCTGAGTAGGTATCTTCTAAGTTAGTTATACAACATCCCCCATCTTCATATTTCCAATAGGACCACTCACTGCCTCATGGTTTAACTTTGGTATTAACTCTTGCTTCACTAAAAATCCATACGCACTCCACCTATAGCTTCCCTCGCCAGCTCTATCAAGAACATATGTCACGGTTGCGTTTGCAGGAAATTCTTGCACTGACATCTGCCAACATTACCCAAAGATATTTTGAAGTTAGTTATACTGCGAGTTCAGGAAGCTCATTAAGGGGATAAAAACCAAAGGCACCCAAAAGAACGATGAGATATGTGCCAGTGCCTAAGAAAATCCTTTCACCAAAACTTCTTTGAAAGCCTCTGATAACCCTGATGACTCTGCTACCGAATTTGATAAAGAAGAAATACCAGTCATGAAAAACGAGAACGTAACTCTCGAGTATGCAAAACAAATCAATTTGGTTAAGCAGAAAAAGAAGGAATAAGAAGCAAAGAAGAAAGAACAAAAAGAGTGTGATGACATCTCTGCTGAAATTGAAGACACAATGTTGTACATGTCAAAAGAAGGTGGTGAAGAGCTAGAAGATGAAGAGATTGAAAGTCAGCTGCTTGACAAAAGGAAGATGAAGGCTCCTGTCACTGGTCCTACAATTTGATAACAAAATCTGATAAACCTTGTTAATACAAATAAACCATAAAAATGTTTATTTATATTTTACGATCTTCTAATGTTTTGTCGATAACAAAGGTAAAATCATTTTTACGAAATAAATAAAAAAATACGTTAAAGCTTTGAGTCAATAGTTTACTAACACACTCTTACTAAAGATATTAAAACCATCAAAACATGTTTAGTAAATAAGTTAAATAAAACCAAAGAAATTTTTATAAAACACTAACAAGTAATATTGTTTACATCTTATAGAAATGTATATGTATAATGATAACATAAAATTATCCGGATATTCTAAGTGTTAATTTCCCCTTTTATTGACATATTATGCTTAAAATACTACTAAGATCGTCCATATTCCTTCTTATTTTATTTCAGGAGTTATCTACTATGAAGAAGAAATATTTAGACAATTTTGAGCTCAAGGATGGATTATTATCACATTCACTAAAGATCACGGCGTAACTAAGTAATGAAGTTACTCGAGATTCAAATTTTGGTTTAAATGTGAACCGGCTAGGAACCAGCTATTCGTGCCAAGAATCAATTATATCTGGCTAAGAACCGGCTCTTTAGGCTAAGTAGATCCAGCTAAGAAACGTCTATTCTGGACAAGAACCAGTTAGATCAAGCTAAAAACCGGTTATTCCAGCCAAGAACCAGTTAAGAACCGAATATTCTTGCCAAGAACAAGTTAGATCCAGATAGGAACCAGTTATTCTGGCCAAGAACCAGTTAGATCCAGCTAAGAACTGCCTATTCCGACCAAGAACCAATAGGAACATGTTAGAATTAATTAAGAACCGATAATTCCGGCCAAGAACAAGTAGGAACCAGTTAGAACTAGTTAAGAACCGGATATTCTAGCCAAGAACCAGTAAGAACCAGTTAAGAACCAACTATTCCGGCCAATAACCAGTTAGAAACAAATAGGAACCATCTATTTCGGCCAAGAACCAGTTAAATCTAGCAAATAACTGCCTATTCCGACCAAGAACCAGTAGGAACCAGTTAGAACCAGTTAAGAACCAGCCATTCCAGTCAAGAACCAGTAGGAACCTATTAGATCTAGTTAAGAACCAGCTATTCCGGCAAATAACCAGTAAGAACCAGTTAAGAACCGGCTATTTTGGCTAAAAACAAATTAGATCCATATAGGAACCAGTTATTCTGGCCTAGAACCAGTTAGATCCAGCTAAGAATTGCCTATTCCGGCCAAGAACCAGTTAGAACGAGTTAAGAACTAGTTATTCCAGCCAAGAACCAGTACGAACCAGTTATGAACCAGCTATTCTGGCCAAGAACCTGTAAGAACCTGTTAGAACCAGTTAAGAACCAGCTATTACGGCCAATAACCAGTTAGATCCAAATAGAAACCACCTATTCTGGCCAAGAACTAGTTATATCCAGCAAAGAACAGCCTATTCTGGGCAAGAACCAGTAGGAACTAGCTATTCCGGCGAATAACTAGTTAGATGCATCACTACAAAAGTTAAATAAAAAAAAAAGTATTTTTGCGGGAAAATTGGAGTAAAATTTATTTTTTAGGGAGACTAAACGTAAAATTTATACGCGAGATTCAAATTTTGGTTTAACTGTGAACCGGCTAAGAACCACCTATTCGGGCCAAGAACTAGTTAGATCTGGCTAAGAACCGGCTCTTTAGGCCAAGTAGATCCAGCTAAGACACGTCTATTCCGGCTCTGAACCAGTTAGATCTAGCTAAGAACCGGCTATTCCGGCCAAGAACCAGTTAAGAAACGGTTATTGTGGCAAAAAACAGGTTAGATCCAGTTTGGAACCAGCTATTCTGGTGAAGAACCAGTTAGATGCAGCTAAGAAATGCCTATTCCGGCGAAGAACCAGTAGGAACCAGTTAGAACCAGTTAAGATCCGACTATTCCGGCTAAGAACCGGTAGGAACCAGTTAGAACCAGTTAAGATCCGACTATTCCGGCTAAGAACTAGTAGGAACCAGTTAAAAATAGTTAAGAACCGGATATTTCAGCCTAGAACCAGTTAAGAACCAACTATTCCTGCCAATAACCAGATAGGAACCAACTATTCCGACCAAGAATCAGTATGAACCAGTTAGGACCCGGCTATTCCGGCAAAGAACCACAAGGAACCAGTTAAGAACCGGCTATTTCGGCCAATAACCAGTTAGAACCAGTTAAGAACCAGCTATTTCAGCAAAGAACCAGTTAGATCCAGCTAAAAACATACTATTATGGCCAATCAGTAGGAACCAACTATTCATGTAACACCCCCAACTTCGTGATACGCAGCGGAATTCAAACAGGGTGTTACTTCATGGCACAACAGTTATAATAATAGAAAACGAACTCTAATGGAGTCGGTTTAAAAGATTTATCATTTGATTTATATAAATATTAGAGTTTACAAAATGAGGTCCCACTGGTTTCAAGGTTTACAAATTACATTAAATGAGTTTTTGAATGATAATAAAATTTATAGCCATCTAGAGTATCCGTGCCCTTCCTTTCCATCCTTGCCAGCCTCGTTCATTGTGGACCTGAGATAAACATGTTTAAAAGGGTCAACACAAAGGTTGAGTGAATCCATAGGTTTATTGTTAAATGTTGAACACATAATGTTTGTGTGGGTTACGTTGTTATACACCCATAATGTTGAAAACAAAACAGTTATTATTTCACTAAGCTCATTCAAGCAAGGCGTTAACGTGTTCCAATATAAATTGGTGAAATTGTTGGTACCAGCCCTAATAGGTAAAATTGCCGTTTTACCTAATTTTACTCAAATATAATGCGTTTGTTTGCCTTTAATGGGGCCAACACAAACGGGATTCATCAATCCTAATAGATCTATTCACTATACTCGTGCTCACTCTCTCTAGTGATTAATGGTTCATGATTTTGGGACTTATGTTTGGCAATTATGTTTACTTAGTGACAATAAAACAATCAGATAGCATAAAGTTCAAATGTTTGTATGTTCATGTTAAAAATAGCATGTATCTCTCCCAAGGGTTTGTAAAACAATTAAGTAATAGAAAGTGGGGTATGAACTTACCTCAGAGTAAATGATATCAAATGTATAATGAGAATGATGGATATGCCGTGAGAACTTCTACGAGCAACCTAGAATAGGATTTTGCACTTAGGTTTGAAATAATGATGCAAAAGAAATAACAAGCCTATATACGTCTTTATATTGATCATGATGTAGTACATGGTAGTTGTGTATGTCGTTTATAGAAATGGTCTAGTTGTGAAAACGTGTTTAGTTTATATATATTGTAAACGTGTTTGGTTTACGTTCTCGGCTTAGGAAGCCTTGAGGGTTTAGCCAAGGCCTTTTCGTGGTGGTCTCGGCTTAAGGCCATTAGGCCTCTTGGTTTGCCTTTAGTTGTGACAAAAGTATAGTTATATAGGGCAGTTTCAGTTTTTGAAAGAAAATGACATGTTTTAAGTGTTTTCAGGGCCTGAGATTCTTCGTAATCATAAGAAAACTTCGTTTCAGACAACTTTCGTGTTTTAACTTTTTGATGAAACGCAGCAGAAGGCCTTGAAAAAAAAAGGGCAGACCCCTAACAGTTTGTTTATGGCAGTTTCGGCGTTTTGGTTTCACTAATTTCTTTTGGCCGTTTCTTTTGACTCGTGTACTCGTTTTAGGTGATTCAAATTGCTATGTTTTCCTTGTAACATCCTTTTTAATAGTATGTAAGTTTCTAATATCATGAAGTTTCTAATATCATGGTTATACTGTTTTGGTCATATTTCACAATATATGTCACTAGTTTTCTTGTTTACATCCATTTAGCTAACATATGATTCCTTTAACTTATTTTAGTGGTTTTTGTACATCATGATAACAATATAAAGACCATATATAACATAAATGAAGTATGAGAAACATGTAAATGATGTTGAGCAAGAGAGTGTGTTAGGGTTTCTTACAACTTTTGTTGGGAAATTCGCTTTTGGGAGTTAATACTTATTATGTTACAGTTAGTACTGATAGTATTATTAGAAGAGTATTAACTAGTTAGTACTGATAGTGAAAATGTTAGTACTGCTAGTGTTGAGTTTGTACTATTATATATTAAGTATGTCGTGTAAGGTTTGTAACAGCATATCTTCTATACCAATAGAAGATATGATATAATTAATGCATAGTTATCTCTGTAAGGGATCTCCTAAGTGTATAAAAGGAGATTCTAGCTAGGTTAAGAATATACCATTACTCTAGCTGTCTCAAGAAAAGCTTCAAGGTTGTAAACCCTAGTACTAGGAGAGTACTCGTATTATTAATCAATAATATTGAAGTTGTTGGTGTTACATTTGTGTTTTACATTAATCTTCTAAGTGCATTCAAGTAGATTCCGCATACTTGTGAGCATCTACAACAAAATTTCTCATCGTTGTTTTGGATCCATCCAAGGCAAGTACACGTTTACAAGCTAAGTGTTCTAGATCCAAGGTTTGGGACTCCACAAGTGGTATCAGAGCTTGTGTCCTAAAGCTTTGTTTTTAGAAGATCATGTGTGACAAATCTGAAGAAATGGATTTCGACTCAAACAAATCCAATGTTGTTAACAGAGTTCCTAAGTTGCAGCCAAATGAATATTAACTCTGGAGAATGCGTATAGAGCAGTACTTCTTGGTACTTGATTTTAAGCTGTGGAATATTGTCATCAATGGAGACTCTTACAAATCCATTGTCACTGAAGAAGTTGGTGGTAAGGTCGTTACTAAAGACAAAGGTGAACCTATCACTAATGAAGAAATGGCTCTAAGAGGAAATGAACTCAAGGTCAGAAGTCTTTTACTTATGGTAATACCAGATGATCATCAACTCACCTTCAACAAACATAAAGATGCTCAGAGTTTATTCAAAGCAATTGAGACCAGATTTGGTGGGGACTCTGTCACCAAGAAAACTCAAAAGACTCTTTTGAAGCAAGAATTTGAAAACTTCAGTGCTGGTGCAACTGAGTCCATTGACTCAGTTTACAATAGGCTTCAAAAACTTGTTAGTCAACTGGCAGTATTAGATGAGGACATATCCAAGGATGATGTCAATCTCAGGTTTGTTAGAAGTCTTCCATCGCCAAAATGGGACACTCATGTAATTGTATGGAAGAATAAGGCAGAATTTGAAACTATGAAGTTGGACAATCTGTTCAATAGCTTTAAGGTGATTGAACAAGATATGAAGAGAAAAGCAGCTGCATCTTCCAGTTATGGGTCACAAAACATAGCCTTTGAGGCTCACCCTGTCACTAGTAATGATATGGACAGTTTTGATGTTAGTACTCCTAGTACTAATGTTAATACTGATGGCTCAGTAACCACTGCAGCATGCATTAATGAAGGTACAATCTATGCTTTCATAGCTGAGCAGAGTCAAGGATCCCAGATAACTCATGATGATCTGAGACAAATCCATGAAGATGACATGGAAGAGATGGACATCAAATGGAACATTGCCCTGATCAGTATGAGGGCAAGAAGGTTCATGAAGAAAACTGGAAGGCAGATTAAGATCAATGATGGAGATACTGCTAGGTTTGACAAGGGAAAGGTTGAATGCTACAACTGTGGCAAGCTTGGGCATTTTTCCAGAGAATGCAGAAGCCCCAGGAGCAAAGGGAAGCACAGTGATGCTGACAACTCTTCTTCTAAAGCAATGGTGGCTGTTGATGGTGCTGGATATGATTGGAGCTTCATGGCTGATGAAGAAGAAAGTCCAATCAACATGGCTTTGGTATCTGAGGTACTTAATTGTTCAGATACATGTGTTCCATTAAGTAGATATGAGTATCTTAAAACTGAATTTGATAAATTTGCTGAAGAGCTTTCTAAAACCAGTTATAACTTAGCAAATCATAAGAGAGGCCTAACAGTTTTAGAAAAACAAATTGTTCACTATAAAGAAAATGAGTCAAAATTTACTGAAACAACTGATGTGCTTAATAGGGAAATCTCTTTTAAAGACATCACCATAAATTTGTTAAAAGAAGAACTAGAGAAAGTCACAAAAATTACAGACAATATAGAGCTAAGTGTTGAGCATCTTAAAGACACACAACATTATAACTCTAAGAGAGTTGATAGATACCTTGAAAAAGCATTAGTTGGAAAAGCTAAATCAGGTATGGGTTATAAGACAGCACCACCACCATTCAAAGGTATCCCTTCACCTCCTGGTATAGACCTTGAACACACTGGCTTAGAGGAGTTTAAGGCACCCACATTTGTCCGTGATCGTAAACCCTTTGAGACCAAGGCTGAAAAGCCTGATGAGACCTTTGAAAGTGTCAGTGACACTTCTTTACCAGAAGTGTATATGTTTGGAAACAAAAAGGCAGAGTCTAGTGACCCAAAGCAAGAACAAGCCACTAAATCTGACAGATCAAATGAGAAACCTGTTAGGAAGCCAGTAAAATATGCTGAGATGTATAGAAACAGGTCATCTAGTCCTAGAGGTAACAAAAGAAACTTGAACCATTTAAAATCTGAGCAACTAGGAGATGAATTTGTCATGTATAATAAATCTTGCTTTGTGTGTGGAAGTTTTTCTCATCTGCAGGCTCAATGCAGACACCCTATGAGACCTCAACCTGTCATGACCCCAAGAGCAGTTCTTCTTAAAACTGGCATAAAATCTTTGAATACTACAAGGCCAGTTAATACTGCTAGACCACAACCCAGAGTATTTAGTGAAAGACCTAAAAGAAATTTTTCAAAATCACCATATACTTCACCAAGGCCCTTTAATGGTAGAGCAGCACAAACCTTTAAATCTTATGATGAACAAATCAAGTTTTACAAGAAAGAGGTTAATACTTATGAACCAAAACTTAATACTGATAGGCCAAAAGTTAATACTTTTAAGCCTAAAAGGAAACCTGTTGGTTCTAAAGTGAATGCTGCAAAGGGAATCAAGGGCAATGCTGTTAAGCCCTCAGCTTGTTGGGTGAGAAAAACCACTCAACCCAACAGTGCATCAGTTACTCTCAAGAAATATGATTACATTGATGCACGAGGAAGATCCAAGTCAGTAATGGCTTGGGTCCCCAAAAGGAACTAATTTCCTTTATCTTATGTGCAGGGACATTCTAACAATAATGATGATCTTGGCTATTCAGACAGTGGGTGTTCCAGGCACATGACTGGAAATCTATCCTATCTTTCAAACTTCGCTGATTTGAATGGTGGATATGTTTCTTTTGGAGGAGGAATAGGTGGAAGAATTACTAGTAAAGGCACAATCAAGACTGGTAATTTGGACTTTGAAGATGTGTACTATGTGAAAGAACTCAAATAGAATCTGTTCAGTGTGTCACAAATGTGTGACAAGAAGAATTTTGTTATGTTCACAGATACTGATTGCTTGGTACTATCCCCTAATTTTAAGTTGCCTAGTGATGATGAGGTACTACTCAAGTTTCCTAGGAAAAGCAATTTGTACAGTGTTAATATGAAAAACATAGTGCCCAAAGATAACCTTACATGTTTAGTTGCTACAGCCTCTTTAGATGAATCTATGTTATGGCATAGAAGGCTAGGTCATGTGAACTTTAAGGTGATAAATCTTTTAGCTAAAAATAACCTTGTAAGAGGTTTTCCTTCAAAAAGATTTGATAATAAACAGACCTGTATTGCATGCCTCAAGGGGAAGCAGCATAGAGCCTCTTGTAAGCCCAAGGTTTTTAACTCTATCACCCAACCACTTCATATACTGTACATGGACTTATTTGGCCTCACCTCTGTTAGCAGCCTGAATTTTAAGAAGTATTTTTTGGTTGTGACTGATGATTTTAGCAGATTTACTTGGGTTTTCTTCATGAATACTAAGGATGAGACCAGTGAAATCCTTAAGTCTTACATCACTGCAGTAGGGAACCTTACTGATAAGAAAGTTAAAATCATTAGGTGCGATAATGGGACAGAGTTTAAAAACCAAGTGATGAATGATTTCTGTCAACTTAAGGGTATTAAGAGAGAATACAGTGTAGCTAGGACTCCTCAGCAAAATGGGGTTGCTGAAAGGAGAAATAGGACATTGATAGAGGCTGCTAGGACTATGTTAGCAGATTCTAAGTTACCCACAACATTTTTGGCTGAGGCAGTTAATACTGCTTGTTATGTTCAGAACAGGGTACTGATAGTAAAGCCTCATGGCAAGACTCCCTATGAGCTGTTTTTAGGTAGAAAACCTACCCTAGACTTTCTTAAACCTTTTGGGTGTCATGTCTCTATTCTCAATACCATTGACCACTTAGGTAAGTTTGATAGAAAATCTGATAGTGGATATCTGGTTAGCTACTCATTGAATAGTAAAGCCTTTAGGGTTTATAATTCTAGAACCAGAAGGATAGAGGAGAATCTGCACATAGAGTTTCTTGAGGACAAACCTAGTGTAGAGGGGCAAGGACCAAAATGGCTATTTGATATTGATATGCTAACAGAATCTATGAACTATGTGCATGTTTCTTTGGATTCTAACATTATTTCAGGAGAAAAGCAAGGTCCTTATGCAGATTCTGATAATGAGGATGACTGCATCCTATTGCCCATTTGGAAAGACAACTTAATTGGAAGCACTTCTTCAGAGGAGGCAAACAAAGATGATGATCAGCCTCAAAAGACTAATGATTCTAATGCTAAAGGGAGTGTGACCAATACAGATGACACAGTAATAGAACCTCAAGTGATCAGTACTAATGTGGTTAATACTGATAAGCCACATGTTAGTACCGATGAGCCAGTATTTAGTACTGATGGTCCTCATTCTATTCCATCAGTTCATGCAGAGGTTCCTGATCCCTATGGTGAAGCTGATGAGATTGATTTTACTAATATAGCTTCATCTTATGTTGTTCCTGCTACACCAAACAAAAGAATCAATCAGGATCATCCCTTGGAAAATATTATTGGGGATGTTAATGCTGAAAGAACTACAAGATCTAAAGTTCAGCATAGTGAGACTAGATTCTTCAGTGCCATATATGAAGAAAGAATTCATGGTGCCTCACAGACATGTCTCTTTGCTTGCTTTGTTTCACAGATAGAACCAAAGAAAGTCTACAAAGCTCTTGAAGATGAATCATGGGTAGAAGCAATGCAAGAAGAGCTTCTCCAGTTCAAGGTTCAAAATGTGTGGGTTCTGGTGGATCTTCCTAATGGCAAGAGAGCTATTAGCACTAAATGGGTTTTCAGAAACAAGAAGGATGAAAGGGGTGTGGTAATAAGGAACAAGGCTAGACTGGTGGCTCAAGGGTATACACAACAGGAAGGAATTGATTATGAAGAGGTCTTTGCTCCAGTGGTAAGGATTGAAGCTATCAGACTATTTCTGGCCTATGCATCATACAAAGACTTCACAGTATACCAGATGGATGTGAAGAGTGCTTTCCACTGTGGGAAAATTGAAGAGGAGGTGTATGTCTGTCAACCTCCAGGCTTTGAAGATCCCAAGTTTCCTAACAAATTTTATAGGGTTCAAAAGGCACTCTATGGTCTGCATCAGACCCCAAGAGCTTGATGAAACTTTAGCCAAGTATCTCTTGGGCAATGGCTTCAGAAGAGGGAAGATTGATCAGACTCTATTCATCAAGAATGTGAAGATTGATATCCTGTTGGTTCAGATATATGTAGATGACATTATTTTTGGCTCAACCAAGCAGGATTTATGCAGAGAGTTTCAAAAATTGATGCATGATAGGTTTCAGATGAGTTCTATGGGAGAAATCACATTCTTTCTTGGGCTACATGTCAAGCAGGAGACAAATGGCATATTTATCAGTCAGGATAAATATGTCAAGGAGATTTTGGTGAAGTTTGGCTATGATAATACAAAGATTGCAAGCACTCCTATGGAGCATAATAAGCCATTACTTCCAGATGCTGATGGTGAAGATGTTGATTAGCACCTTTACAGATCCATTATTGGATCATTAATTTATTTGACTGCCTCCAGACCAGATATTATATTTGCAGTATGTGCATGTGCAAGATTCCAAGTCTCTCCAAAGCTTTCTCGCATGCATGTAGTTAAAAGAATCTTTAGATATCTGAAAGGCCATGCTCAACTAGGCCTTTGGTATCCTAAGGACTCTCCCTTAGATTGGGTAGCTTACTCTGACAGTGATTATGCTGGGGCAAGTCTTGATAGGAAGTCAACCACAAGAGGATGTTAGTTTCTTGGTGATAGGTTGATTTCATGGCAGTTCAAGAAGCATAGTATTGTGGCAAACTCTACAACTGAGGCTGAATATGTAGCTGCTGCAAGTTGCTGTGGTCAAGTTCTCTGGATTCATAATCAGATGCTTGATTATGGGTATAATTTCATGGGCACTGTCATTTATATTGATAACAACAGTACTATATGCATTATCAAAAATCCAGTTTTTCATTCTAAAACTAAACATATAGAGATAAGACATCACTTTATAAGAGACTGTAATGAAAAGAAACTCATACAGGTTGACAGGATTGATACTGAGTTTAATGTTGCAGATCTTTTAATCAAAGCTTTTGAATTGGGAAGATTTCAGTACTTGGTCACAAGTATTGGGATGCTTCATCCATAATGTCTTATGTCTCTCTATTTTGTAAAGTTTTGTAAACTGGTTATTAGTACTAATTGTTATCTAGTTAATACTGATTGTGTAATGTTAATACGGATTGGCAAGAAAATGTCTTGGATTGTGTTATCTTGGTCTTCGACTAACTTTTCAGGCATAACACAAGCAGTATGGATATGGTTTGGTGACTAAATGTTTCAGCACATGTGGCTCTTTTTCCTATGCTCATTTTGAAGCCACAACATAATGGAACTTGCTGTAACTCTGGATTTTGTGATGCCAAAGGAACTATGTGGCATCTTGTGGTATAAATGAACATGAATTGATGGTTTCAGTTAATCAGATTCATTCTGCACTAACCCACTCTTTACCATTCTATCTGTTTACAGATAGTGTGACTAGCCTAAGGGCATCTGGCTTAGAGAACAGCAAGCAAACATGAATCCAACACTTGTGTTGGAGGCAACACCTGCCACGAGCTGGAAACCCTGTCAGGAAGGCCCTTTTAATGGGTCTATCCATCATAGGCAGTGCTATGCACTAAAGCTATTGGTTTTTACCAAACCATAGGCCATGTGAGGCCGCCCTTGATTAAGTGTCTGTCACCACACTTAATCCCTTCAAAATTGGGGTTTCAGTATTATAATTTCCAAACTATAAGATAATACTTATGGGTAAAGTTAATACTGACAGTCATAAGTTAGTACTGATAAGCATAGTTAGTACTGATGAACTAGCCGTTAGTACTTATTCCAAAAGTCTGTTATGCAATGATTACTTTTGCAAATAGAGTTGTTACCGTCTGTTTCCTTATAAAAGGGTTTCCTAATTGGTTTCTCTTCACTTATTACCATAAATATTTACAAGGCGATTCAACTAATATTCTCCAAATCTCTATATATTGCATAACTTTTCAATTGCTTTCACCATAATTCACTAAATGCTTTTGTGATTAAATCCCACTTCACTAACCCTTATTCTTCTTGCTCATGGCTCCTCTTGATTTTGTCGATAAGCACAACATGGTGGCGTGCTTAGACTTGCCAGAAGGTAATGAAGAATTCACTGAGATAGTAGCTTTCCTTAATAGAAGCAGCATCAGGTTTGCTTTACTTTTAAATCCTACTATCTTATGTACCCCTGTCAGGAAGTTTTGGCAAACTGCTATTGCCTCAACAACTGAGGAAGGGGTACAACAGTTAATTGGCATAGTGGATGGCACACAAATTGTTATTACTGAAGCCTCTCTAAGAGAACATCTTCATCTTAGGGATGTTGAAGGTATTAGCACTTTGCCAGCCACTAAAATAATTGAACAACTCTCATTGATGGGGTACAGACTTGACAATACTTTCAACTTTTACAAAAGTCAGTTTTCCCCACAATGGAGGTTTCTAATTCATACCCTCCTACATTGCTTGAGTCACAAAAGGACTGGCTGGGATGCTTTTCCCACAAACATAGCCACAGCCTTGATCTGCCTTGCAACAGGCAGAGTGTTCAATTTTTCAAATTATATTTTTGAGGGTATGCTTAAAAATGCAGTTAGCAAAACCAAGTTTCTGATGTATCTCAGGTTTATAAAAATATTTTGGATCTTCGAAACAAAACTTGCAACCTCACAAAAATGTTTATCCATAAAAAATACTCACATCCAAAGTTTTTTCAAATATGTTAAGGGCTGTGGTAGGATATAGTGGGGTTGTAGTGCCATTGTTTCCTAATATGCTTATTGCAGAGGGTGAAGGACCATCAAGCACAGGTGGCTCCCAACACACCCCCATAGATGGTGAAAACTCTCCAACTCAACAACATTCATCTCCCAGTATGCACTCCAAACAGGAGAGTGGGACAGCTCAGCCCCATTCTCCTCCTATCATTGGACCAGATGAGCCTATCTCAGGTGCTGGAGGAGATAGAATGGTAAGGGCTGCCACTACTCACACCAGCTTAGAAGTTGGTGAGGATAGTGGTGACATCAATAAGACCCAAACTATGCCAACACCTAGTGAGCACTCCTCACAGGGTGGACCCAGGCAACGCCTTAAAAGAGGGGTGTATCTGCTCAGGCTAGGCCTGGGAGTGCATCTCAATTACCCAATGACCCACCTCTCTTAGTAGGTCACACAGCTGGAAGTGGTGAGGGCAGCTTATCACTCCAGGATATGACGAAATTGTACAGGTTTTTAAGCAGAAAGGTGAACACATTGGAGATTGCTTTGGATGAACACAAGAAAGCTGCTGCAAAAGTTCATACCAGAATGCTCCTAAAGATGAAAAAGTTAGAGCATCAAGTCAAGCTTCTCTCCAACCCTACTGCAGAATCATCTCCAGTCACTACATCTCTTAAAAGAAAGGCCAAGTTCAGAGTCTCTAGCACCACAACAGAGGATTCTCCCAAACAAGGGAGGAGTTCAGATATTAAAGGTAGAAGTGAATTTGGTCAATGGCAAGGTGGTGCAGCTTCAGCTTTTCAAAGTCCTTTTGCTGATGAAGAAGAAGTACAGGTCAACATTGATGCAGAAGAAGTACTTAGTACTCCTACATGCACTATCGGTACTATCCCAGTTAGTATTGTTAGTGTTGTAGTTAGTACTGATAGTACTATAGTTAGTACTCCTTGAATTCTTCAATCAGTACTAAGCCCAATTGTTCAGATAGCAACTGATTTACAACAAGCAACAACAACAGAGGCCACTACCATCACTACCACTCCCAATGAAGACAGTGATGAAGAGGAAAGAGAGAAACATGTTGTATTGGGACTTCAAAGCTTGAAGAAAATAGTCCCCATCTCTCCTACTTACAAGAAGCCTCCTGTTCTGTACTTAAGGAAGAAGACCAAGTCAGCAGCACCCAAGCCTAAAGAAAAAGGGGTTGTCATCCAAGAAGGAGGTGTTCCAGAATCACCAACCTCTTCAGCTCCAAAGATTGATCCTAAAGATAAAGGCAAGGGTATCTTGGTGGAAGTACCAAAGAAAAAGAAATAGATTGAGAGATTGAATGAAGAGGCAGCAAGGAAGCTTGCAGCACAATGGGATGAGCAAGAGTTGCAGAAAAGGAAAAGAAAAAGATGGCTAAACTGGATGAAGACTGGAAAACATGGGATGAAATGAGAGCCAAGGTAGAAGCAACCAAGGAGGTACAACAGAAGCTGCAACAAGATCAGAGTACAAGTATTAATGAAGCAGTACCAGCTGTTCAGTGAAATATTGGCTAGAAGACAGAGTCAGTTCAGACAACAAAGAGAAATTAAAAAGGCCTCAAGACCACCAAACAAAAGTCAGCAAAAGATGTATCTCTGTAAGTACATCAAGTATCAAGGTGAAGACAGAAGAACATTGAAGAAGCTCAATCAATTGTCCTAGGAGACTCTTCAAAGACTTGCTGACACAGTTCAAAGAAGATTTCTGGCCTTCAGACCTATGCATGTTGATATTGTTGAAAGGTCACAACCCATTGGAAGCTACAAAAGACCATCTGAAGAAGGAGCTTCCTCAAATGCACCTAAAAGATTGAAAGCCTCTGAAGATGAAGGTGGACTCACTAAAGAGGAGCTCAACAGGATGATGTTAATTGAAGCTCCTGAAGGAGCTCTATACTCAGAGTCCATCAACACTAGGTATCCAATCATCAACTGGGATATCTACACTGAAGAAGGAAAGAGGTATTGGAGGATTCACAGAGCGAGTGGAAGGACAAGTGCTTACATGTATTTGGTGGATCTATTTGCATTCATTGACATGGAGGATCTACTCAAGCTATGGGAGTTAGTCAAAGACAGGTTCAAGAACAGAGATCCAGATAGTGACAAGGATTTGGAGTTGCTCTATGAACTCCAAAACATATTTGAACCTGATCCAACAAGAGAACAATGGAAGTTCCAACCTGGTGATGAAGCTCTCAGTTGGACCTTACTTGATTCTTGTGGACTGCACTTAGTCACTACATGCAATGGAACTCACATCTATATTTGGTTGAAAGAACCTATCCACTTGCACTTGGAACTCTTCTACAAATGCTGGATGCAGGGCTAAGGATGGGAAATGCAGTTGACATGGCCAAGGAATTGCTGATAAAGATCTTTGACCAAGCTGGAAGACCTAGCAGAGGAAAGTGAGTTTGGAAGAATCCTCTAGGACTAAAGAAACTTGTGATTCAGAAACCCAATCACAAGTTTAGGGGAGGATTGTTGGGAAATTCGCTTTTGGGAATTAATACTTATTATGTTACAGTTAGTACTGATAGTATTATTAGAAGTGTATTAACTAGTTAGTACTGATAGTGAAAATGTTAGTACTGATAATGTTGAGTTTGTACTATTCTATATTAAGTATGTCGTGTAAGGTTTGTAACAGCATATCTTCGATACCAATAGAAGATATGATATACTTAATGCATAGTTATCTCTGTAAGGGATCTCCATAGTGTATAAAAGAAGAACCTAGCTAGGTTAAAAATATACCATTACTCTAGCCATCTTAAGAAAAGCTTCAAGGTTGTAAACCCTAGTACTAGGAGAGTACTCGTATTATTAATCAATAATATTGAAACTGTTGGTGTTACCTTTGTGTTTTACATTAATCTTCTAAGTGCATTCAAGTAGATTCCGCATACTTGTGTGCATCTACAACAAATTTTCTCATTGTTATTTTGGATCCATGCAAGGCAACTTCACATTTACAAGCTAAGTGTTCTAGATCCAAGGTTTGGGACTCCACAACTTTTGGCTTTCTAAAGAAAGGAAGTTAAAAACAAGGATTAGGACTTTGATTGAACTAGGATCTCTAGTTTCCAACTTCTTCAACCTCTTGATACCAACTTAGGATCACTTGAAAAGCACTTGAAGTCTTTTACTAGAAAACTTCTTGTGTGGATTGGAGATCACCAAAGGATGGAAGAAATTAGGACTTTGGATCAATCAAAACTTTACAAGAGCTTTGGAATTGATATGGAGCTTGTGTTTCTTGAATAAAACTTGAAGTAAACTAGCAAACTGAAGGTGTATGTAATTTTGGTTTATGTTGGACGTTCAAATGGAGGAGGGAGGATGAGTGCCTATTTATACTAAAATAAGGAGGTTAGTTTGCAAGACTTTTATGAAGCTTAGTTAGTAAGATTTAACACTTGTATGGTTCTAATGGTCCAAGGCAAGAGATCAAGACAACTTGATTGTGACTCCCCCCCCCCCCTATAGGCGGTTTGGAGAGGAGGATAAGATGACTAGATGATAAACTTGGTATTATCTAGTTTACGGAGTGAGTTTTGGTTCCGTTAATCGCTAACTATAACCCGTTAAGTCACGAAACGTAAAACCGGGTATCGTAAAAATATGAAACTTGTAGAAATGATTAAACTCATCATTATATTCTATAATAAAATATAAAATAAGTGGTAAGATCCATCAGGTTGCTTAAACGCTGTTTAAAGCTGGAAACGCGGGTCAAAAACGCGCATTTCGCGTAAAACGCTGAACTGGAAAACGTAAAATTCCAAAACTTGTGGAATTGTCGTAAAATAGTAGAAATACATATTTCTAATGTTTATATGGTTTACTGAACATATCGGGATGTCTGTATGACGTTTAAACCTAAAAGTAATTCTCGGACATGATTTTGTGAAATCGGTTCTGAATGGATTCAACGTACGTTGTCAAGACGATTTGTCGAGTATCAACTTTCTTGTCATGATGGTAAAATAAAAATTTTTACGGGATGAATAGTAAAAGTGAATAGTAACTTTTCAAAAAAATAAAAAGTAACCTGAAAATGCGGGTTGTTACAGTCTCACCACCTTAATGGGAATTCCGTCTCAGAATTCAATGTGTGTTATCCGATGTTGAAGTGTCTAGGAAAATGTGGGTATATGCCTCGAATTCTAATCTTTGCGTTCTCATGTTTCTGGTCATAGAATGTGTTATGTATCATTCTATGTTTTTGGTGATGGCTTAAGTTGATAATCTAAAAGGTTTTGTTAAAATATTATTGAGTCAAATATACCTCAAGTTTGGCTTTTCTCGTTTCTCAAAACGAATCATATCTTATTTTATCTAGGCTCTCAACAAAACCTTAATTTCTAACATAGAGTTTTTGCTAAATTTTAATGTCTTACATCTATGTAATTTTTGTTTCTGGTTATAGTGTGTAGCATGCAGCCAAATTTGTATTTGTATGGTTTCCTTAGTTGTTTCGTGGGTGATCTCTGGACACCTTAGTCCAGCAAATGGTTGACTGACACTTTCGTCTATATAGTGCCTCAAATGGAATAGTTTTGTTGTTGTTAGGGTAACTATTGTTAATCAGAGGTGTAAGATATTGTTGATGTGAAATGGTTTGTAATGATGTGATAATTTTCGTTGTAGGAAAGTCTTGCTAGTGGCAAGTGGTTATCCAAACCATTTCTAAAAAAATCGATTATGTCTTAGGTAGTTTTGAGATGAAGGCTATATCGTATAGTGTTTATGTCTACTAGTATTCGAAAGAAACGTGATACTGTGAAGTTTTTTTACATACTGACTTACAATGGGGTTCAGATAATGATGTGATATGTTAATGATTAGAAGAGTATAGTGTATGTTTCCCATTATTCTTAGGTAGAGATGTCAAGTTTGCTTTAAAATCATTAGTGGATTATAAAGGATTATGGCGGAATGATAGCCTTGAAACCTAAACGGCTAGTACTTCTAAGAAATGACGAGAAGATTTGATGACTATCCCAAAATAGTAGTTAGGATTATTTCATAAATGAAAACTTTCAAGAATGAAATTAGGTAGTATAAATAAGTGTTAAGATCTCGTTGAGTGGTAAGACAGTATCATGTCTCTAGATCTTTTTAACGAATTCTGGTGGTTTATCGAGTTTAAGTACGAAATTCACCTGAATATAACCCTTGTATAACTATTCTCAGTGTTTAAAAAATTTAAGTCGAACATAGTTAGTCAGACTATGTTCCACTGTCCCTAGGTTAAATATAGGTGACTAGACTATATTTAGCCGAGGTTCGATAAATTTTTCAAATACCTAAATTAGGTATACTTGTGATATTTCCATAGCTTTTGAGAAAATGTCCACTAAGCAAAGGCGATATCAAACTATTCAGTTGCAAGTCCCGGCCATACAAGACTTGTAACCTATGTTTTCACATTCCATTGCATAGAAGATAGTATGGGTAGATACGTATGGAAAGGAAGTCTTAAGTAATTCTAAAATAGTCCATACTTGGCTAGCATCATGGGCCTTTAACAATGAAGGTTTCAGAAGAGAGATTTGATGAATCTAGAGAAAGTTGCTGAACTTCGGCTTTTGTAGATGATGAATCAGTTTTTCCTTTAGAAATCCCATTTCTTGTATTTCCATTAGGGAAATTGATAGACTATGACGGGTTTCACGTAAAACAATATCATATAAGGTTTATAAGATAATTTCTCGAGACTTTGTATAACTTACAATGTTTATGAAGTAAATTATACCATTGTGTAACTCACAATGTCTTGAGAGATGATGGAGAGATCATTGTGTAACTCACAATGTCTTGAGAAATGATGGAGAGATCATTGTGTAACTCAAAATGTCTTGAGAAATGATGGAGAGGTCATTGTGTAACTCACAATGTCTTGCGACATGATAGAGAGATCATTGTGTAACTCATAATGTCTTGAGAAATGATACAGAGATCATTGTATACTCACAATGTCTTGAGAAATAAATTAGACCATTGTGTAACTCAGAATGTCTTGAGAAATAAATGAGACCACTGTTTCATTTACAGTCTTCTAGGGATGTAATTAAGACGACTGTGTTACTCACAGTATCTAGGAATGTAATAGAGACCACTGTATCATTCACAGTGTCTGAGAACGTAATAGAGACCACTATATCTCACAGTGTCTTGAAAAATGAATGAGACCATTGTATCTTACAATGTCTGGGAAGTAGGAAAGACCATTGTAACCAATTACAATGTCTTGGATAAAGTTTCGTAATCCTAAAATGCACAAGTAGATACATGATTGGGAAAATATGATTGTGCCGCAATGCCTTAGAATAGGCATACGCATATATGTTTAGTCTATCATTTAGCTAAAATGATTGAAAATATGTCGAGTGTATATATCAATATACTAATATGTTTGTGTAGCATAAACTACCTAGAAGTCACATAATCGTCTGGAGGATGGAAGGCACGGAGATCGAAAGGCTATAAAATGTTATGTTTGTAAAAGTGGTTATAGTTTAGGTCTCGATTAGACCCGTTTCTCTATAGCTGTGGCTCTGATACCAATCTGTAACACCCCCAATTTTGTGATACGCAGCGGAATTCAAACTGGGTGTTACTTGATGGCATGACAGTTGTAACAATAGAAAATGAACTCTAACTGAGTCGTTTTAAAAGGTTTATCATTCCATTTATATAAATATCAGAGTTTACAAAATGAGGTCCCAGTTTTTAACGGTTTACAAATAAATTTTTGAATGATAATAAAATTTATAGCCATCTTGAGTACTCGTGCCCTTCCTTTCCATCCTTGCAGCCTCGTGAATTTGTGAACCTGAGATAAACATACTAAAAGTGTTAACAAAAAGGTTGGTGAGTTCATAGAGTTTGTAGATATAACCTTGAAAAAATGACCGTGACAAGTATATGTATGTAGATAATGCAGTTTAAAGTATAAGTAAAATTCATGTACTTATGTCCATATGTACAGCTACCTCAAGTATGTAATACTTAGGTCTGCTTTGATGCTTTGTACGGCTACCTCAAGTATATGATACTTGGGTCCGCTTGAGTTTAGTATGGCTTCCTCAAGTATGTGATACTTGAGCTCGCTTTAGTTTGGTACGGCTGCCTCAAGTATGTGATACTTGAGCCCGCTTTAGTTTGATACGGCTACCTCAAGTATGTGATACTTGTGCCCGCTTTTGTTTGATACGGCTGCCTCAAGTATATGATACTTGAGCCCGCTTTAGTTTGATACAATTATGTATGCACATAATTATATAAATGAGATTCACGTATGGCAATACTGTTACTTAGCATAAATAAATACTCAGTTTAGATAAACATATAGTTGCAAATAATCGTGATTGTTGATAAAAGTAGTTGAGCATATATCTCCCCCAAAGAGTTTATAAAACAGTTGAATGATAGAAAATGGGGCTATGAAACTCACGGTAATCCTTAAAAGTTTTAGAGTACTTGTGAAAGTAAATAATTGAGCATGTATCTCCCCCAAAGAGTAAAGTAATTTAAACGAGAAAAAGTGGGGATATGAAACTCACCTCAGAGTAAATGATATCAAATGTATAATGAGAATGATGGATATGTCGTGAGAACTTCTACGAGCAACCTAGAAAAGGATGTTGCGACTTAGGTTTGAAATAATGATGCGAAATAAATAACAAGCCTATATACGTCTTTATATTGATCATGACGTAGTACATGGTAGTTGTGTATGTTGTTTATAGAAATGGTATAGTCGTTAAAACGTGTTTAGTTTATATATATCGTACTACCATTCGGGCCATCACAATTCAGAGGTCATGTAGTAAACGTTCGATGAGCTAGGACACTTTAATTCATAAATCCAGCAACTCGTCGATCCGTTTACCCAAATGAACTCCTCACATGAAGTTCCCTAGTATTGTAGCATTCGACATGGAAAAACATATGTTTTGCTCGTTTGATCATTTGACATATAAGTTAAGTGGTTACAAAATATGTTTGGTCATAATCCGAAAGTGAGTTTTAAATGTCTAATAAGCGTGTAAAGTTTCATGGTTTATCGAGGGAGTAGATCCAAATTGTATTGTATACGTTTAGGTTTGTCAAGGCTAAGACCTTTGATTTACGGTCTCGGCATAGGAAGCCTTGAGGCTTTAGCCATGGCCTTGCCGTGGATTTGGTCTAGGCTACCATGGTTTTGAGACTCAACCTTGTCCTTAGCCGTGGTTGTGGTCTCGGCTTAAGGCCATTAGGCCTCTTGGTTTGGCTTTAGTTGTGACAAAAGTATAGTTATATAGGGCAGTTTCAGTTTTTGAAAGAAAATGGCCTGTTTTAAGTCTTTTCAGGGCCCGAGCTTTTTAACAATTGTAAGAAAACGTCGTTCCGGACAAATTTCATGTTTTAACTTATTTATGAAACGGATCAGAAGGCCTTGAAAAAAAGGGCAAACCCCTAACAGTTTGTTTATGGCAGTTTCTGCGTTTTTGTTTCGCTAACTTCTTTTGGCCGTATCTTTTGACTCGTGTACTCATTTTAGGTGATTCAAATTGCTATATTTTCCTTGTAACATTCTTTTTAACAGTATGTAAGTGTCTAATATCATGGTTATACTATTTTGTTCATATTTCACAATATATGTCACTAGTTTTCTTGTTTACATTCATTTAGCTAACATATGATTCCTTTAACTTATTTTAGTGGTTTTTGTACATCATGATAACAATATAAAGACAATATATAACATAAATGAAGTGTGAGAAACATGTAAATGATGTTGAGTGATAAGGTTTTAAAATGTATGATTCTCACAAAAGAATGCCAAACCGTCAAGTTATCTCACACAAGCTAGCCACTTGTGAATGACTAACCGTAAGAAACTTAAAACAGTTCGGACACTGATTTAAAAACCAATAATAATAGAGAAGTTGTGTATGTGGGTAACTCAAACGTGTAAGGTTTGAGCACCGAGATCGTTCCGAACGAGGGTTGAATGGAATTTCCAACTCACGTCACGATTATCGGGATTTGAATGAGAAAAGGGGATAAATTGAAGTTTTCTAAACTACGGGATAAGGAAAGTAAATGGAACTAAAATCTATGGGGAAAACCTAAGAATTAAGGCAAACTACGCAAATTTACACTAAAACGCAAAAACGGGATCAAAACGAAACGCGAATAAAATGCAATTACGTCTAATCTAAATCCTAAAAATAACCTAATATTACTTTTACTCTAAAAATGATATTAGAAAACTAATTATGAATTAAAACTAATTTTTTTTGGATTTTTCTGGATTTATTTAGAATTAAAAACTAATTTTTAACTTTAAAAATAAAACTAATTATCTAAAATTTATGAAAAAGAGAGGGAAAATTATGGAATTACTTTTCAAAAATCTAAAATATCACAAAAGACTTTTCAAAACTATTTTTGTATTTTTCTGATAAATTTTCTATTTTCTATGAATTAAAATCTATTTAAATCTAATTAATTGACTAAAAATTACAAAATAAGCTAGGAAAAATCTAGAAAAATTATTTTTTTGCTTTTTGTATTTATCTTAATCTATGAAAATTGAAAAATTATTTTTTGGAACTTTTTCTGAATTAATTGCAATTAAAGCTATTTTAAAATGATTAAAAACTGTTTTTAATAATGAAAAATACTAAACAGTAACTAAAAATTATGAAAAATTCAGGATAACTCTAAAATATTATTATAAAGCTATGAAACATATAAAACATGAGGCTTATGTGTAAGATATTGAAGCTGTAGTGTAACTGATGGGGAAATAAGCACTTTTGAATAAGCAAATAAGCACTAGAATGAACCAACTGAAAACAGAAGCAGAATTATACTATGACTACTCTAAAGCAACCATTTGCAACTACTCCTAACCTCTAAACAGCAGTCTACTAAGTTTATGAGCTAACTCCTACTTAAGCAAAAAGCTATCTGACCCCCTACTTTGAGCTGTTGCAACTGCTTATTCAATAAGCCAAACTGAGAACCAAGGATGGAAATCTCTAGTCTACCAACCAGAGAGTGCTTGTACCAAATTTCAGCCAATTAGGACTAGTGGTTAAGAAATTAGAGATCAAACACTAAAGGACTATTTAGGACTTATGGCTGCTGATGCAACAGACATGAAGGAGACAAGTAGACTTGATTAAGCTAAACAACTAAGCTCCTAAATGCTAAAAATGTAACTCAGCTGATCCTAGATTAATAGAAAACAAGCATAGCTAATCTAACACTAACTAACAATCATACTTAAACTATTATATTCACTGCTAAAACTAGAACAAATGGCTATGGATTGGAACTTATAGCTAATGATGCAACAGAAAGTACACAAGCGGTCTTAAACAAGCTAAAAAAGATTAACACTGGCTACTAGATCATCAAATAAAAACATACTAAACCACACACATACCTGATTTGGACAATGAAATGCTCTACTGAATATCAATGATTAGGACAGAAAAGTGAACTTTAGACAGAAATGATTTTGACCTTAAAAACACAATTTAGCACTAAGAAACCTTGAGACCTTGACTAAAATGAATTGAACATGAGATCCAAACCTTGCTGTATCAAATTCAACTAGAGAATTTACTTTAAACTTCAAATAACTACACAATCCAAACACCCCTTAAAACATATCAAATGCACATTATCAGTTTTAAAACTGATGAATTCTGAATAAACTAGATGTAAACACTCAAATTAACTCAAAAACTCAACATCTTAACAAGTTGAAAACAGAAATTATCTAAAACTGGATTAACTCTCAAATTTTGACCCGAGTTGACTTTTATTGCAAAATGGAAATTTAAGAGAAAACTGAAGCAACTATCACTCACAGAAGCTTAGATAGGCTTCTGTGAGTTTAAATGACTGGAAATAACAAGCTTAAAAACAAGTTTAACAATCAAATGAGTATTGGCAGAAATTCATGTAACAAACTGAAAAGTAAATTTGCATTAATCAAAAGATTGCTTACAACTTTAAAATGAAATTACAACTACTAAAAGATTAAAGAGCAATGACAGAAATAAATGGTCAAAATCTCTCTAAAGCTTAAGAGATTGGACGAATTCTACATTGTGAGGGAATGGGGTATAAATAGCAGATGCTTGGAAGACTTGGGATCCCATTCAGAAGCTCCTAGATGCTCAAATATCAACCATTGATTCATCATCTTGTCACCATATCCATTCTACACCCTTGGATCACTTGGATGATGTGTTTAAGCCCAATGAGATTGCTCCAAATTGCCACTGGCTATCCCTTGGTGCACACCTCGACACGTGTGTCGAGGCTTCCAAGCTCTTTAAGTGTGGGTAACTGTGTGAGAACCGGGGTAAAAGGTGGGAGGAGGTAATGAGCAGTAAATGGGTATTTCTAGTTTAGGCGCGTTTGGTAATGGATGGATTTGTTTATTATATTTTGACTTGGGTTGTTTGTTGACCGGGTCTAGATGGTTTAACGGGTGGGATTATTAAACCGGGTTGGCTGGGTTTGTTAAGTGGACCGGGTATATATGCATTTTGGGTTTGGGCTTGGATAATAATATGGGCCTAGGTTTAGTGTAAATGGATTTTGGACAAATGATGGATCCAAGAGTAAACATAAGGTCTAAACATGTACAAGCTGAAACTTCAGGGGCCAAACTGTAAATTCTGAAAATATTCTTCAAGGGCCTTTCTTGTCAATCTCAAATAATCCAAGGGTTGATTTTGCAACTTCTGAAACTTGAGGGGTCATTTCTGCCAAAAACTCAAAGTTCAGGGACTAATCTTGACATTTCTTCAAACTTGATTAAAACTTCCAAAAATCATCCTCGGAGAATAAAATCTTCATAAATGCACAATTTTGATCTTCCGGCTCGGCTTAAGCTCTCTTAATCTCTCATGCTCGGATTTACGTCTGATTTGGCTCCTTTTTGTGTGTTTTTACATATCCGTACCTGCACAAGCACAAACTCAAGAAAACCACAAATATTAGCAATAAACGGCTCTTTCTTGGTTGTTTTGGGTCAGTTTTGATAATGAAAAAGGTATGTGTTTTAGCACATACCAAAATACCCCAGACAAGACCATTGTCGTGTCCCCACGCAATGCAATCAACTCACGCTTCTAAAATCAAGGATTTCAATCTCTTTCTACTAAACCTATGAAGAAGTAGCAAAGATTCCTCAAAAGAGATTAAGAACCCTTAATTCTAAAAACGCCCCGTTTACCTTTTAAATTCACATATATAGATATTACGATTAAGCACATACCGGTTATGAATGACGGTTTGTTGAACTTTCATGTCGATCAATAACTCCAACATTTTTCAAAAGACATTTTAGGATCACGGAGTAAGAAACACAACACAGCGTGAAGTGACCATACGGATAGAATACATCGTCCCTGATTTTTCACAAATCCCAAACTAAGCGTAAAATCGAAATCATTGTTAAATATGACTCTAGATGCTAACACTACCCATGGAAGTTACTTGTGTAATTACCTTTTGCTCCCATTTTCCTATTTTCCTCTAGATTTTTTTATTTTTTTGTGAGAAATGAATTTCTTCAAATTCTCGTTTCGATAACTTTTATTCCGATAAAGATACAAAGCTAAGTCGATAATTAGTTATCTGCCTTCTCTCAAGAACCATTGTCGTAAAAATGAGGTCTACATCAAGGAATTTTTTATTCACTTATACTTTTGACTTTTTCATTTTCATTTTTCATCACTAATAATAATTTTTTTTTTTTTTGACACTTATACTTTTACTTATATAAGCTATGAACTACGGAGCTTCACGGGGTAATTCCAAGACTATAGGCTTCATGAAATGAGGATCCCGGCTGGCTAGGCTAAGACCTCACTCAATCCCGGCTAAAGATCCAAGGGTCCGATCTCGACACCGCAGCTCACAACTTTACTTATTACTTTTCACTTATCACTTATTGCTTATTTATTACGGATCCTTGATGTGTACCCAATTTTTAAAACAAAAATTCTTTTAAGAAGATAAAGAACTAACTATCGCCAAAAACTCAACATCTCTAATTATTGATTAGACATATATGGGGTGAAACAATTTTGTGGGAACAAAAAGCCATAAGTACCTTCGATGGGCGCTAAAGAGAACCAACTACTCCACGCTTAGCATCTAAACTCATAAATAACTCTATCATTTCTCGATCTCTGCAAATTTAAAATCCCAAATAATGAGATCCGCAGATGCTTAGCCGATAATTTTTAGATTATCTATGGTTAAGGGAACAAGCTAGGGCTCAACACGCCCGCTCAAGTCAGAATTCCATTCCTACTCTCACCAGCGGAAAGTCAACAAGGTGTCAAAACATATATTAACTTAGCAAATGCTTCGTCTAATGAAATCAAGTCATGCATATTTAAAGTCACTCAGGGAAACTTGCAAAATCTTGGCCTTGTGAGCTAGAATTCGCTTTTTATAGCTTCTTGTCTAAGAGACTAGCAAACTTTTCAATCAAAAAGACTTAACAAAAGCTTCAAAAATTTTTAAATTTTTCACATTTTTGCACAATTTTTCATTTTCTAAGGAAAAACGGGGTTGCGAGAGTACACGACAAAAATAAGCAAGTGCGGTCAAATCAAATCGAAGATTACCCTACCCCAGACTAGAACGAAACATTGTCCTCAATGTTTAAAGCAAGGGTATCACGCAAATCTAAAAGCCGTTTATGAAGTATGCTAAAAGATAAACGTTAGTCGATAAGATTAGGATATGGGATTTCCATCAGCAACGATCATGAAACTCGAGTAGAGAAAATGACAAACTTCAAGCACGAGAGTCTTCATATCGGGAAAATCCTACACATAACATCACAAACAACCAAACACAAGAAATCGAAGAGGCAACCCTTCAGCGTCACTTATTAGAAAATAGAAAGAAGATAGAAGGATAAGCATGGGGTGCCTCCCACGAAGCGCTATTGTTTTGTTCAACGAGTCGCTAGCCCGACTCGTCCCGAATTCATTTGTCCTTGGGGAAGAAAGTGGTAGAGATACCAGGGTCAAAAACGGTGTCCTCATTCCCGAAAGAATGAGACTGGGTGGGTTGGGTGGAGAAGAAATTGGGTGGATAAGGCATATGATGTAAGAAGGATCCATCATCCGGTGGTTTTGCAGGTGGACGTCGGGATGACGGATCAACATGAGAATACTCCAAAGAAGTCGGGAGCTCATGGTATAGAAAAATGCTAGTCAAAGGCTCAATAGTGAAGGTATCCATCGAAGGATCCTTATCTCGGAAATTGTTTTCAACAAAAATCTCATCAATGCATATCCCGGGTTTAAAGATTTTGTCTTCACATGAGGGCTCATCGGGATAAGTGAGGGTCGACTCAACAGAGGAAGGAGAATCATCATTAAGCAAGCTTTCAAGAAAAAGGATATCTTGTTCAGAGTCGCACCCGTCACTCTCAATACCCGGTGGTATTGGATCATCAAGAAATAAGTCGATTTCTTCCATATCAGAATCATAAGGCTGATTATCAAGAATATCGTCGTCACCCACTTTAGTCAATTCATCAATCTCCATAGTATCTTCAGTGTTAGATTCATCACTTTCTTCATCTTGCATAACATCATATGACGGGAGAGAAAGGTCGGAACATAGAGATGGGACAAGTGGTGTGCTCTTAGAGCTAGCAATATCCACCACTTCCGTTGTGGTCTCTGAATCGGACTCAAAATCTTTGTCGAAAAGAGGATTAACTTCGCAAAAGGTATAGTCATCATTGAATTCGAAAAGTGGATTTGAGAAAATCCCGGAAGTAGCCTCGGAGATGTCAAGAGAATCACATAAAAGCGAATCACAATCACTATCAGATACATCCTCGGACTCACTTGGGATTGGGTCAAGGCTCTCAACACAAGAAGATTCCATTTCCGGAATAGTACTAAGAGGCTCGTCCCCCATTATGAGAGAGTCCACGGGATCAACAACTATCGAAGACATAGAATCATCGACCTCTTCCAAAAAGACGTCACTTCTCTCAACCGGCGTGAGTGAAGGGGAAGGGTCGGAAATGAAAGGCTCAGAAACGGGAGTGGTTTCAGCCGACAAACTCGCATAATATTCTTTCATTTGGATGGAATCCTCATCATCATCATCAATGTAAGTCTCGAGCCATCGGGCACGTCTTTCAAGTGCTTGCTCCTCAATTCGTATTTCTTCAAGACACTTTTCAATCTGAGCTGCTCGTTTTTCTTCTTCGAGTAATTCTAACATAGATCTTTCATTGCGAGACGCTCGATCTTCGGCAAGTAATTCACCATACGTTTTCTGATGATGATCTTTCTCGATACCATGTTTATCCATAAATTCTTCGAGTATATTAATACATCGTTGGAAACTATCTTGAGGAATTTGCGCATGTTGTGGTTGAATCTCTTGGTATTGTGGAGGTGGGTCATAAGAATAGTCATAAGGAACTTGCTCGTAAACAATTGGATTCTGCATTTGACAATCGGAATTAAAGTGTGGACCTCCACAATACTACAATAAAGATGATTGTTGTGACGGGTTTGGTGAAGTATATGGATAAGGTTCATAACCAAAGGTTGTATTGTTAAATTGGGCTTGACATTGAAAACCTTGGTGAGGACCTCCACAGTACTCACACGAGTATGACTCCGTCTTATGGTATGGGGATTGGTTAAGGAAATCGGTCGTTTCATTGTAGGGATGTTGGTCGTAGACAAACTCGTTTCCCGTATTCACAATGCTACAACCGGGACAATTCCCACCATTTTGAGGTCCCCCACACCATTGACAACCATAATGGTAAGACGAAGACATCGATAAGAATTATACGAATAAGATGGTGAAGAGATAAAGAATTGACGGTTCAGAGGGTAAAGAAGAATATTTTTGGGTTTTTAGAAAAAGCAAACATAAAAGGAAAACAAATGAGGAAAAGGAAAATATTTTTGGGTTTTTATAAAAGATATATTTACAAAAATCAACGATAACTTCTCGGGGAAGGATCTTCAAATGCACGTGAATCGATACGGAATACGAAAACTCGCTACAAGCCCTCCCCGGCAGCGGCGCCAAAAATTGATTCTCACAAAAGAATGCCAAACCGTCAAGTTATCTCACACAAGCTAGCCACTTGTGAATGACTAACCGTAAGAAACTTAAAACAGTTCGGACACTGATTTAAAAACCAATAATAATAGAGAAGTTGTGTATGTGGGTAACTCAAACGTGTAAGGTTTGAGCACCGAGATCGTTCCGAACGAGGGTTGAATGGAATTTCCAACTCACGTCACGATTATCGGGATTTGAATGAGAAAAGGGGATAAATTGAAGTTTTCTAAACTACGGGATAAGGAAAGTAAATGGAACTAAAATCTATGGGGAAAACCTAAGAATTAAGGCAAACTACGCAAATTTACACTAAAACGCAAAAACGGGATCAAAACGAAACGCGAATAAAATGCAATTACGTCTAATCTAAATCCTAAAAATAACCTAATATTACTTTTACTCTAAAAATGATATTATAAAACTAATTATGAATTAAAACTAATTTTTTTTGGATTTTTCTGGATTTATTTAGAATTAAAAACTAATGTTTAACTTTAAAAATAAAACTAATTATCTAAAATTTATGAAAAAGAGAGGGAAAATTATGGAATTACTTTTCAAAAATCTAAAATATCACAAAAGACTTTTCAAAACTATTTTTGTATTTTTCTGATTAATTTTCTATTTTCTATGAATTAAAATCTATTTAAATCTAATTAATTGGCTAAAAATTACAAAATAAGCTAGGAAAAATCTAGAAAAATTATTTTTTTGCTTTTTTTATTTATCTTAATCTATGAAAATTGAAAAATTATTTTTTGGAACTTTTTCTGAATTAATTGCAATTAAAGCTATTTTAAAATGATTAAAAACTGTTTTTAATAATGAAAAATACTAAACAGTAACTAAAAATTATGAAAAATTCAGGATAACTCTAAAATATTATTATAAAGCTATGAAACATATAAAACATGAGGCTTATGTGTAAGATATTGAAGCTGTAGTGTAACTGATGGGGAAATAAGCACTTTTAAATAAGCAAATAAGCACTAGAATGAACCAACTGAAAACAGAAGCAGAATTATACTATGACTACTCTAAAGCAACCATTTGTAACTACTCCTAACCTCTAAACAGCAGTCTACTAAGTTTATGAGCTAACTCCTACTTAAGCAAAAAGCTATCTGACCCCCTACTTTGAGCTGTTGCAACTGCTTATTCAATAAGCCAAACTGAGAACCAAGGATGGAAATCTCTAGTCTACCAACCAGAGAGTGCTTGTACCAAATTTCAGCCAATTAGGACTAGTGGTTAAGAAATTAGAGATCAAACACTAAAGGACTATTTAGGACTTATGGCTGCTGATGCAACAGACATGAAGGAGACAAGTAGACTTGATTAAGCTAAACAACTAAGCTCCTAAATGCTAAAAATGTAACTCAGCTGATCCTAGATTAATAGAAAACAAGCATAGCTAATCTAACACTAACTAACAATCATACTTAAACTATTATATTCACTGCTAAAACTAGAACAAATGGCTATGGATTGGAACTTATAGCTAACTGATGCAACAGGAAAGTACACAAGCAGTCTTAAACAAGCTAAAAAAAGATTAACCTGGCTACTAGATCATCAAATAAAAACATACTAAACCACACACATACCTGATTTGGACAATGAAATGCTCTACTGAATATCAATGATTAGGACAGAAAAGTGAACTTTAGACAGAAATGATTTTGACCTTAAAAACACAATTTAGCACTAAGAAACCTTGAGACCTTGACTAAAATGAATTGAACATGAGATCCAAACCTTGCTGTATCAAATTCAACTAGAGAATTTACTTTAAACTTCAAATAACTACACAATCCAAACACCCCTTAAAACATATCAAATGCACATTATCAGTTTTAAAACTGATGAATTCTGAATAAACTAGATGTAAACACTCAAATTAACTCAAAAACTCAACATCTTAACAAGTTGAAAACAGAAATTATCTAAAACTGGATTAACTCTCAAATTTTGACCCGAGTTGACTTTTATTGCAAAATGGAAATTTAAGAGAAAACTGAAGCAACTATCACTCACAGAAGCTTAGATAGGCTTCTGTGAGTTTAAATGACTGGAAATAACAAGCTTAAAAACAAGTTTAACAATCAAATGAGTATTGGCAGAAATTCATGTAACAAACTGAAAAGTAAATTTGCATTAATCAAAAGATTGCTTACAACTTTAAAATGAAATTACAACTACTAAAAGATTAAAGAGCAATGACAGAAATAAATGGTCAAAATCTCTCTAAAGCTTAAGAGATTGGACGAATTCTACATTGTGAGGGAATGGCGTATAAATAGCAGATGCTTGGAAGACTTGGGATCCCATTCAGAAGCTCCTAGATGCTCAAATATCAACCATTGATTCATCATCTTGTCACCATATCCATTCTACACCCTTGGATCACTTGGATGATGTGTTTCGCCCAATGAGATTGCTCCAAATTACCACGCTGGCTATCCCCTTGGTGCACACCTCTGACACGTGTGTCAGAGGCTTCCAGAAGCTCTTTAAGTGTGGGTAACTTGTGTGAGAACCAGGGTAAAAGGTGGGAGGAGGTAATGAGCAGTAAATGGGTATTTCTAGTTTAGGCGCGTTTGGTAATGGATGGATTTGTTTATTATATTTTGACTTGGGTTGTTTGTTGACCGGGTCTAGATGGTTTAACGGGTGGGATTATTAAACCGGGTTGGCTGGGTTTGTTAAGTGGACCACGTATATATGCATTTTGGGTTTGGGCTTGGATAATAATATGGGCCTAGGTTTAGTGTAAATGGATTTTGGACAAAGGATGGATCCAAGAGTAAACATAAGGTCTAAACATGTACAAGCTGAAACTTTAGGGGCCAAACTGTAAATTCTGAAAATATTCTTCAAGGGCCTTTCTTGTCAATCTCAAATAATCCAAGGGTTGATTTTGCAACTTCTGAAACTTGAGGGGTCATTTCTGCCAAAAACTCAAAGTTCAGGGACTAATCTTGACATTTCTTCAAACTTGATTAAAACTTCCAAAAATCATCCTCGGAGAATAAAATCTTCATAAATGCACAATTTTGATCTTCCGGCTCGGCTTAAGCTCTCTTAATCTCTCGTGCTCGGATTTACGTCTGATTTGGCTCCTTTTTGTGTGTTTTTACATATCCGTACCTGCACAAACAGAAACTCAAGAAATCCACAAATATTAGCAATAAACGGCTCTTTCTTGGTTGTTTTGGGTCAGTTTTGATAATGAAAAAGGTATGTGTTTTAGCACATACCAATGTACCTTTTTGAGGGGTCCTTTAAGCCCTTATTTGATCACTTTTGTATCCGTTATTACTTAATATCGTTCCTTTTCACTTTTTAGGTCTCTTGAAGGCAAATTGCTGTAATGGCACTTATTTGGACGAAAAGGCGCGGATATACGAAGAAAATGGCCAAAGTCAAGAATGAGACACTCAGGCTGCTGAAAACATAAGGTGACGGCGTCACTGCTTATCTGTTACGCCGTCGGAGGATTTTGTGACAGGACAGAAGCTAAAACTCTTATTTTCAAGTGACGACGTCAAGTTATAAATGAGTAGGCGTCGCAACTCCAGACGGCCTAGATTCAATCAGCACGGCGTCCGGAAGCTAAAGAGGACGGCGTCACAAGCACAAGGTGACGCCGTCGCAAGTCTAACGTGGCCAAGACGAAACCCTAATAACGGCGATCCGACGGCGTCACAAAACAAAAGGTGACGCCGTCGCATGTGTAATTTTATATATAGAATCCGAATTTTTCAGTATTTGTGTGTGGTCTTTTGGAGTAAAAACCTAAACCGAACCAAGGCTGTCTTGTATAGTATTTTAGGGTTCCAAACCCTATCTTACATCAAGATAAGTGCTTTACTTCATTAATACAATTATGTCTTTGATTATTTGTGTGTATGCTTGCATGTTCTCCATGTCCGGCTAATTTACTTTTGTGTTTGCTTAGGGAATATGAAACTTAATTATTGAATATTGATTGGTTGTCTCTTATCTTAGTTTGTTAATGATCTAGTAATGCGATAGGTCATTCGTTGTGTACTTAATGCTTGATTAAATCTTTGTGAACCTTAGAATATAACTCCTTGAGTAGTTGTAAGCTAAACCATCCAAAGAGTGCCCTAGAGTAAGAGTTTATTATCCTTAGTTGGTTTTGTAGACGAGACCCTTTGGTAAGTTCAAAGAGTTAGGGAGAAACGCATACCCTACAACTTTCGACACACAACGCAACTAAGAATAAGGACGTGACAATTCAACCACCAATAGGAGATAATTAAGGAGTAGTAAAACCTAAGTAAACACATCTTTAAACTATCATACGAGCACACAATAATTAGACATAGACTACATACACCTTAGATTAGGTAATTAGATAAGTAGAGTAATCGGTAGAAATACCAACCCCCAAATCCAAACCCCGAGATTCGTACCTTTCAATTTCCTAAAAAACATAAAAAGATAAAAAATAATCTTCCTCAACCCCAACCTTAGCATAGTAACTTCTCACTAGCATTCCTATTCCCCTAGAGAACGATATCAATACCCGTGGCTTACCCTAATACTACACTACAACGATTAGGTTCACTGCCTAGGGTGTTATAAAACTTGCTCGAAGAAAAGGAAGTTCCTTTGACCCCGAACGACGCGTGTAGCGTTATCATTGAGCAAGAGAGTGTGTTAGGGTTTCTTACAACTTTTGGCTTTTTAAAGAAAGGAAGTTAAAAACAAGGATTAGGACTTTGATTGAACTAGAATCTCTAGTTTCCAACTTCTTCAACCTCTTGATACCAACTTAGGATCACTTGAAAAGCACTTGAAGTCTTTTACTAGAAAACTTCTTGTGTGGATTGGAGATCACCAAAGGATGGAAGAAATTAGGACTTTGGATCAATCAAAACTTTACAAGAGCTTTGGAATTGATATGGAGCTTGTGTTTCTTGAATAACACTTGAAGTAAACTAGCAAATTGAAGGTGTATGTAATTTTGGTTTATGTTGGACGTTCAAATGGAGGAGGGGGGATGAGTGCCTATTTATACTAAAATAAGGAGGTTAGTTTGCTGTAACACCCCCGTCCCGACATAGGAATGAGAGGTCACAAATAATGACAAAGCAACTAAACCTGAAGGACCAGTTACATAATACGTTCATGAAAAACAAGGTTCAACCATAGACTAAAATTTAAGTGTACAAGGTTAAAGCACCAACATTATTTAGTACAAGGTCCAAAGTCAAAAGCTAAAGTAACTGAAAATAGAGTCTTCAAGTACATGATCTCTAAGGTCCTGCTAGCTCTCGGCACACATCCCCATTAACCCTGAGTACCTGCCGCAGGAGAAAAGAAAGATGCGGCTGAGCTAATCGCTCAGTGCGCGGATGTAGATAACGAATAACAATAACATGATATATATATACACAAAGAGAGGAATGCAACGAGATCAAAAATAATTTCCCCATCATAGCAAGATCTCAACACCAGAGTAATTAAATTTTATAAGGCTGAAGGAAAAGGTTTGGGATATTTATACCGAGTATCCTACATCATATAATATCAAGTGCACTCCCACGTGCTAAAATCATATCGTATCAAAAATCATAGTGATACACTGGTCGCGACTCCAGTGCATCTAAAATCGACGGAAGGTGTGTATGGCACTACACTGCTCGACCGCATAATCATATAAGATCATAAACATATCATATCATTACATAGCCTAGGATGCATCCATACGCCTCCCAAATTAGAAAAAGGCTCCACACATGAGCAAATCATATTTTAAGATCATAAGGGGAGACGCCGTGAACAAATCACACTGTCACGGGCGGTGTCAAGCCATTGGAGCCACAATGACAAGTCTGCGGTACCTCCACAGATAGTTGCTCGGTATTCCTAACTCCTGTCTACATATCTAGGGTTCTATGGTAGCACAGTGAACATATAAACCAACCAAACACCAAATTTTATGTTCACCATGCATATGAGTCATAAGGGAAAGGAATCAAGAAACGCTCATATAAAAGTGGCGCTGGCTCGTTTTCATAAAAATCATTTTTAACATAATTTTCCCCAAGATCATCAAATCATGTTCCAAAATTATTTTCACCGTTCATCATCATTGTAAAATGCATTTGTCAAACAAATGGGAATATATATCATAAGGATGTCAAAAGACTATGAGAGTATTGCAAGGAGCTCAACGTAAGTATATCAAGTAACTGCGAAAGAGAGTACGAGCATTTAAAAATATGAACATATCAATGATTCAAGAGAACACGAAAAAGAACATCCGTACATTAAGTAGTCTAATGCGCGCACTAAAAGCTCAACCTACTACTTCTTCAAATATCTACAAAAATGGTGGAACTAATAAATATCGAATCGATAACTCTTGTTCACTTCCTCTTATTAAAAATCTATACAAATGATCCTAGGCGATTATAATGACCCGAATATATTATGGTATGTTTGTATATTATATACATGAGATAATTTCATGCCTATTGTAATGTGCATTGTTATTTATTTAATATTATATTTGGTCTGGACTTATATTTATGAAACACATGTTCTTATATTAGACTTATTATTTGACCAAACTTGGTTCATGTGTTGCAAACTACCCATCAATATCTCTAACTCAAATGTTAAGATTATGTGATGAAAACATTTAACACATAAAACTCCATTTTATATTAATATGGTCTAATATGTTGAGTATGGATCTAGTGAGAATAATTATTTAAATGAGAACAGTGAGGAAGAATTGTAGCCACATATAAATAAGAAAAAGAAATAATAGAGAGATACATTTATTTATATGGATGCATCTAATATTTGTGGTTGTGATTTCTTCTCATTTTTCTCATCTTAATTATATTTCTTATTTGATCCTACCTACTAATATGTTAAACTATCTTTTATTTTATGACCTCACGTCAGTTTCATCTAACTACTATAGCTTATACATAATTTAGCTATTATTAGTAGATTCATTTTAAGACTCAATTTTGTTATCTTGCATCCATTTCATTTATTTATTATAACTAACAAGTTACGTTGAGTATTAAGAATACATGTTAATTTTCCCATTACATAAAGGATTACTTGTTAATAACGATATAAATGAAATGTGTTGATATACATAATTGTATCTAAGTCAAATTTAAGTAAAGTCTATGTGTAATAGAATTGTGTAACTAACCAACTAGTTTATGTTGTTTTAGAACCAAAATATTAATTATTACTAGTCATGCAAAATCTATAATTCTGATGTGTCTCTATGTGTATTTTGATGTCACAAAGACCATATGTTTTACTAGTTTCATTCAACACAGTTACAAAGGCAATTAAACATTGTGTGATCATGAACTCTTCATATTTATACTTGTAGCTCCGATCCTCCTATTTGACAAGCCTTGTATTAAATAAAAGAAATTCTAGTTTTGTGCATATGAGTAATACTAATTGTTTAATCCTCCATAGTTTCCATTTACATTATATCTTGTGTTTTAAAATCCACTATGTCCTACACTCCATGCAAGCTAAAAATTTTAAAGTCTGTAACAACATCTAAAGCATAAGGACCCAAAACATAAAATAGTACCAAAGTCTCTTCTTCTTCAATTTATTTGTTGTGCTAAGATATAGCCATAACTTGTTACGTATGTATTATGCATTTTCGCTTGTTCGAACCGTTTCGTATATCACATATCTAGTAAGTTCATTGGCCATGTACTTCTTATATTAAGTAAATGAGTTACTCTACTTTTATTATTAAGCAACTTATATAACGATATGAAGGATTTATGTACGAGATGAGGTAGACTATAATATTAAGATCAATGATTAAAACGTGAACAAGATTCAAGAGTTTACCTCCTAGCCAAACGAGTTTAGACCGAGATCAAAACGAACACGAATGACCCAACTATGACCTGATCGAACTCAAACCCACCATACTATTTCGAACCTCCAACAAACAACTAGAACCCTTTACGTGAACACGAACCGAGTGATTTTTACCCAAGAAAAACTCCAACTCAAACAACCAGACTAGGCACCAGTCACCAATAATCAACTGAAACTCAACCCGAACAGATTGATCGTATGACCTAGGTGTCGTTTAGATATACTTGAGGTATGAATATAAGTATATGACCGACTTAAATAGAAACGAGTGTTTTTTTTTGTCGCAGGTGGTTTAGCTTTTGTGTTGTAAATATAATTATGGAGGTAACTAATATATAATAGTGTTTTGATAAGATTGTATGGCAAAGGACCCTTGATAACAATGAAACTTCACGAGTAAGCATATTGACTAAGTGGTATGTGCTAAAACACACACCACTTCTTAACCAAATCTGACCCAAAATAACCAAGAAAGAGCCGTTTATTGCTAATATTTGTTGTTTTCTTGAGTTTATGCATGCAGGTACGGATATGACAAAATAGACAAAAGAAAGCGAAAATCTGACAAAAAACCCGAGCACGAGAGATAAAGAGTGCTAAAGCTGAGCCGGAAGGTCAAAATTGAGCATCTGTGAAGATTTTCTTGCTAAAAGGATGATTTTTGAAAGATATGTTCAACTTTGAAGAAATGTCAGAATCAGTCCCTAAACTTTCATCAAATGGCAGAATACACCCTTGAAGTTTCAGAATTTACACAATCAGTCCTTGCTTATTTGAAGAATGACAACAATGGCCCTTGGAAGATATTTTTAGAATTTACAGCCATGGTCCCTGGATTTTCAGCTTATACATCTTTGGTCCTTAAAACACACCTTTGATCCTTATTATGTCCTTAGTCCATTAAACTAATCCAAAAACCCAATATCAACTCAAAAGCCCAAGTCTGCTACCACACACCAAGTCCAATACTCAAACCCATTACCTGGTTTTACTTAAAATCCCATGACCCGGTCAAACAAACCAAAAACGAAATAAAATAAAATAAAAACCAATGGCGCCAATTTTCACCCCCAACTAAACCCAGGTATGAACCCTAATCTACCCCTGACCAAATCAAGTACAATCAAAGCAATCAAGGGGTAATTCCGTCCTTTCCTGACACACTTATGACACCACCTGACACGTGCTCAATGACATGTCACCTATCCGTGTCATTCCTTTGCTCTGATTGGCTAGAGGGGCGTGGAATTCATGATCCAATGGATGATATTGATGGGAATTTACTAGAAACGTATCCAAGGGTCAGATGAGAGAGAAAGCACAAAGCTCACTTCTAGATCCTTCCCAAGCTCAAACGGATGCTATATATACCCCCTTTGTATCACAGCTTTTAGCATGTAATTTCTGAGTAGTTTTATTATTTAGTTAAGCTTAATTTCCTTTAAATATTGTATTTCTTATTCAAGACTTGTAATCTCTTTGAATTAATGAATTTCAGCTTTTTTGATTTCTAAATCTCAACATTAAATCGCTTTTAGTTAGCTTATATTAGCTTATCCAGTTTAATATAATCTCTGTTTCAACTTATTCAAATGTTATTTCAAGTTTTGATTTCATATTAACAAAAATAAAAAAATAAAAATAAAAACTCTTAAAAAAAATATATATATATAGTAAAGCTTTGTTTCCAATTGATTTCAGTGCTCAATATTGTTTTCATAAGTGCTTATAAGCTTTTCCATAGCTTTATACGTACTTAGTTACTTGTCTACTCGTTTTACTCTCAAAACACTCTCAGTCAACAAAAGTCAAACTGGAACTTAAAATGGTTTTGGTGATGGAGTTGGGTTGATGCAGAGCTGGATTGGGGTATATTTAGATTGAAATAGGATAGTTTGGTTCTGTTATAAGCTGCACATAAGCTGGACTACATGTGAGTTCTATTTCAGTTCAACTTCATAATTGATCTGCTGTACTTTTGTTTTACCATTTGCTGTAGCTTTTTAATCGTAAGTAGATCATTAGTTAGTTGTTGTTTGATTACTGGAACTTAGATTAATTGTTGATTTGATCTGTAGTTAAGAATTATATAGAATAATTAGTGGAACTGTTACATTAAGGTGTGTTTAGATGAGCACATGAGATTGAGCCTTAAGCTAAATCTGAGGTTAGAGTTATTGCAATAAGTTTCTCTTAGGAATATTAGCCATTTCATTCATCAAATTGCACTTAAACTCATTAAAAGTCAAAATCACACTAAAGGCTGTCTAGATTGCATATCAGTTAGCTTTAGATCATCACAGTTTGAATTTAGGTAGATAAAGTGATAAGTTAGCTTACAGTAGTTGTATTTCATCATTTCACATCATTATCAGTTCACAAATTGATTTCAAATCTAATTTTAGTCAAAGTTTCTTATCTGTGTTAAAATAGTCAAAATTGTCAAAACTGTTTTTTACCAAACTTTTTGATTTTTCATGAATTCGTTTTGAGTTAAAATAATTGATACTTTGGGAAAAATAACTTCAGCTTGGTCTACTTTTGGACTGAATTTTGTGGAATTTTTGGGAACAGTTTTAAGCACTAAATCAGCTCTTCAAAAGAGCTTATTTGTTGTGTCAAGCACTCAAGATTAGAAAGTGCAAACAGCTTTATTGTAGGCTTTGCACAAGCTTCATTTAAGTTTGTTTTGGTCTGAGATTTGGTACAATTGTCCCTTGGTTGGTTAGTTAGAAGGCTTAAGTTCTGTTTTCCTTTTTAGCTTTTTGAATAAGCTGGTACATTAGCTTAAGAGTAGACAGATAGGCATGTTTGGCTGAAGTGGTTAGTGAGCTTAAATCATTGTAGGTTGCACTATAGAGGTTTAGAGTAGTTAGATTTAGCTTTATTTGAGTTGTTATAGCATAATTTAGCTTCTGTGTTCATTTGATGCCCTCTAGTGTTTTTTAGCTTATTCTTAAGAGCTTATTTCTAAGTCAGTTTGCACTGCAGTTACAATTTCTTACACATAAGCATATGTTTTCATATTTTTTATAAACTTAGAATATAATTTTAGACTTTTCCTAAATTTTTCATAATTTTCTCACACTGTTTGCTATATTTCTTAATTAAAATTAGTTTTTAATCCTTTTTAATTAGTGTTTAATATAAATAAATCAGAAAAGCTTCAAAAAAATAAGTTTTCATTTTTCCTAGATTAAGAAAAATATAAAAAGCCAAAAAAATATTTTTCCATAATTTTCCTAGTTCAAATTATAATTTTTAGCAATTTAATTAGTTTAAATTAGTTTTTAATTCAAATAAATTCCAGAAAAAACATAAAAAGTCAATACCCTCTTCTTGATGGTATCCTTTTGCAACCAATCGAGCCTTGTTCTTTAATACATCACCATGCTCATCAAGTTTTACTTTGAGGATCCACTTTAGAGCAATGATCATAGCACTGTCAGGAGCATGTACTAATTCCCATACATCTAGTCGATCAAACTCATGAATTTCTTCTTGCATGGCATTGAACCAGCTGTCTTCATTCATAGCAGTTTTAACGTCTTTTGGTTCGATCTTTGAGAGTACAGAGTTGAAAAAACCACAAAGGTGTTCATGTGGTTGTTGTTGAGGAACAGAAGTAGCAGAGTCGATTTCTCTTGATGAAGATGGTTCTGATGATGATTCAGGAGCAAATATATTTTCAAATGGGGCATCTCGTGAGTAGCAAAGGATTATCTCCATCATTGGTACCCGAAACAATTCCATGATGTACACTCGATGATTGATGATTTGTTGATGAGACAGAATCATCAGCAGCAGATGCTTCTTGGCTTAATGACATTGAAACTGAAGGGTTAACTTCATTGACAGGATAGGAGCGACCTCTGTTGATGGAATTGACCGATCATTAGCACTTGGCTCATAGTGTTCATCAAACATTGGATCAAATAATTTCTTCAAATCATCTTCTGAAGGTGGTACATAAGGAGTTCTTTGGTGAGGATTTGAAACAAGGGTAGAACCGATAGGACTACTTGATGAAGTTTGAAATGCGGGTCCGAATGGATTGTCTGGAGCCATTTGCCAGTCACTCATCGAACATGACGTGAATAGTTTCCATTATATCTCGAGTTCTTTTGTTGTAGATTCGGTAACCCTTCTTGTTTGATGCATAGCCTACAAAAACTCCAATGTCCGCCTTAGCTCTTAATTTACCTAGATCTTGACCGTCATTAGTAGGATAGCACAAAGCACCAAATACACGAAGGTAGGAGAGATCAGGTTTTCATTTATGGACAAGTTCAGATGGAGTTTTTCATGAGAGGTGTGCATAAGGGAACGATTCTGGGTGTAGCAAGCAAGTGGCAATGGCTTCCCGCAGAGAAACATTGGAACCTTTGAGTAAATCAGCATTGTTCTTACGGCTTCCACAAGAGTTCGATTTCTTCTTTCAACTACACCGTTCTGTTGAGGAGTTCGTGGAATACTTCTTTGATGACTGATTCCAACACTTTTATAAAATTGACTCAAGTCTTTGTTAACGAACTCTGTGCCATTGTCTGTTCGAACAATTCTAACAGTATTGTTAAGTCGAACTTGAAGCTGCTTGATAAGTTTGATGATGACATCTGGAATTTCATCCTTTGTCCTCAAAAACTTTACCCAAGTAAATCGAGAGTAGTCATCAACCACGACTAGAATATATTCTTGCCATTTATCGTTTGCACTCTCATTGGTCCGCACAAATCCATATGAAGGGTTTGAAGAACTTCCATTACTGAGTTGGTGGGTTTGGGTTTGTGGTCATATTTTGTGCTTTTACTCAATTGGCATGCTGAACAAAGATGATCTTTCTCATATTTCAATCTGGGTAAGCCTCTTACTAGGTCCTTTCTAGATAGATTATTAATGGTGCCAAAGTTCAAGTGATTGAGACGACGATGACATAACCATGACTTTGTTTTAGAGGCCTTTGATAGCAAGCAAATTGGAGAAGACTTCATCATATCTTCAATAGAGATGGTGTATAGGTTTGAACAACGTGTACCTCTTAACAGTTCCACACCATCAAGTTCTCTAACGAAGCAGGTATGTTTTCTAAAAGCCACTTCTAGATCGGAATCACAGAATTGACCAACAGAGAACAGATTATGACTAAGACCTTCTACATAATATACCCTGGAGATTACACTTTTACCCACAACATAGTCTCCATAACCCATAATTGCACCAAAATGGTCATTCCCGAATCTAAGATCCGATGAATTTACTCACGGTTCATGAGCATGGCGATCTCCAGTCATATGCTTGGAGCGTACTGAGTCCGGTACCACGTAATCGATTTGAACGATCGTAGTTGAACACGCATACAAGAATGGATAACTGGATAGTTGGGATCCCCATGCAAGAATGGGTTCCATTTGGTTAGTAACATTGATTGGAACACCCACATCAGAAGTAGAAACAATGGAATCATCAGGGATAGATGCAGTGCTAGTGTCCACATTAGACCTATTCAAAGTATGTTCACTTCTTAAAGGAATAGTTCTACCAATAGGCATCCATTTCCTAATGGGCATTAATCTAGATAATTTAGGGCACATCACATTAAGATCGAATTTTTGGCCAAGAGGTATCAATCGATAACCTACGTTACTAAATTTCCTTCCCGTGGGTTTCCAATGTTTTCTAACCTTCTTTCGCCATTGCTTTCTAGCCTTCTTAGCTTAATATTTTGCATTAACTATCTTAATCTGAGGACATTTAACATTAATCAAATCATTCACACCACATTCAAGATTAGCAACAGAAACCACGCAATCATCATTACATGTTTTTCCAAAAGTAGCGAATTCGCATTAATTACAGTACGCTTAGAGCTAACACTAGAATCAACACGATTTGTTTTATTCAAATTCTCCCTAAGGTGATCTTCTACTTTCTTCCACTGAACATTCCTAGCATGCAAGTTCCTATCATTCTTTGTGTTGCCTTGAGGCTTTGACCCGTTTGCTTTGGTGTCACTTACTCTCAGAGGGAATTGGAACATTAGTTGGTTTTGCTACTTTTTGCATTCCCTGAACTAGAAGTGCGTGGATCTGAACTACTTGAAGGCACATTGAAATTCACTTTCTTAATGGTGGACATCGAATGGTTTGTATACTTAGCACTATGCATGGAACAAGGCATCACAGCTTTATCTTTCGCACTTAAGGATTTAGGACATGTTGCTATTAAACATTCTAACATCTCTTGAGATCGTTTGGCCTGAATGCAAGCAAACCTAATTTCACTATCAAGTGGCTTATTTATGAAGTCCTCTTCTACAATCTCACGAAGACATTCAAGACTATCCTTAAGACGAGCAAGATAGTTATGAAACACAAGTTCATTATTCCTAAGATGAGGAGGAATGTATTTACATGATCCAAGATATTTGCAATCCGAGAATGACTTTGATGCAACATTCTCATTAAAGACAAGTGGCGACTTCCCTTTTCCACGACTCCTCGATTCTCAATTTCTTTTTGTAAAGAAGTTATTTTTCGTTGTTCTTGTCACGAGTGACTTTCATTGAATCATATAACTCTTTAAAGTGTCGTTTAACTTTTTCATTTTCTTCTAGAAAACTCTCGTTTTCTTTTTGTAAAACATTAACCAAGTTTTGAAGATGAAAAGTTTGAGAATACTGAGAATCTAAAGGAGGAGGCATCCGGGAGCCGTACATTGTTCTTTTCACCCTTTAATTGTGAAATTTGGGCTTTCAACTTTCTGATCGGGTTGCAATGAGCTTGAATCGTTTTCGTGCGTTTGTTTATCCTGAAAAAGCTGCATCAAACTCGGAACATCCGAGGATGTCTTGATATTTGAGGTTTTGACATTTTCTTTAAGATGTTGATATTTTAGTTGCAAATCAAAATGTTCAACTTCTAGTTTAGAAAGAGGTTTTACCAAATTATCGTGATCATCCTGATCAATTTTCTCATTTAGTTCTGAGTTTTTGTTTTCAAGCTCAATGACACGATCATGGGAAACTTTCAATGCAATAGATAATTCATGAAATCGAGAAGTAGTAATTGAGTGCTTAGTAACAGTATAGAACACATCTTGAGCAACACAACTCGAAATCAAATTCTCATTTAAGATATGCAAGTTCTTCCTTTCAACTTCATTATATTTGAGTTCCTGTTCATAATCATTGACCTCAACTATCATTGCATCAAATTCCTTTTCCATTTCTTTAATGTCTGAATTTATTCCCTTTTGAAGACTCTCAAATTGACCTTTTAATTGTTTAAAGAAAGGCATGACCTCAGTTAAATAACATTCTTTAGTTTACTTAAAACCCCTTTCCCCTGGTTATCCCTATAGGTGTGATTCTTTTCTTACATGTCTTCTCAAAATCAACAAATAGTTGATAAACAACGATGTGTTGATTAAGGTTTTGCTATTAGTGGCAATTGATCTAGGAACTAGATGCATTGGTGTATTTGGAGGATACACAGTAGTTGCAGGCATTTTCCTAAGGGGAGTGTTTTTAGCAACAAGATTTTCAGCACTTTTTGCATATCCATATCCTTTTTCCGAACAATTGTTCGGGGTTAATAGAGTCCGAGGCTTAAACTTGTTTAAGGAGATCCAATTTTCCTTAGTGTAATCATGGGGTTTTATCGTTATGTTTTCCTTCTTACACACAGGATCGTTAAGCTTCTTATCCATTTTCTCCCTAGAGGCATCATCTAATTTTCTATCCTCTTCCGTGCTTCCAACACATGATGGTGTTTGCCTAGGCTTAATAATCTCATTACCATCATATAGTACCTTATGAGCAGCTCTAGCCTTTTTAACTACCTCGGGATTAGGTTCCTCAACAAGGGTATACTATGCTTATCGCTAAGACTCTATGCTTAGTGATCAAGTGAGCAAATCTGAATGGTATTCCCTTGTGCACAACTTATTTTCAAGCTTGTTTTTCAAAGTTTTAGATTGGAAAAATCATTCAAAAGTTTTGATTCCTTAGCATTGAATTCTTGCTTAAGCATTTTAACATTTTCTTGAAGTTCTTGTTTTTGCTTAGCAGTTTTAGAAAGATTTTCTTGTAAGGAGTTTAACTATTGTTTTAATACTTCTTCTCTAAAATTACCTTTTCTAATAATTGTACGCATTTGGTCATCCATTTCCTGTTCACGGGTGATTAACTCAAACTTAGCACGTTGTTCATAAATAGCAACTTGCTCTTTATAGGCATTCAGTTCAGAGATAACAGAATCATCAGGGGCACATGAAGTGTATTCATCAAAAACATAGTCATCATTGACTGCGGAAGATGCATTACTTGGTATAATCTCACTTTCACTTTGCTTCACATATTGATCATATGGGACAATATCTGATTCACAAGTTTCAATAGATTGTACTTTATTATGCATCTCTTGCTTATCAACTTCATCATATAGTTTTAATACCTCTAAAATGATTGAATCTTTGGATAGACCAGTTTGCTGTGGTGAGGGGACCTTTGGAGAGACCATTGGAGAAATGCTAGCCATGAAATTTTTTTGTGTAGTAGGTTCATCATCGACATCAGAGTCATATGCATCACAGTCGGCGACTTGAAAGGCATTCTGATGATTATGACCTATCTCCTAATTGACTGCCATCATCACATCGTGCATCATATGTCTTGGCATTTCCATCACCAAAAACAAAACTCCTCTTCATCCAACACAGCTCCATTATCCCGAGCTTGCACAAGTAACATCTTGTCTCTGAAGTACTCTGCATTTTGTGGGCGTTTTGGAGATGTGCGGTTTCTAGCTATATGTCCATCACCACCACAGTTGTAGCCCTTGATCGGCTTTGCTTGTCCTTGATTTCCATTCCTTCCCCTATTCTGATTTACCACATATCCTCCACCTACTCCAGCATTACCATAGCCTGCTCCAACCATCCCTTGTTCATATCGTCTTCCTTGAACTGGTTGCCCCATAACCTTTCCATCTCGACAACAACAGATGATTGTGTAGATTGGATGCGCTCGATCTCATTGTTAGTTTGAAGACGGTTGGTATGTGGACTGAGGGTCAAGTTTTGTTTAACCATAAGAGCCAGTTGATTGATGAAGTGTTCCATGATCGCATCGCACGACGCTTGCTTGAACCTCGGATCGGAATGAGCTTGTAATTACCATTACCCGTGGGTATGACTTGAGAAGCTTTGGTAGTAATACCAACATTGGTGTAGAAGGTTGTTGAGTCATTTGATGAACTGGTTTCTCCCTCGCTAGATTTGAATGCGCCAAGAATCCTACGTTCAAACATAGCATGTCTCTCATTCGAGAAGAAAGGCATACTGAGTTGCTCATAGTTGGTGTTCTTTAATCCTTTGGTTAGCTTCACAGAGGTGACAAACTTGTGCCATTCGGGATTCATGTTGTTCACAAACTTTGAGTTCACCTGAATGTTTGGCATGGTCATTTTGATATTCCTCATATCATTTACAAGCTTGTGGAATCTCACGTAGTATTCATAGACACTTTCTTCTGGTTTCATCTTAAAGTGCTCAAATTCATCATACATCTATGATTCTCTGTCTTCCTTGGTTAATTCGAACCAGAGAAGCATTTTGACATTATCCCAAAATGCCTTGGCTTCAGTGTTGTGATTGATAAGCTTGTAGATATCTTTTGGAAGACCTTGAAGTATAATGTTTGAAGCCCTGATATCAACATCGAATCTCTTTTTCTCCTTATCACTGAGCTCATCATACGCCTTTGGTCTGTCCAATCCAAAGATCATGGTTCCATCTGCAGCAGTATCAATTATGTCTCTTGTAGTCTCAAACTGATAAGGTCCTTCATCAATGGATTTGAGAATGTTGACCCCATTTTCCTTTCCAAGACAGTACAATCTGATTCGTAGAGCCCAAGAGTCGTGATTCGCCTCAAGCATGGGTGGACGAGTATCTCAACCACTGCTTGAACATCCTCAGCAATAGTGGAGATGATTGTAGGTACGTTGGTAGACATGTTTACAGATTTCACTGGATTTTAAAACTCAATGATTAAACCGGGAAATAGATTCTTTCACGGGATTTTACTAAATCACGAGAAAACCGTAGAATGTAATCAAGAAGAAAAACACAAAGTCACAAGACACAAATCGCTCAACAAGACAAATCTCACAGTCCAACAAGTCGCCAAAAGTGACAAGTCGCCTCTATTACCAAATCGCTTAAATCACAACAAGTCGCTTGATCAAGACAAACCGCTTAACCAAGACAAATTGCTTAAGCTTACAATTCGCTTCAATAAGCAAATCGCCTAAAATGACAAACCACTTAAATAGCACAAGTCGCAGAAGATACACAACTCGCTTAAATAAGCAAGTCGCTGAAAAATGACAAGTCGCTACTCCGAATAAATCGCACAAGTACACCCACTAACCGGACAAATCGCTTAAATAAGTGATTTGAAACTGACACAAATCGCTTCGAAAACAGGGACAAATCGCCACTTGAAACGGTTTACCGAGAGACAAATCGCTACAATGAACACAAACAAGACGCCACTTTTAATCCAAAACAATCCAACCACAATGATTCAAGCCTTCCAAATCATAACCTAAACACTTATGATGATCCTAAACACAAAAGTACTATCAAAATCCAAACTTTAACACAAGAAATTGTCCAAATGATGCATAAACCACTCAACTTTTTCAAACCCAAAACAAATAAAACCACTAGAAATCCAAGGATATGTAAGAGAGATGAACAAACCATGGCTCTTGATACCATTTTAACATATTGATTTCACAAACACATCATATCATGATCAAGTGGGGCGTATAATTAAAGGTTTTAGAGAGAGAAATAGTTAGAGGTTTGGAGTGAGAGAAAATGAAATTATTATTATGAGCTCCAACCCTCTACCTTGGGAGGTAGAGGGTATTTATAGTCTTACACAAATCGCCACCTACGGGCTGTGGATCAGGCATACAGTGGGTAAAGACCCGTTCGTCCTCCACGGTGTTACATAACTAAATACTACATAACTTTAAATAACTACAACTACGAGCTTTCTAACGATTACATATACTTGAGGTGACCGACATTTTAATAACTGGATTTACTAAATTCTAACAAAAAAAAAGTTTTTTGGCGGGAAAATTTGAGTAAAATTAAATTCTTAAGGGAGACTAAACGTTAAATTTTTACGCGAGATTCAAATTTTGGTTTAAGTGTGAACTGGCTAAGAACCAGCTATTCGTGCCAATAACCAGTTAGATCTGGCTAAGAACCGACTCTTTAGGCCAAGTAGATCTAGCTAAGAAACGCCTATTCCGGCCAAGAACCAATTGGATCAAGCTGAGAACCGGCTATTCCGGCCAAGAACCTGTTAAGAACCGGCTATTCTAGCCAAGAACAAGTTAAATCCAGATAGGAACTAGTTATTCTGGCCAAGAACCAGTTAGATTCAGCTAAGAACTGCCTATTCCGGCCAAGAACCAATAGGAACCTGTTAGAACCAGTTAAGAACAGATAATTCAGGCCAAGAACCTGTAGGAACCAGTTATAACTAGTTAAGAACCGAATATTCCAGCCAAGAACCAGTAAGAAACAGCTAAAACTAGTTAAGAACCAGCTATTTTGGCCAATAACCAGTTATATACAAATAGGAACCAACTATTCTAGCCAAGAACCAGTTAGATTTAGCTAAGAACTGCCTATTCCGGCCAAGAACCAGTAGGATTCAGTCAGAACCAGTTAAGAATCGGCGATTCCAGTCAAGAACCAGTAGGAACCTGTTAGAGCCAGTTAAGAACCAACTATTCCGGCCAATAACCAGTAAGAACCAGTTAAGAACCGGCTATTTTGGCCAAAAACGAGTTATATCCAAATAGGAACCATTTATTCCGGACTAGAATCAGTTAGATCAAGCTAAAAACTGCCTATTCCGGCCAAGAACCAGTTAAGAACTAGTTATTCCGGCTAAGAACCAGTTAAGAACCAGCTATTCCGGCCAAGAACCAGTAAGAACCAGTTAGAACATGTTATGAACCAGCTATTCTGGCCAATAACTAGTTAGATCCAAATAGGAACCAGCTATTCTAGCCAATAACTAGTTAGATCCAAATAGGAACCAGCTATTCCGGCCAAGAAACTAGTTAGATCAAGTTAAGAACATCCTATTCCAGCCAAGAACCGGTAGGAACCAGCTATTCCAGCCAATAACTAGTTAGATCCATCACTTCACAAGTTAAATCCAAAAAAAAAGTATTTTGGCGGGAAAATTTGAGTAAAATTTAATTTTTAGGGGAGACTAAACATTAAATTTTTACTCGAGATTCAAATTTTTATTTAAATGTGAACCGGCTAAGAACCAGCTATTCGTGCCAAGAACCAGTTAGATCTGGCTAAGAACCGGCTCTTTAGGCCAAGTAGATCCAGCTACGAAACGTCTATTCCGGCCAAGAACTAGTTAGATGAAGCTAAGAACCGACTATTCCGGCCAAGAACCAGTTAAGAACCGGCTGTTCTAGCCAAGAACAAGTTAGATCCAGATAGGAACCAATTATTCTGTCCAAGAACCAGTTAGATCCAGCTAAGAACTGCCTATTCAGACCAAGAACCAATAGTAACCAGTTAGAATTAGTTAAGAACCGATAATTTCGGCCAAGAACCAATAGTAACCAGTTAGAACTAGTTAAGAACCGGATATTCCAGCCAAGAACCAGTTAGAATTAGTTAAGAACCAGCTATTCCGGCCAATAGCCAGTTAGATACAAATAAGAACAAGCTATTCCATATGATTCAGCTGTACCAAACGTGCAAAAGTATAAAATATGGAACCCCTAAAACTTAACTTATAGTTTCTAAGTTATATAGAGAGGCTCCTTTAACAGTTTATGTGATCAAGAAGATGTCAACAATCGCTTCATGACGGTTTTCTGGTCTGAAGTAAGTCTTGTAGGGAAATAGATCTTAAATTTTACCCTAAGGTTCCCTTTCCTAGCGGGTTCCCTGGAAATAGGCATTCCTTCACCTTCTACCACTTCTTAGTAAGTTGGGCTAATTATAGAGTTTATAGGAGAGTCGCTTTTTGTTTTTCTTACTTAAAATCTCATGCGTACCAAGGTACATATCTTGACCGTTGGATCAAAAAGACAAAACTTAATAATAAAAAATATGGAGGGACCACTTTGTAACTTCAGCAAACTCGCCCCACCAACCCAACCCCCAGACCGATCACTTTCCACAATTTAACTATCAACAATAATCTCACTTTCTCTCTCTAACCAAAAAATCCCACTATCAATAAATTTCAAAATAAATCGTTTTTAACCGTTAATATAAAAATAAAAAAATAAATAAAAACGCAAAATTAGAACCATTGACAAATGCAGAAGTAGATCCAGGGAAAAAAGTTCAAATTGAACCTAATGAATCTCGAGATGAAGGTAAGATGCTTGCAATTAATTATTTAGTTGTTATTTTAGTATCTCTAGTGATTTCGTACTTATTTATGAATTTTATTGCCATTTATGAAGATTTTTGTGTATTTTTTGTTGATTTTTGCTGTGATAATGAGATACATGTGATGATTATGTACTTTATTTTATTTGAGTTTATAAGATATTTATTAAGATTTATCAATTTTTGTTGATTTTAAATGTTTATTGAGGGATTGTTATAATAATGTGATGAATGTTGTGATTTTTTACATTTTTTGGTAGTATATAACCTCTGATAAAGCAATTGTAGTTATTTTTTTTTTTTTTTTGCAGTATAACATCTGTGATAATGACCAGTTGTAGTGGTTTCCTTCGATTTTTGAAAGTATAACAGTTGTAGTGATTTTCTTTGATTTTTGGTAGTATATCATCTGTGATAAAAAAAAGTTGTAGTAATTTTCTTTGATTTTTGATAGTATAACACCAGTGATGATGAACAATTGTAGTGATAATAACTATATTGCTAGTATATATGATGTGATTTTTATTTTTTAACAAGAGAGATTTTATTTTGCTTTTGAAAAAAATGTAGAAGACGATATTTATGAGCATCTGGACACGATAGAAGCTTTAAAAGATTAGTTTATATTAATAAAGCTTTACACATAAAAATTGCAGACATTGTGTTATTATCTAAAAAAAATTGAAAATGTAGTTGTGTCGTCAAGCAAATTTTTGACTCTATCTCCAGAGATTGATAAAAGTAAAGTTATATTGTAACATAATGTCTCCTTTAGAAATATCAACTGTGACATGTGATAATAACCTGTATGTATGCAGCATACTTGTTTTGACATTTAGCTTTTGTGTAATATCACCTGTGATACACATACATATAATGTTATAAATTGTAATAGAATGTTATAACGTGATATGACATACTTGCAATAGAATGTTATAAATTGTATGACGCATACACATTTAAAGTTTATTTATCACATATGATATTCATAAACTTACTTGGGATTTATTTTGTGTAGGTTTTGATATAACACTGGCAGAAATAAAAAAGAAAGAACTAAGAAACAAGGTTCTGAAATGAAAAGTCCAAAAGAGCTTGTGAATTAAAACAAAAAAAAAAAAAAAAAAAAACAGAAAACATAATGAACACATCAACACCTTCACCAACAATAACAACACCAACAAGAGTGAACACATCAACACCTTTGATAAGGTTTTAAAATGTACCTTTTTGAAGGCTTCTCCGCCACAAGGAGCTTGTGTTGTGTAGTGCTTACGAACTCTCGAGTAGGTGACTTGGGGAGTGGAGTAGGGCGAGGAAGGTGTCCTTGTAACTGAACCACTATAAACACTCATGTCGTGGTTTTGTGTTTCTTACTCTTTAACTTTGCATTACTAATTTATATGTTTATCTATCATCATCCAACACACACCTTTAATAGATTGACATAAGTCGATCTAAATAGTTTAAAACGAAGTTTTAATTGGTAAAACTATTCAACCCCCCCCCCCCTTCTAGTTTTCCACAATGATCTTTAAAATACCTTAAGGGAAAACCTAATTTGGGCCTATGGTATCCTAAGGAATCATCCTTTGACCTGGAAGCTTATTCAGATAATGACTATGTTGGGGCAAGACTTGACAGGAAATCTACAACTAATGGTTGTCAATTCCTTGGCAGGAGACTCATTTCATGGCAGTGCAAGAAGCAAATAATAGTGGCTACCTCTACAACTGAAGCTGAGTATGTATCTTCTAAGTTAGTTCCACTACATCCCCCATCTTCAGATTGCCAATAGGACCACTCACTTCCTCATGGTTTAACTTTGGTATTAACTCTTGCTTCACTAAAAATCCATACGCACTCCACCTATAGCTTCCCTCGCCAGCTCTATCAAGAACATCTGTCACATTTGCGTTTGCAGGAAATTTTTGCACTGACATCTGCCAACATTACCCAACGATATTTTGAAGTTAGTTTCCATACACCAATTGAACAAATATTAATCATCAGATCCAAACCTAAAGGGTCGGAAAACAAGACAAATTGTTGAACTTCCAAAATACCAACCTTGTCGTTCTAGATCACAATTACAAACACATGTCCATCTGATGCACAAGAAGGTTTATCGCTTCACCAAACTTCTGATTGCTCATCTTATTGATACTCATTCGGACCTTCCCAATAGCCTGATGACGAAGACATTCACACATTCTTCAATGATTACAAGGTTGACATGATCAAGGTACAAGCGTCATGCACAAGAAAGGAAGGCAAAAGACTTCCTGATTGTCTCCTAACTGAACAAGTGCAAGCTATTATTGCCTACCAGAAGTATCATGCAGCATACCTAGCTGGACGTGTTGGGTTCGGTGAAGAAGACACTCAGTCTTCTCAAGTTAGATCCACCAGAAGCAGAAGAGGTGGTAAGGCCGTGAGTTCAGGAAGCTCATCAAGGGGATCAAAACCAAATGCACCCAAAAGAACGAAGAGATATGTGCAAGTGCCTAAGAAAATCCTTTCACCAAAACTTCTCCGAAAGCCTCTGATAACCCTGATGACTCTGCTACCGAATTTGATAAAGAAGAAAGACCAGTCATGACAAACGAGAACGTAACTCTCGAGTATGCAAAACAAATCAGTCTGGTTAAGCAGAAAAAGAAGGAATAAGAAGCAAAGAAGAAAGAACAAAAAGAGTGTGATGACATCTCTGCTGACATTGAAGACACCTTGCTGTAAATGTCAAAAGAAGGTGGTGAAGAGCTAGAAGATGAAGAGATTGAAAGTCAGCTACTTGACAAAAGGAAGATGAAGGCTCCTGTCACCGGTCCTACAATTTCAGAACAAAATCTGATAAACCTTGTTAATACAAATAAACCATAAAAACGTTTATTATTTTACGATCTTCTAATGTTTTGTCGATAACAAAGGTAAAATCATTTTAACAAAATAAATAAAAAATACGTAAAAGCTTTGAGTCAATAGTTTACTAACACACTCTTACTAAACATATTAAAACCATCAAAACATGTTTAGTAAATAAGTTAAAAAAACCAAAGACATTTTTATAAAACACTAACAAGTAATATTGTTTATATCTTATAGAAACGTATATGTATAATGATAACATAAAACTATCCTGATATTCTAAGTGTTAATTTCCCCTTTTATTGACATATTATGCTTAAAATACTACTAAGATCATCCTTATTCCTTCTTATTTTATTTCAAGAGTTATCTACTATGAAGAAGCAATATTTAGACAATTTTTAGCTCAAGGATGGATTCTTCTCACATTCACTAAAGATCACGGTGTAACTAAGTAATGAAGTTACTCGATATTCAAATTTTGGTTTAAATGTGAACTGGCTAAGAACCAGCTATTCGTACCAAGAACCAGTTAGATCTGGCTAAGAACCGGCTCTTTAGGCCAAGTATATCCAGCTAAGAAACGTCTATTCCGGACAAGAACCAGTTAGATCAAGCTAAAAATTGGTTATTCTGGCCAAGAACCAGTTAAGAACTGAATATTCTAGCCAAGAACAAGTTAGACCCAGATAGGAACCAGTTATTCCGGCCAAGAACCAATTAGATCCAGCTAAGAACTGCCTATTCCGACCAAGAACCAATAGGAACAAGTTAGAATTAGTTAAGAACCGATAATTCTAGCCAAGAACAAGTAGGAACCAGTTAGAACTAGTTAAGAACCGGATATTCCAGCCAAGAACCAGTAAGAACCAGTTAAGAACCAGCTATTCCGGCCAATAACCAGTTAGAAAGAAATAAGAACCAGCTATTCCGGCCAAGAACCAGTTAGATTTAGCTAATAACTGCCTATTCCGGCCAAGAACCAATAGGAACCAGTTAGAACCAGTTAAGAACCGGCTATTCCAGTCAAGAACCAATAGGAACCTGTTAAATCTATTTAAGAACCAGCTATTCCGGCCAATAACCAGTAAGAACCAGTTATTCCGGCCTATAACCAGTTAGATCCAGCTAAGAATTACCTATTCCGGCCAAGAACCAGTTGGAACCAGTTAGAACGAGTTAAGAACTAGTTATTCCAGCCAAGAACCGAGCATTTACGAAACCGCTTAAGAACCATCTATTCTCGCCAAGAACCTCAGAATAACCGTTAGAACCGCTTAAGAACCGGCTATTCTCAAGCCAATAACCAATTAGATCCAAATAGGAACCAAATTATGGCCAAGAACTAGTTATATCCAGCAAAGAACAGCCTATTCCAGGCAAGAACCAGTAGCAACCAGCTATTCTAGCCAATAACTAGTTAGATGCATCACTACACACGTTAAATCCAAAAAAAAAAAGAAAAAAAAAGTATTTTGGCGGGAAAATTGGAGTAAAATTAATTTTTTAGGGGAGACTAAATGTTAAATTTTTATGCAAGATTCAAATTTTGGTTTAACTGTGAACCGGCTAAGAACCAGCTATTCAGGCCAAGAACCAGTTAGATCTGGCTATGAACCGGCTCTTTAAGCCATGTAGATTCAGCTAAGAAACGTCTATTCCGGCTATGAACCAGTTAGATCTAGCTAAGAACCGCTATTCGGCCAAGAACCGTTAAGAACCGTTATTCTGGCAAAAACGAGTTAGATCCAGTTTGGAACCAGCTATTCTGGTGAAGAACCAGTTAGATGCAGCTAAGAACTGCCTATTCCGGCCAAGAACCAGTAGGAACCACTTAGAACCAGTTAAGAACCGAGTATCCCGGCCAAGAACTAGTAGGAACCAGTTAGAAATAGTTAAGAACCAGATAGTTCAGCCAAGAACCAGTAAGAACCAGTTAAGAACCAGCTAATCCTGCCAATAACGAATTATATCCAAATAGTAACCAGCTATTCCGACCACTAACTAGTAGGAACCAGTTAAGAACCGGCTATTCCGGCCAAGAACCACAAGGAACCAGTTATAACTAGTTAAGAACCGGCTATTCCGGCCAAGAACCAGTTAGAACCATTTAAGAACCAGCTACTTTGGCAAATAACCAGTTAGATCCATGCCGGAACCAGCTATTTCGGCAAAGAACCAGTTAGATCCAGCTAAAAATAGCCTATTATGGCCAATCAGTAGGAACCAACTATTCCTATAACACCTCCAACTTCGTGATACGCAGCAGAATTCAAACTGGGTGTTACTTCATGGCACAACAGTTACAATAATAGAAAACGAACTCTAATGGAGTCGTTTTAAAAGATTTATCATTTGATTTATATAAATATCATAGTTTACAAAATGAGGTCCCAGTGGTTTCAAGGATTACAAATTACATTAAATGAGTTTTTGAATGATAATAAAATTATTAGCCATCTAGAGTATTTGTGCCCTTCCTTTCCATCCTTGCTAGCCTCGTTCGTTATAGACATGAGATAAACAAGTTTAAAAGGGTCAACACAAAGGTTGGGTGAATCCATATGTTTATTGTTAAATGTTGAACAAATAATATTTATGTGGGTTACATTGTTATACACCCATAGTGTTGAAAACAAAACAGTTATTATTTCACTAAACTCATGCAAGCAAGGCGTTAACGTGTTCCAATATAAATTGGTGAAATTGTTGGTACCAGCCCTAATAGGTAAAATTGCCGTTTTACCTAATGTTACTCAAATACAACAGGCGGTTGTTTGCCTTTAACGGGGCCAACCCAAATGGGATTCGTTAATCCCAATAGATCTATTCACAATATTTGTGCTCACTCTCTCTAGTGATTAATGGTTCATGATTTAGGAACTTATGCTTGGCAATTATGTTTACTTAGTGACAATAAAACAATCAGATAGCATAAAGTTCAAATGTTTGTGTGTTCATGTTAAAAATAGCATGTATCTCCCCCAAGGGTTTGTAAAACAATTAAGTAACAGAAAGTGGGGCTATGAACTCACCTCATATTAAATGATATCAAATGTATAATAAGAATGATGGATATGCCGTGAGAACTTCTAGGAGCAACCTAGAATAGGATGTTGCGACTTAGGTTTGAAATAATGATGCGAAAGAAATAACAAGCCTATATACGTCTTTATATTGATCACGATGTAGTACATGGTAGTTGTGTATGTCGTTTATAGAAATGGTCTAGTTGTGAAAACATGTTTAGTTTATATATATCGTACTACCGTTCGGGCCATCACAATTCAGAGGTCATGTAGTAAACGTTCGAGGAGCTAGGACACTTTAATTTGTAAATCCATCAACTCGTCGATCCTTTTACCCAAATGAACCACTCACATGAAGTTTCCTAGTATTGTAGCATTCGACATGGAAAAACATATGTGTTTGCTCATTTGATCATTTGACATATAAGTTAAGTCATTACAAAATATGTTTGGTCATAATCCGAAAGTGAGTTTTAAATGTCTAGTAAGCGTGTAAAGTTTCATGGTTTATCGAGGGAGTAGATCCAAATTGTATTGTATACGTTTAGGTTTGTCAAGGCTAAGACCTTTGGTTTATGGTCTCGGCTTAGGAAGCCTTGAGGCTTTAGCCATGGCCTTGTCGTGGCTTTGGTCTAGGCTACCATGGTCTTGAGACTCAGCCTTGTCCTTAGTTGTGCCTGTGGTCTTAGCTTAAGGCCATTAGGCCTCTTGGTTTGCCTTTAGTTGTGACAAAAGTATAGTTATATAGGGCAGTTTTAGTTTTTGAAAGAAAATGGCATGTTTTAAGTGTTTTTAGGGCCCGAGCTTCTTCATAATCTAAGGAAAACATCGTTCTAGACAACTTTCATGTTTTAACTTTTTGATAAAACGGAGCAGAAGGCCTTGAAAAAAAAAGGGCAGACCCCTAACAGTTTGTTTATGGCAGTTTCGGCGTTTTGGTTTCGCTAACTTCTTTTGGCCGTATCTTTTGACTCGAGTACTCGTTTTCGGTGATTCAAATTGCTATGTTTTCCTTGTAACATCCTTTTTAATAGTATGTAAGTGTCTAATATCATGGTTATACTATTTTGGTCATATTTCACAATATATGTCACTAGTTTTCTTGTTTACATCCATTTAGCTAACATATGATTCCTTTAACTTATTTTAGCGGTTTTTGTACATCATGATAACAATATAAAGACCATATATAACATAAAGTAAGTATGAGAAATATGTAAATGATGTTGAGCAAGAGAGTGTGTTAGGGTTTCTTACAACTTTTGGCTTTCCAAAGAAAGGAAGTTAAAAACAAGGATTAGGACTTTGATTGAACTAGGATCTCTAGTTTCCAACTTCTTCAACCTCTTGATACCAACTTAGGATCACTGGAAAAGCACTTGAAGTCTTCTACTAGAACACTTCTTTTGTGGATTGGAGATCACCAAAGGATGAAAGAAATTAGGACTTTGGATCAATCAAAACTTTACAAGAGTTTTGGAATTGATATGGAGCTTGTGTTTCTTGAATAAAACTTGGAGTAAACTAGAAAATTGATGGTGTATGTAATTTTGGTTTATATTGGACGTTCAAATGGAGGAGGGGGGACGAGTGCCTATTTATACTAAAATAAAGAGGTTAGTTTGCAAGACTTTTATGAAGCTTAGTTAGTAAGATTTAACACTTGTATGGTTCTAATGGTCCAAGGCAAGAGATCAAGACACCTTGCTTGTGGCTCCCCCCCTATAGGTGGTTTGGAGAGTAGGATAAGATGACTAGATGATAAACTTGGAATTATCTAGTTTATGGAGTGAGTGTTGGTTCTGTTAATCGCTAATTGTAAGCCGCTAAGTCACGAAACGTAAAACTAGGTATCGTAAAGATATGAAACTTGTAGAAATGATTAAACTCATCATTATACTCCATAAAAAATATAAAATTAGTGGTAAGATCCATCGGGTTGCTTAATCGCTGTTTAAAGCTGGAAACGCGGGTCAAAAACGCGTATTTCGCGTAAAACGCATAACTGGAAAACGTAAAATTACAAAACTTGTGAAATTGTCTTAAAATGGTAGAAATACATATTTCTAATGTTTATATGGTTTATTTGACATATCGGGATGTCTGAATGACGTTTAAACCTAAAAGTAATTCTCGAACACGGTTTTGTGAAATCGATTCTGAATGGATTCAACGTACGTCGTCAGGACGACTTGTCGAGTATCAACTTTCTTGTCATGATGGTAAAATAAAATAAAAATTTTTACGGGATGAATAGTAAAAGTGAGTAGTAACTGTTCAAAAAAATGAAAAGTAACCTGAAAATGCGGGTTGTTACAGTCTCACCACCTTAATGGGAATTCTGTCCCAGAATTCAGTGTGTGTTATCCAATGATGAGGTGTCTAGGAAAATGTGGGTATATGCCTCGAATTCTAATCTTTGCGTTCTCATGTTTCTGGTCATAGAATGTGTTATGTACCATTCTATGTTTTTGGTGGTGGCTTAAGTTGATAATCTAAAGGGTTTTGTTAAAATCTTATAGAGTCAACTATACCTCAAGTTTGGCTTTTCCCGTTTCTCAAAACGAATCATATCTTATTTTATCGAGGCTCTCAACAAAACCTTAATTTCTAACATGGAGTTTTTGTTAAATTTGAATGCATTACATCTGTGTAATTTTCGTTTCTGGTGATAGTGTGTAGCATGCAGCCAAATTTGTATTTGTATGGTTTCCTTAGTTATTTCGTGGGTGATCTCTGGACACCTTAGTCCAGTAAAGGTTAGTGACACTTTTCGTCTCTATAATGCCTCAAATGGAATAGTTTTGTTGTTGTTAGGGTAACTATTGTTAATCAGAGGGGTAAGATATTGTTGATGTGAAATGGTTTGTAATGATGTGATAATTGTCATTTTAGGAAAGTCTTGCTAGTGGCAAGTGGTTATCCAAACCATTTTTAAAAAAATCGATCATGTCTTAGGTATTTTCGAGATGAAGGCTATATCGTATAGTGTTTATGTCTACTAGTGTTTGAAAGAAGCGTGATACTGTGAAGTTTTACATACTGACTTACAATGGGGTTCAGATAATTATGTGATATGTTGATGATTAGAAGAGTGTAGTGTATGTTTACCATGTCAAGTTTGATTTAAAATCATTAGGGGATTATAAAGGATTATGGCGGAATGTAGCCTTGAAACCTAAACGGCTAGTACTTCTAAGAAATGACGAGAAGATTTGATGACTATCCCAAGATAGTAGTTAGGATTATTTCATAAATGAAAACTTTCAATAATGAAATTAGGTAGTATAAGTAAGTGTTAAGATCTCGCTGAGTGGTAAGACACTATCATGTCTCTAGATCTTTTTAATGAATTCTGGTGGTTTATCGAGTTTAAGCACGAAATTAACCTGAATATAACCCTTGTATAACTATTCTCAGTGTTTGAAAATTTTAAATCGAACATAGTTAGTCAGACTATGTTCCACTGTCCCTAGGTTAAATATAGGTGACTAGACTATATTTAGCCGAGGTTCGATAAATTTTTCAAATACCTAAATTAGGTATACTTGTGATATGTCCATAGCTTTTCAAACCATTCAGTTGCAAGTCTCGGCCATACAAGACTTGTAACCAATGTTTTCACATTCCATTGCATAAAAGATAGTATGGGTAGATACGTGTGGAAAGGAAGTCTTAAGTAATTCTAAAATAGTCCATACTTGGCTAGCATCACGGGCCTTTAACAATGAAGGTTTCAGAAGACAAATTTGATAAATCTAGAGAATGTTGCTGAACTTCGGCTTTTATAGATGATGAATCAGTTTGTCCTTTAGAAATCCCATTTCTTGTATTTCAATTAGGGAAATTGATAGACTATGACGGGTTTCAAGTAAAACAATATCATATACGATTTATAAGATAATTTCTAGAGAATTTGTATAACTTACAATGTCCGTGAAGTAAATTATACCATGTGTAACTCACAATGTCTTGAGAAATGATGGAGAGATCATTGTGTAACTTCACGATGTCTTGAGAAAATGATCACGAGATCATTGTGTGTAACTTCAAATGTCTTGAAATGATGGAGAGTCATTGTGTAACTCACTGATGTCTTCTGCTTGAAATGATAGAGAATCATTGTGTAACTCACAATGTCTTGAGAAATGATAGAGAGATCATTGTGTACTCACAATGTCTTGAGAAATAAATTAGACCATTGTGTAACTCACAATGTCTTGAGAAATAAATGAGACCACTGTTTCATTTACAGTCTTCTAGGGATGTAATTAAGACCACTGTGTTACTCATAGTATCTGGGAATGTAATAGAGACCACTGTATCATTCACAGTGTCTGAGAACGTAATAGAGACCACTGTATCTCACAGTGTCTTGAAAAATAAATGAGACCATTGTATCTCACAATGTCTGGGAAGTAGGAAAGACCATTGTAATCAATTACAATGTCTTGGATAAAGTTTCTTAATCCTAAAATGCACAAGTAGATACATGATTGGGAAAATATGATTGTGCCGCAATGCCTTAGAATAGGCATACGCAGATATGTTTGGTCTATCATTTAGCTAAAATGATTGAAAATATGTCGAGTGTATATATCAATATACTAGTATGTTTGTGTAGCATAAACTACCTAGAAGTCACATAATCGTCTGGAGGATGGAAGGCACAGAGAGCGAAAGGCTATAAAATGTTTTGTTTGTAAAATTGGTTATAGTTTAGGTCTCGATTAGACCCGTTTCTCTATAGCTGTGGCTCTGATACCAATCTGTAACACCCTCAATTTTGTGATACGCAGCGGAATTCAAACTGGGTGTTACTTCATGGCATGACAGTTGTAACAATAGAAAATGAACTCTAATTGAGTCGTTTTAAAAGGTTTATCATTTGATTTATATAAATATCAGAGTTTAAAAAATGAGGTCCCGGTTTTTCACAGTTTACAAATAAATTTTTGAATGATAATAAAATTTATAGCCATCTTGAGTACTCGTGCCCTTCCTTTCCATTCTTGCCAGCCTCGTGAATTTGTGAACCTGAGATAAACATGCTAAAAGTGTCAACACAAAGGTTGGTGAGTTCATAGAGTTTGTAGATATAACCTTGAAAAAATCACCATAACAAGTATATGTATGTAGATAATGCAGTTTAAAGTATAAGTACAATTCATGTACTTATGTCCGTATGTACGGCTACCTCAAATATGTAATACTTAGGTCCGCTTTGATGCTTTGTACGGCTGCCTCAAGTACATGATACTTGGGTCCGCTTGAGTTTAGTATGGCTGCCTCAAGTATGTGATAGTTGAGCTCGCTTTAGTTTGGTATGGCTGCCTTAAGTATGTGATACTTGAGCCCGCTTTTGTTTGATACGGCTGCCTTAAGTACATGATACTTGAGCCCACTTTAGTTTGATACGGCTGCCTCAAGTATATGATACTTGAGCCTGCTTTTTTTTTTATACAATTATGTATGCACATAATTATATAAATGTGATTCATGTATGGCAATATTGTTACTTAGCATAAATAAATATTCAGCTTAGATAAACATATAGTTGCAAATAATCGTGATTGTTGATAAAAGTAGTTGAGCATGTATCTCCCCCAAAGAGTTTATATAATAGTTGAATGATATAAAATGGGGCTATGATACTCACGGTAATCCTTAAAAGTTTTAGAGTACTTGTGAAAGTAAATAATTGAGCAGGTATCTCCCTCAAAGAGTAAAGTAATTTAAACGAGAAAAAGTGGGGCTATGAAACTCACCTCAGAGTAAATGATATCAAATGTATAATGAGAATGATGGATATGCCGTGAGAACTTCTACGAGCAACCTAGAAAAGGATGTTGCGACTTAGGTTTGAAATAATGATGCGAAAGAAATAACAAGCCTATATACGTCTTTATATTGATCATGATGTAGTACATGGTAGTTGTGTATGTCGTTTATAGAAATGGTCTAGTTGTGAAAACGTGTTTAGTTTATATATATCGTACTACCGTTCGGGCCATCACAATTCAGAGGTCATGTAGTAAACGTTCGAGGAGCTAGGACACTTTAATTCGTAAATCCAGCAACTCGTCGATCCGTTTACCCAAATGAACCCCTCACATGAAGTTCCCTAGTATTGTAGCATTCGACATGGAAAAACATATGTTTTGCTCGTTTGATCATTTGACTAATAAGTTAAGTGGTTACAAAATATGTTTGGTCATAATCCGAAAGTGAGTTTTAAATGTCTAGTAAGCGTGTAAAGTTTTATGGTTTATCGAGGGAGTAGATCCAAATTGTATTGTATACGTTTAGGTTTGTCAAGGCTAAGACCTTTGGTTTAAAGTCTCGGTTCAGGAAGCCTTAAGGCTTTAGCCATGGCCTTGCCATGGCTTTGGTCTAGGCTGCCATGGTTTTGAGACTCAGCCTTGTCCTTAGCCGTGGCTGTGGTCTCGGCTTAAGGCCATTAGGCCTCTTGGTTTGCCTTTAGTTGTGACAAAAGTATAGTTATATAGGGCAGTTTCAGTTTTTGAAAGAAAATGGCCTGTTTTAAGTTTTTCCAGGGCCTAAGCTTCTTAACAATCGTAATAAAACGTCGTTCCGGACAACATTCGTATTTTAACTTTTTGATGAAACGGAGCAGAAGGCCTTGAAAAAAAAGGCCAGACCCCTAACAGTTTGTTTATGGCAGTTTCGGCGTTTTGGTTTCGCTAACTTCTTTTGGCCGTATCTTTTGACTTGTGTACTCATTTTAGGTGATTCAAATTGCTATGTTTTCCTTGTAACATCCTTTTTAACAATATGTAAGTTTCTAATAACATGGTTATACTATTTTGGTCATATTTCACAATATATGTCACTAGTTTTCTTATTTACATCCATTTAGCTAACATATGATTCCTTTCACTTATTTTAGTGGTTTTTGTACATCATGATAACAATATAAAGACAATATATAACATAAATGAAGTATGAGAAACATGTAAATGATGTTGAGCAAGAGAGTGTGTTAGGGTTTCTTACAACTTTTGGCTTTCTAAAGAAAGGAAGTTAAAAACAAGGATTAGGACTTTGATTGAACTAAGATCTCTAGCTTTCAACTTCTTCAACCTCTTGATACCAACTTAGGATCACTTGAAAAGCACTTGAAGTCTTCTACTAGAAAACTTCTTATGTGGATTGGAGATCACCAAAGGATGGAAGAAATTAGAACTTTGGATCAATCAAAACTTTACAAGAGCTTTAGAATTGATATGGAGCTTGTGTTTCTTGAATAAAACTTGAAGTAAACTAGAAAATTGAAGGTGTATTTAATCTGGTTTATGTTGGACGTTCAAATGGAGGGGGGGGGGATGAGTGCCTATTTATACTAAAATAAGGAGGTTAGTTTGCAAGACTTTTATGAAGCTTAGTTAGTAAGATTTAACACTTGTATGGTTCTAATGGTCCAAGGCAAGAGATCAAGACAACTTGCTTGTGACTCCCCCCATATAGGCGGTTTGGAGAGTAGGATAAGATGACTAGATGATAAACTTGGTATTATCTAGTTTACGGAGTGAGTTTTGGTTCCGTTAATCGCTAACTGTAAGCCGTTAAGTCACGAAACGTAAAACCGGGTATCGTAAAAATATGAAACTTGTAGAAATGATTAAACTCGTCATTATACTCCATAATAAAATATAAAATAAGTGGTAAGATCCATCAGGTTGCTTAAACGCTGTTTAAAGCTGGAAACGCGGGTCAAAAACGCGTATTTCACGTAAAACGCATAACTGAAAAACGTAAAATTCCAAGACTTGTGGAATTATCGTAAAATGGTATAAATACATATTTCTAATGTTTATATGGTTTAATGGGCATATCGGGATGTCTGTATGACGTTTAAACCTAAAAGTAATTCTCGGACACGGTTTTGTGAAATCGGTTCTGAATTGATTCAACGTACGTCGTCAGGACGATTTGTCGAGTATCAACTTTCTTGTCATGATGGTAAAATAAAAATAAAAATTTTTACGAGATGAATAGTAAAATTGAATAGTAACTTTTCAAAAAAATAAAAAGTAATCTGAAAATACGGGTTGTTACAATTTCGGCCAATAACTAGTTAGATCCATCACTACACAAGTTGATTCAAAAAAAAGAAATAATTGTATTTTGGCGGTAAAATTCAAATAAAAGAAATAGTTAGATCCAAACGTTAAATATTTACAAGAGAGTTTAATTGTGAACCGGCTAAGAACCAGCTATTCGGGCCAAGAACCAGTTAGATCCGGCTAAGAATCGGCTCTTCAAACCAAGTAGATCCAGCTAAGAAACTTTAGTTCTGGCCAAGAACCAGTTAGATCCGGCTAAGAACCGGCTATTATGGCCAAGAATGAGTTAGATCCAAATAGAAACCATTTATTCTGAGCAAGAACCAGTTAGATCCAGCTAAGAACTGCCTATTCCAGCCAAGAACTAGTTAGAACCAATTAAGAACTGACTATTTCGGCCAAGAACCAATAGGAACCAGTTAGAACTAGTTAAGAACCGGATATTCCGGCCAAGAACCAGTTAATAACCAGCTATTCCAACAAATAACTAGTTAGATCCAAATAGGAACCAGCTATTCCGGCCAAGAAGCAGTTAGATCCAGCTAAGAACTACCTATTCTTGCCAAGAACCTGTAGGAACCAGTTAAGAACCGGCTATTTTGGCCAAGAACCACTAGGAACCAGTTAGAACTAGTTAAGAGCCGGCTATCTCGGCCAAGAACCAGTTAGAACCTGTTATGAACCAGCTATTCAGGCAAATAACCAGTTAGATCCTAATAGAACCAGTTATTTCGGCCAAGAACCAGTTAAACCCAGCTAAGAACAGGTTATTCTGGCCAAGAATCAGTAGGAACCAACTATTCCGGCCAACAACTAGTTAGATCCATCACTACACATGTTAATTCATAAAAAAAGAAAAAAAAAATGTCTTTTGGCGAGAAAATTTGAGTAAAATTTGATTTTTAGGGGAGACAAAATGTTAAATTTTTACGCGAGATTCAAATTTTGGTTTAAATGTGAACCGACTAAGAACCAGCTATTCGTGCTAAGAACCAGTTACATCTGGCTAAGAACCGGCTCTTTAGGCCAAGTAGATCCAGCTAAGAAATGTCTATTCCATCCAAGAACCAGTTAGATCCATCTAAGAACCGGCTATTCGGGCCAAGAACCAGTTAAGAACCGGCTATTCTGGCCAAGAACAAGTTAGATCCAGATAGGAATCAGTTATTTCAGCCAAGAACCTGTTAGATCCAGCTAAGAACTGCCTATTTCAGCCAAGAACTAGTAGGAACCAGTTAAGAACCGATAATTCCGGCCAAGAACAAGTAGGAACCAATTAGAACTAGTTAAGAACCGGATATTCCGTCCAAGAACTAGTTAAAACCAATTAAGAACCAGTTATTCCGTCCCATAACCAGTTAGATACATATAAGAACCAGCTATTCCGTTTAAGAACCACTTAGATCCAGCTAAGAACTGCCTATTCTGACCAAGAACCAGTTAGAACCAGTTAAGAACCAGCTATTCTAGTCAAGAACCAGTAGGAACCTGTTAGATCCAGTTAAGAACCAGCTATTCCGGCCAATAACCAATAAGAACCAGTTAAGAACCATATATGAGATGATTGGTTAATACGATGGTGTACCAAAAACTATTTGTAACGAAAAATTGTGCTAATACACGTTAGTAATGATTACGCAAACCTTGCCAAATGATTTTTATAACGAATGCAAAAGCGTGCCAAATGTTTTTTGGCAAGGTGGATAAAAAGGTACCAAATACATTTAGCACAAAAACGAAAACCGTGCCAAATACGTTTGTCATGGCGGATAAAACCGTCCTAGTTAATTATGGCACGGTAAATAAAAACTGTGCCAAATAAACATTTGACACGGAAGATGAATTCGTACCAAATACGCATATAGGACGAGATATAAAAGTGTGACAAATGCCTATTTTGGAACGGAAGATTGTCAACCATGCCAAATACCTCACTCATGGCACCCCAAAGTTAAAGCGTCCCATGGACCGTGCCAAATACTAGTTAGCACGGTTTCAACCTGACCCAAATGTATTTGGCACCCTCATATTTATGACGGAGCCAAAACCGTGCCAAAGCCGTGCCAAATAGCATTTGGCACAGATTTTTGAGTATTTGGCACGGTTTTTAACCGTCCCAAATACCTGTTTTTCATGTAGTGAACCAGTTAGATCCAAATAGAAACCAGTTGTTCCGGACTAGAACCAGTTAGATCCAGCTAAGAACTGCCTATTCCGGCCAAGAACCAGTAGGAACCAGTTAAGAACCAGCTATTCCGACCAAGAACCAGTAAGACCCAGTTAGAACCAGTTAAGAACCAGCTATTCTGGCCAATAACCGGCTAGATCCAAATAGGAACCAGCTATTCCAGCCAAGAACGAGTTAGATCCATCTAAGAACAGCCTATTCCGGCCAAGAACCAGTAGGAACCAGCAATTCCGGCCAATAACTTGTTAGATCCATCACTTCACAAGTTAAATAAAAAATGTAACATATTGGATTTCACAAACACATCATATCATGATCAAGTGGGGCGTATAATTCAAGGTTTTAGAGAGAGATATAGTTAGAGGTTTGGGAACTTAGTGAGAGAAAATGAAAGTATTATTATGAGCTCCCGAGGTAGAGGGTATTTATAGTCTTACACAAATCGCCACCTACGGGCTGTGGATCAGGCATACAGTGGGTAAAGACCCGTCCGTCCTCCATGGTGTTACATAACTAAATACTACATAACTTTAAATAACTACGACTACGAGCTTTCTAACGATTACATATACTTGAGGTGACCGACACTTTAATAACTAGATTTACTAAATCCTAACAATCTCCCCCTAAGGGAGGTCACCTCAAATTTCATTGAATACAAACAGATATTACATTAAGATTGTTTTTAGATTCTTGTTCTCGTTCTTTGCTCGATAGCTCGTAGTCTTTGATTCTTCATTTTTGCATGTTTGGATAATCCAAGTGGAGGTCTTTAACTGATCCACGTGATAATGAGTGTTGAGCCAGCTTTGAGATCATCAGCTACCTTAAATCTCTGACTCTTCCTTTGTAGCGTTGGTATTATGTGATGTTGTGACATTTGGACCGACATGCTCACATTCTGGATCATGATTTCTTCTCATCAGAGCAGCGGAAGCTTTCGTTGATTCATGATATTGGCAGCAGCGTAGCAGAAGCATGGAGTGAAAATATCAGAGTCATTGATGCACTAATCATGATTTCTTTGGAAATGAATGTGTTGTGTGAGCATGCGGCTATGGATTGACCGCTTCATTCTGATCAGCTGCAAACATCAGGTGTACCTGCATACAACAGTTAGCAATAAAGCGCACAAAAGTGTCTTTGATCACTTTCGTTGAATTGAGGTACACAGCCCACGGTTCCCCGTTGATCAGTACAAGTACTGCCTGTGATCAGGTATAATTCTGAAGAATATCCTTAACAGGGTTTCGCAGCTGCTCTAGCTGTTCTCAAACCGGAACGTCTCAAAGAAGACAACACAGAGTGAGTGAACCAACGAATTGAGATTCACTGATTGATGAAAAGAGATTTGAAGAACAATCGTGTACAACACAATATAAATTGTTTTTGCAATACAACGAAGGTTTTAATGAAAATCAATTATCAATCATAAACACCTTTTATTTTGAAATATTAGTACACAGTCGATGTGCTAGAGAAAAGATTTTAAGCACAACGACCGGTTTTTCAAAGATATCCGTCAATCCATAACCTGAACCAGGATTGAATCATAATTATGACTCGCCCATTGTTTCTGTTCAGTTGTCACATGGTTGATCTATTGGATAGATCTCACATGCACCCACCAGGAGCTTGTTTGATGTTGGCTCCAGAACTTTTTCCATCTTCATTGTGAATATGTTTGCATATCACTCAGATGTTCTGGCAATACCACAAGGATAATGCGTAGGACTCATAAGATATAATCTCTCTTTCCACATTGTGTGAAACAGAGAGTCTTCAATGACAGTGTCCTAATGAGATTTATTTGATGATCTCGTGGCTCTAGACTCAATAGTGCACATTTGGTTCTTATACCGGAGACTAGAGAGAGGGTCTCCTTCTTCAATATCAAAAATCTCTAAGAGAAAGTCGATAGATAATGTCGGTTCCCCGTGAGAATGAAACAAGCCTTTTTAAGAGGAACTTGAGTAGTTTGGGAAGATTAGTGCAGTGCGTCACTGGGTCCATGACGTCTTGTCTTCAATACCAGTGTTACCTTAGTAACCACTAGTAGCATATGAATTGAACCCGGTTTCTGCCCTAAGGTTGAATTATTGGAGGGCTATTTATTTTCACCCTTTTCTCATTTAATTCTTTTTCATTTTTCAACCCCTTCAGTGCTTACCGAGACTTCATAACTAGAACCTTGTTGGGTTTATTCCAGTACTAGCTCTGTCTCAGTCCGTACTCTTCCCTTATTCTCACTTTTCTCCTTTTTTCATCATACCTAAGGACTCTACACTATCTAGTGGATTGTCCCTGGGTAGATCCCTCCGGTTCTGGCGGATCATGGGAACAAATACCTAACCTTATCATCCTTATATCACCATACACAAAGTAAATTTGGTCGGTCTATTTGGTATTGTTCATCTGCCATTGGAACTAGTTGAAAACCATTTGAAAATCAATCCAGATACTTGTGATATATTATCAAAGCATTTTCTTCCTGAATTGTTTTTGATATTTTTAGAAACAGAGCTCCCCATCAACATGTGCATCAAGGTTTGAAAGAGTTTTGCACATATTGGAAGGAACCACTTAGAGACAAATCAATCACGTTTCAATTCTTTGTGGTTTTTTTAAAAAAGGATGCTCCCCCTCAACATGTGCATGGAAAATTTGAAATCGTTTGGCACATGTGGGGAGGATAGCTTGCAAAACACTTATGAAGACCATTTATCGAATTATCAGTTTAAATCCAATTTAAATCACAAATTCTCCCTCGATCACAATTTTCAAATCATTTGAGATTTGTGATCTCTGTAGATTTAAATTGATTTTGGAAAGCTTTTGAAGGGATGTGACTTGATTATGAGAAACATTTAACCGATAAGGATCAAGTTTGAGACTTTAGACTCCAAAGATTAAACATGCTTGAGTATCTTTTGAAAACATAATAATAACAAAGGTCTTGTACCAATTGTATACAATATTGTAAAACATTGTTCTTTTGATTATTCAAGAGTAGACCTTTCTCGATTACGTGCTAATTGTTTGAAAAATACTCTTTTTTGATTTGAAATCATCTCCCCCTCATCAATTACATATGTTGTTGATTGAAGGATAGAGATTTTGACACATGAAAAGGCCGGATGATTTTCAAAAGTAGAGTCCGAAGTATTTTCAAAGCAATTTTGTTTTCATAAGATGACAAATATTTTTCAGAAGAATCATTTGAAGGAAAAATATTTGAAAGGAAACATAAGTCTTTTTGACGAAAAACATTTGTTTTTAGAATCAAAGCATGAGGTTTGAAGATTTAAGATAAAGCATGGCTCTGTTCTTTCTTTGAAAAGCGGGTTACTGCCTGAAATGAAAATAAACCATTATTTCATTTTCTCTCAAATTTTTTTTTTTTTTTTTTTTTTTTTTGAACATTCGAACAACATCTAAAGACCCGTGTCATTCTTTGAATGACAGCACATAGACCGTAGATATTATCGAATCGAGAAAAAATATGACAAAAAGACAATTTTTTTTTTTTCAAAATTTTCAAGTTTTTATGGATTTTTGAAAGTTTTATATTTTTCTATTTGCTTTTTGAAGGTTTTGTAATTTTGTATTTTGCTTTTCGAATAAGTATTTACAAGAGATGGATGAAGAAAGACCTTTACTCCTCGTCTTCTTCTTGAAGAGGTTTGAGTGTTTCCGGTTGTAGACTCTTTAGACCAAGTCGTGGGATGATAAACTCAAAACGTTCTCTAGGAAGAGCTTTGGTGAAGATGTCTGCTAACTGGTATTCAGTCCTCACAAAAATAAAGTTCCACCACACCGTTTTCTACTTGCTCCCTGATGAAATGATGTCGAATGTCGATGTGCTTTGCTCTTGAGTGTTGTACGTTGTTGCATGAGAGAGCAATGGCACTTTTATTATCACAGTACAGAGGGATTTTGTTGAATTCAAAGCCATAGTCAGATAATTGGGATCTCATCCATAGGATTTGAGCACAACAAGATGACATGGCTATGTATTCAGCCTCTGTAGAGGAAATAGAAGTACTCATTTGTTTCTTTGAAGACCAGCTCACAAGCTTATCACCCAAAAACTGAGCACCTCCAGACGTACTTCGACTTGTATCTTGACATCCTGCATGATCAGCATCTGCATACGCTGTTAGTGACATATCGGTGTCCTTCGGGTATCAAAGTCCCATATTGATGGTTCCTTGGAGATACCGAAAGACTCGTTTAACCGCTTCAAGGTGCTTTTTGGTAGGCTTAGCCTGATATCTAGCACACATGCAAACAGCGAACAGAATGTCTGGTCTACTGGCTCTGAGGTACATCAGGGATCCAATCATACTACGATATTTCGTTTGGTCTACCATGATCCCTGAGTGGTCCTCATCCAGTTTAGTACGCTCTATCATGAGAGTGTCAACAGGGTCACAAGAATCAAATCCAAATTTCTTTAAAATCTCATTTGCATATTTAGATTGATTTATAAAAATGCCTCCGGGACTTTGTGAAACTTGTAATCCCAAGAAAAATGACATTTGTCCCATCATTGACATTTGAAATTTGGAACCCATTTCATTTGAAAAACGGTCACATTCATTGGGGTCAGTCGAGGCAAAAATAATATCATCAACATAGATTTGAACGTGAATTAAATGTTTGCCTGACTTTCTTGTGAACAATGTCGGATCAACTGCTCCTTTGCTGAATCCAGAAGATAGAAGAAACTTTGATAGCGTATCATACCATGCCCATGGAGCTTGCTTCAAACCGTAAAGAGCCTTCTTTAAACGATAGACGTGAGTAGGATGCTCTGGATTCACAAAGCCTTCAGGTTGGCTAACGTATACGACTTCTTTAAGGTCACCGTTAAGAAAATCCGTCTTTACATCCATCTGATAGACTACCATGTTCTTACTTGCAGGCATAGCCAAGAAGATTCTGATTGCCTCGATACGAGCAACTGGAGCAAATGATTCTTCAAAGTCAATACCCTCCTCTTGACGGTATTGATAACGCTACACGCGTCGTTCGGGGTCAAAGGAACTTCCTTTTGTTCGAGCAAGTTTTATAACACCCTAGGCAGTGAACCTAATTGTTGTAGTGTAGTATTAGGGTAAGCCACGGGTATTGATATCGTTCTCTAGGGGAATAGGAATGCTAGTGAGAAGTTACTACGCTAAGGTTGGGGTTGAGGAAGATTATTTTTTATCTTTTTATGTTTTTTTTTTAGGAAATGGGAAGGTACGAATCTCGGGGTTTGGATTTGGGGGTTGGTATTTCTACCGATTACTCTACTTGTATAATTATCTAATCTAAGGTGTATGTAGTCTTTGTCTAATTATTGTGTGCTCGTATGATAGTTTAAAGATGTGTTTAACTAGATGCTACTACTCCCTAGTTATCTCCTATTGATGATTGAATTGTCACGTCCTTATTCTTAACGCGTTGTGTTTTCTAAGATTGTAAGGTGTGCCTTCCCGAACTCTTTGAAGTCACCTTAAGTGTAGTAAACGAAATCCACTAAGTCATTCATAAACTAACTTTGAGGTTATCTTTGGGTTTAGTAAACGAAATCCACTAAGTCATTCATAAACTATCAAAGATTTATCAAGTATTAAACACAACGATAGCCTAGTCGCAATCCTAAGCCAATTACAATTAAGATAAGAGACAACCTAACAATAATTAACAACTAGGTTTCATATATATCTAAGCAAAACACACAATAATTTCCGGACATGGTAAACATGCAAGCATACACACAATCATCAAGACATAATTGTATTAATGAAGTAAAAGCACTTATCTTGATGTAAGATAGGGTTTGGAACCCTAAAATACTGTACAAGACAGCCTTGGTTCGGTTTAGGTTTTACTCCAAAAGACTACACACAAATACTGAAAATTCGGATTCTATATATAAGATTACACATGCGACGGCGTCACCTTATATTTGTGACGCCCGTCGGTCGCCGCATTAGGGTTTTGTCTTGGCCACGTTAGTCTTGCGACGGCGTCACCTTGTACTTGTGACGCCTTCCTCCTAGCTTCTGAGGCCGTCTGGATCAAATCTAGGTCGCTGAGTTTTGATGGCCTACTCTTTTATAACTTGACGTCGTCACTTGAAAATAAGAGTTTTGGCTTCTGTCCCGTCACAAAATCCTCCGACGGCGTCGCGTATAAGCTGTGACGCCGTCACCTTGTCATTCAGCAGCTTTGAGTGTCTCGATTCTTGACTTTGGCCATTTTCTTCGTATATTCGCGCCTTTTCGTCCAAATAAGTGCCATGACAGCAATTTGCCTTCAAGAGACCTAAAAAGTGAAAAGGAACGATATTAAGTAATAACGGATACAAAAGTGATCAAATAAGGGCTTAAACGGTCCCTCAAAAAGGTACATTGTAAACCTTATCAAATATCCCTACACTTGGTATTTGTTTTGTCCTCAGCAAATGTGCTTTTAGCCAATTAATTTATAAGATAGGAGTCATGAAGCATTGGTTTAAAATAGTCCACAACACATATAAGCCCCGCAAAGTCATAACAAGCACGGAAATTACATACTAGCACCTCACATGGGTGTTTGGATACTCACATCTCTCTCGGGTGTATATGAAATATAACAAGTTGGAAATGGAAGATAAACATTCATTAACCGGTCCTAGTACATAGATTACCATAGGGTTGAGAATAGATCAAACCTCCATCGCTTTGGCGTAAGCACCTAGGAAAGACTATCAAAGAGGTCTTTAAAGGGTTGTAATGTTAGGCTTACGGTAGGGAAACAAAGGGTTTGGTGGGATAGGCTATTTAGTGGTGGCAAGTCAAAAATCTCTATGTTGCAAGTATACCAAGAATGGCGTTGCTAAGCCAAGACTCGACACTCTATACTCAAGCTCACTGAAACAAACAAACATAAATTTAAAGGATAGATGTAGGATGGTAGCCCGTATGTTTTTTTATTTTTATTTTTTTTCACTCTATTTATTTTTTTTCTTTTTCTCTTTTTTTCTTTTTTTTTTCGATTTTTTTTTCATACACTTTTACTCTACCATCCTCTACGGTAACATCAAAATGATAGGGATTTATAGGCACATCCCTACACTTGAGTTTTTATTACTCTAACACTAATTTGACCCGAATTGAAAAGATCAAAACACTTGGGGTATGTTATTACGCAATATTAGGGAAATTAACGTTCCCTTTCAAACATTTTATAAACTTTAACTTTTTCCCATGAGTCCCAATCGTCCCAAAACTGTGTACAAAGGATATGACTCGACTTTAGCAACTCATGCAAGCAACCAAATAATTGAACTAAGGGTTTAGGGTGATAACAATAATGCACTAAAAGTGAGTGCATAAAAGGTAGGCTAACGCGATTTGGGTGTATATTTGGGGGTGGGGTGTAAACAATGCTCTTCATTGATATTCCGGAAAAAACCAAAACATCACGAGAACCGCGAAAAGGATAGGCTCTGAGGGGTTAACTAGGGGTATCGTGTACTAAATATGAGTACAACGCAAAGGGTGTGGGGGAAATTACTCAACCGATGTGGAAGAAGTAATTATATTACGGGTATCAAACAAGGGTTATCCTAATGCCTCTTATCATTTAGTTATTCCTAACTACACAAGTGTAGTCTTACTAGCGATCTCGGGATGCATCACAAAACAAGTTCTAGAATCTAATATACTACCGGTTCACACTCTAAGCATTAAAGATGAATGCTTTTAATTCCTACTAATCTAAAGGCGATCCTCACATTTTTGGGTGGAATTTAGGTGGTAAAGGGTTTGTGTGCTAGTCATGCAACTTCCTATCCGTGAGACGCTTTTGTTAAGACTAATGGGCCCACTCCTATATGTCATGAAAAATTAAAAATTTGGTGCCAAAATTACCTTAACCGACATTTTCTCATGGTTTATTACACAAATACATTGGACAAAGCAAATAATCAAGGATAAGCATAGTTTCAAAGGTCCCGTTTTGTTTTCCCTCCCTACACTTAAACTGAACATTGTCCCCAATGTTCCCCGAAGTATCAAAGTTATGATAATGGAAGGTAATGAAAACGAAAGAAACTAGTACTCCCCTGATTAGCTCGGTAGGATCCGTGTGTGAAGTAGTGGTTAAATCCTTTCCAAGAAGAATGTGTGCGTGAAAAGCTCCTTCCAATCTTTGTTTCTTCTTCTTGATAAATGAAACCTGCACATTTGAAGAAAACAACGAAACCTTCGCGTAAAATCAACGGTAATAATATATATAAGACTCTACTAAACTAGGATATAATGCTTGTGGAATGGATGTTTACAGAATTTCTATAAAATTAAGACCTGGAAAATTCCAAAAAATTTATAAGTAGCTCAGAAAACGAGAAAAAAGTAATCTGTTGTTTTTACTCCTTCCTGACGCCGTCAGGTTGCAATCCTGACACTGTCAGGTTATCCTGACAAAAACTGGTCTACGATTTTCTGGAAAAAATTCTGGAAAATTTACATCTTTAGAATCTGGAAAAATTTCTGCAAAACATCTATTATGACTCGATACAAGCATTTGACTCGAACAAAAACACATATATATCTTTTTCAAGAATTGTGATTCTCATGTTCACGTTCTTTTAAAACGTGTGTAATCCTCCCTACACTTATCCCTTTTGTAAAATACCTTTATATGTAATTAAGACGAGGTTAAAGACTAAATAAAGCATTTTCACAAATTCAAACATGAGAATAAACAATCAATGAAAAGATATGACACACAAACAAGCAAACAATTAAGCATGGATTGCCTCCCACGAAGCGCTTTTCTTTATTTATGAGTCTTGTAGCTAGACTCGAAGTCGTTGCCCTAGTTCATTGTCGTCCTTCTTTTTCTTCCCTAAGCCTTCATCAAGGTTGTAGACGTTGTATGCTCACCGTGAATTCTCTTCCAACATCGTCTATTATGATAATGGTTTTATTTTTTAGATTAGTTTCTTTCACCGTATAAGGTCCAAACCATCTTGGCTTATTCCTTCCCCATAATGCTTTTATTCTTGATTTATACAAAAGCACCTTTTCTCCATTCAAAAATTCCTTAGGGTTCTTTTGAGTTTGTGGTATTGTGGTATAGTTATTTCCTAACTTTTTATCACGTTTTCACAATGTCGCATTTAACCCTTGAACCATGAATTCTCTAAGCCCTTTTTCCCAATCGTTCATTTTCTTCCTAACCACATTGTTAGGGACTTGTAGATTCTCATCCGTAATCTTCTCCATGATCTTAAGAGGATATCTCGACAATAGGTATCCTAACTTATCCTTTTCCACTTTTGAGTATCATAATCCCTTCACCGCATTTGATGGTTGCCTTGGCGGTGGACAGGAAAGGTGTCCCCAGGATTAATGGCAGGTTTTTATCTTCCTCAATGTCTACAATTGCGAAGTCCACCGTATAGACAATATTGGCAACCTCAATTAAGACATCCTCCGCTATTCCTATGGGATAAACATATGAATGATTTGCTAAGTAAAGTCTAAGATTGGTCTTGGTCGGTTCCTCCTTAGTCAACTTATTATAGACTGACAGCGGCATTATGTTTACATCGGATCCCTGGTCGGCCAAGGCATTTAGGTTCTCTTAGTCACCTATGCTACATGGAATTACAAAGTTCCCAGAGATCTCTTGCTTCTTAGTTACTTGCTTTCTCAGAATCGACTCGTACATAGGTCCAATAGGCATGGTTCATACTCTTCCCTCCTTTTCACCTAAGAGGGCTTTCCTAAGAACATCGTTGCACCCTAAATTTTTCACTTGGTTAACGATTGTTTTCTTATTGATCTCATGCTTAAGGTAATGCTTGATGAATTTGGGTTCATCATCAGTCCGAGCCTCATTCTTATCCTTACTATCCTAGCTGCTCTCAGGCTCCTTCTTCTCAACTGCTCCATCCTCATCGGAAGCAATGGAAAGGCGTTACAGACAAAGTGGGGGTGGCGTGCTCATCTCTCCTCACTAGAACCTTATCGGAATCTTCGTCTTAGTGTACTCTTTTCACTAGTCCATCATCTCCGCCATTTTTTCATGTATTTCATCCCTTTGTCCATTGAAGGCTTTTAAGAGGGTGTCGAGCTGGGTTGTCATCTCGCTTTTTCGTTGCTTGAATTGGCTTCAAGTTGCGTCAATCGAGTTCTTGAGATGACATGAATTTGGACACCATTCCTCAAGACTAGTGGAAGTTCCGGTGTTTGAGGTTGTGTTGTAGGATTTTGCTATGTTATTTGGCTCGAGCTTAGGAGTCTCATAGGAGCTCATTAGGAATTTGACTTGATCTTCAAGTTCGAGCATCCTACGATTGGAAGGTTGTGAGTCAATGGGAGGCAAGGAGACTACCTTATCAGTTTTGGACAACTCATGGGGGTCATTCCAACATTCATTTTCATAGAGGGCAAGGTCCTCTATTGTACCCCGCGATTCTTATGCGGTGAGATCACTAAGTTTACCACCGGCCGCTTGGTCAATGGATCGCTTAGTGGGGAAGTTGACATGATCATAAAAGAGTTGTACTTGGAGCCAAAGATCAATGCCGTGATGAGGGACTTTATGAAGTAAGTCCTTGAATCGAGTCCATGCTTCGTAGAGAGATTCACCTTGACGTTGTTGGAACATCAAGATGTCATTCCTAAGCTTAGTGGTTCTCCCCGGTGGGAAAATTGAGCAAGGAAGCGAGAGGTGAGATCATCCCAACTTGAGATGGAGCCGGCGGGAATCGCTCAAGCCATTACTACTTGGTCCCGTTGAGAAAATTGTGGAAGAGACGCAGGCGCGTGGTCTCCCCGAGTGTAGCATCAAGGTCGATGGAATCGACAATTTTAAGGAATTCCCTTAGATGCTGATTTGGATCTTCGAACGAAGTCCATGGAATGCACATCCGTTTTGCACCAACCGGATGGTGTCGGATTGCAGAGCCGTAGTTTGGGCTTGGTCGGGAAGCTCAATGGTGTTCCTATAGCCTAGGTGGCTTTGTCTCGAGTATTCACAAGAGTAGGCTCTTGGCGGTCATTGGTGGTGGGTTGATGAATGGTGGGTGGTTATCACCTTCCATGATGAAAAGTGATGGGGTTTACGAACAAAGGTCACGAAGAAGGGGGATAGACTATGAGGAAGCTAAAATGAGAAAATTTACTTGATAGGAATCAAGCAAAGAAACCTAAACGAGGTGGACTACTAACTACTATTCTATTCCCGCAGCGGCGCCAAACTTGATAACGCTACACGCGTCGTTCGGGGTCAAAGGAACTTCCTTTTCTTCGAGCAAGTTTTATAACACCCTAGGCAGTGAACCTAATCGTTGTAGTGTAGTATAGGGTAAACCCACGGGTATTGATGTCATTTCTCTAGGGAATAGGAATGCTAGTGAGAAGTTACTACACTAAGGTTGGGGTTGAGGAAGATTATTTTTTATCTTTTTATGTTTTTTTAGAAAATGGAAAAGTACGAATCTCGGGGTTTGGATTTGGGGGTTTGTATTTCTACCGATTACTCTACTTGTCTAATTATCTAATCTAAGGTGTATGTAGTCTATGTCTAATTATTGTGTGCTCGTATGATAGTTTAAAGATGTGTTTACTTAGATGCTACTACTCTCCTAGTTACTCCTATTTATGGTTGAATTGTCACGTCCTTATTCTTAACGCGTTGTGTTTTCTAAGGTTGTAAGGTGTTAATTCCCTAACTCTTTGAGTCCTCTTAAGTGTAGTAACGACATCCACTAAGTCATTCATAAACTAACTTTGAGGTTATCTTGGGTTAGTAAACGAAATCCACTAGTCATTCATAAACATCAAAGATTTATCAAGTATTAAACACAACGATAGCCTAGTCGCACTCCTAAGCCAATTACAATTAAGATAAGAGACAACCTAACAATAATTAACAACTAAGTTTCGTATATCTAAGCAAACACACAAGTAATTTAGCCAGACATGGTAAACATGCAAGCATACAACCAATCATCAAAGACATAATTGTATTAATGAAGTAAAGCACTTATCTTGATGTAAGATAGGGTTTGAACCCTAAAATACTGTACAAGACAGCCTTGGTTCGGTTTAGGTTTTTACTTCAAAAGACTACACACTAATACTGAAAAATTCGAGATCTTATATAAGATTACATATGCGACGGCGTCACCTTATGTTTTGTGACGCCGTCGGGTCGCCGTCATTAGGGTTTTGTCTTGGCCACGTTAGACTTGCGACGGCGTCACCTTGTGCTTGTGACGCCGTCCTCCTTAGCTTCTGACGCCGTCTGGATCAAATCTAGGCCGTCTGATTGTCGATGGCCTCCTTCTTTTTAACTTGACCTCGTCACTTGAAACTAAGAGTTTTGGCTTCTGTCCCGTCACAAAATCTCCACGTCGTCGCGTATAGCTGTGACGCCGTCACCTTGTCATTCAGCGCGTTAGTGTCTCGATTCTTGCTTTGCCATTTTCTTCGTATATTCGCGGACCTTTTCGTCCAAATAAGTGTCATTCAGCAATTGCCTTCAAGAGACCTAAAAAGTGAAAAAGAACGATATTAAGTAATAACGGATACAAAGTGATCAAATAAGGGCTTAAATGACCCCTCAAAAAGGTACATTTTAAACCTTATCAAATATCCCTACACTTGGTATTTGCTTGTCCTCAAGCAAATGTGCTTTAAGTCAATTAATTTATAAGATAGGATCATGAAGCATTGGTTTAAATATTCCACAACACATAAAGCCCCCAGCAAAGTCATACCAAGCACGGAAATTAATACCACAACACCTCACATGGGGGGTTTGGAATACTCACATCTCTCTCGGGTGTATATGACATATAACAAGTTGGAAATGAAGATAAACATTTGCAAGG